>OX424445.1:10682040-11289173 GCA_949152495.1 Lasius fuliginosus
GCGAGTCTCTCGTGGTGTATATTTTTTTATACTAGTCGCGACGGCTACATGCGAGGCTACAAACAACTCAGGAACGGCTGCGAACGGGTCAGAAACGGCTACGAACGGGTCAGGAACGGTTACGAACGGGTCAGAAACGACTGCGAACAAGGCTGCGAACGGGTCAAGAACGATTTTCGAATAGGTCTAGAACGGAAGTGAACAACACAAGAACGGCTACGAACGGCTATCGAACGACTCAAGAATGGCTATCGAACGGTAGCGGATGATCGAGAACGGGTAAAGAACGGCTACGAACGGATCAAGAACGGGTAAAGAACGGATCAAGAACGGGTAAAGAACGGAAATGAGTGATAAAATGAACAATGACAACAAACGGCGATCGAAAAAAAACTGACAAAGCGAAGAAACAACATAGTTTGGAAAGACGGCAGTTGGTGAACGAATTGCACGCTCCGGCGAGAAAAAATTTTCCCCGAAGACACGTCATAGTGCGGGGATACGATGACCTGTGGCAAGCTGACATCGTCGAGATGCGTCCGTATTCCCGTTTCAACAGAGGTTACCACTACATACTCACCGTCATCGATGTGTTGAGCAAGCACGCTTGGACTGTACCACTCAAGAGTAAAGGTGGAAGCGAGACAGCTGACGCTATCACCGAGATAATTCGAGATAGCAAGAGATGCCCGAGAAACATACAAACCAATATGGGGAAAGAATTTTACAACGCTGACGTGCAACGGTTTATGCGGAAACATGACATCAATCACTATTCCACATATTCGGTATTGAAGGCATCGGTCGTTGAGCGATTCAATCGCACACTGAAGAACGATATGTGGAAGATGTTTACGCTAAACGGAACTTACAAGTGGATCGACGCGTTGCCGCGACTCGTATCGGATTACAACGCGCGCAAGCATCGAACGATCGGCATGAGACTCGTCGACGTTACCACCGCGATCGCTGAACGACTCTTGGCTACCGTGTACAATCGCGTAAATATTGCGGGTCTGGCAAAGTTCAAAGTAGGTACGCGTTAGCAAGTACAAGACACTTTTCGAGAAAGGTTACACGCCAAATTGGACAACCGAGGTGTTTAAGATTGTTAAAGTGCAGCATACTAATCCCGCAAGCTATCTACTCGAGGATTATCGCAAAAAATCTGTCGCTGGAGCGTTCTACGAGCACGAGTTGCATCGCGCGAATTATCCGGACGTGTATCTCGTGGAGAAAGTATTGCGCAGAAGAGGTGACGAAGTTTACGTGAAATGGCTGGGATTTGACAATTTCGCACAATTCTTGGATACATAAGGACAATGTGATTTAATTCATACGGATTGTATTTATTTTTTAATTTATGGAAAAATATACAATGTGTACAACATATATATAAAGTATTTGAAATATGAAGATATACAAAATCTTTATTAATACATCCTGTCCAATAATCGTTACAATATATGAAATATGAAATACAAAAATAATCTTTATTAATATTCTATCTTTATTAATATTATATTAAACACACATTACATTATAATATATTAAACACAAACACACAAACACATTACATTATATTACATCATATTACATTTACAACGTAAATGTAATATGATGTAATATAATGTAATGTATTTACTGTAATGTTACTAATAATGTTATGTAATTACATTTATATCTTATAGTGTCCCCATGGTAATGTGTCGGTCGAATCAGGTACGATATACCGCTTGTCGTCGTACGGACTCAGAGCAATTTTCGTTTCGCGAATGGTGTATACTTTATGCAGTTTTGATCTTATACAAGACTGCTGTCGCGTCATTTCAATTACGTCATTCAGGCACCGTGTATAATCGTCAAATGTTATCGTTCTCGCGACAATGTTACTCTTAACACCTTTTACTTTTTTTGTATCAGTTTTGCCATTTACTCGCAAAGCGTACATTTTTGCTCTGAGCCCTACAAATTCGATCATTATCGCACTGTTATTTTCATCCTTCATTAGACCCGGTACTTTTTTATTCACAAGCGGTATACCGTACGCATTATCCGCAGCGTAATCGCTCGTATCAAATTTGGCAATATCTTGTTCCAAATTTTCATATACGTCTTCGCATTTAATATGGTATACTAGACTATCTGTGTCGGTGTACATTATCCGACATTTGTCACGATACAGCGGTAACATATACTCGTGATAAAATTCGTACAAACATGTTTTGGAAATATCGAGTATGCACATGCCGACATAGACTGGTTTATAGAATTTCACTTCAAGTTTCCGTAATTCTACGGCAATTAAATTTTCTGAAAAGACGCTTCTACTGTGAAAATTTGGTTTCGCTATCATTGCCTCTGCTCGTATCGTCCGTCCCACTTTGTCAATAATTTTACATCGACACGATTACGCACATTTTCCATTGTTTTTCCAAATACCGCATTATTCATCAATTTATATAAATTTTTTTCAAAATCATTTTTAGCCAGTGTTCTAAATTGTGTGTTATGTTCAATGTAACCGCGGAGCCATGTGGATTGAGCGAATTGTAATACGCGATGTATTTTTGTAACGCGAAGACCGTAACGCGTACATTGCTGCAGGTTGCGATAGTGTATGACGTAACACTTCTTATCGTACAGAGTCGCGAGGAGCTTAGCCTCCCGCTTACCAGGTGGCTTGTCGCGTATTGGGCAAAACGGTAGGTCAGTGTGCGTGTCGTGAAGATGCTGCGGATATTCTAAATCTACTTCGAGGATATAGCCTATATGCGAATCGGGAGCGATAGATGATATGTCAAAATTAGATATGTCGTCGACCCATCGAAAATCGGCATAAGGCAATGGCTGACACATTGCCCATCCGTACAAATTATTTACATCATAATACATAAGATACGATGATGGTTTCGATGGGTCGTACGATTGCATGTACTTGTTATTAGCGTGCGCGTATCTGTTTGAACATTGACTCAGTCCGCCGCGTATACCGCGTTCGATAAACATGACCATATCGATGTCTGTAAGTAATTCGAACGTAATTTTCGTATGTTTTAGCATAGCATCCCACGTGTATCCGGGAAGAGTATAGTAATACGCGGGGTCGAGACCATAACTTTTAATACAACTATCGCGGAAATTTTCAAAAATATCTGCTAATAACAAGACATCAATTTTTAAATACAGATCGCTATACTTGCCTAGCGTTCGAATGGAGAATCGTTGCCAAACATTCTCGGCGTGCGCGTAATCGCTCTCGGATACTGTGTCACCGGTCAAGGAACTGTAAAATGATTCGCACGGTGGTAAACATGTATCCTGCAACCTATCTGACTGCGACCAGTCAATATATTCGTACGGAAAGACGCCCTTCCGTGTTAATAAATTGAAATCTGTCGATAAATTTTGAAATTGCGATTTAAAAATTTGGAGTTTATCTTTATTCAAAAACGATGCTAATTTGTCAAGACTGGCTGTAAGAAATTTATACGAATCGATGAAACGTAATTTAATATGATTCTCATCGTCTGCAAGTTTAACAGATTTTGTGAATGAAATATATTTTTCTTTCGTTATCGGTAGTAATTCGATATACCCTTCGAACGCTGTAGCTATTTCCTTGATAATAAAATGCGCGTCATAACCGGATAAATTGTGAAATACTATTGGAATAAAAAATGATTCTTTATAATTTAGATTACAATTTGAGTGCGCGGGACCCCTGTATCGTCCAGTCAGATGGCAATGATCGCGTACGCGTGTATCGTCTTGCTCGAACGGTTTTTCGCAAATGTGACAATGCGTCGCGCTGTGAAATTTTTCCCACTCATCCGATGTCAAATTTACCATGGGGACATTTGTCGTTAAAATATTTTTTACACGCAGTGCTAAATTTTTTAATTCTTCAGCGAACCACGAAACGCAATCGGCGCTACGACAAGAATGATACGCGGATAACGAGTCGTCGTACGAACAGTGTACATAATACGCGATACTAAATACCTTGTGATGCTGATATAAATTTTTTTCTTCTTCCTCCTTATCCGTCTTCGCCAAAATGCATTCCAAGTCGGCATATACGATGAATGGAAGCCGCTCTTTCCGATTAAAGTTGTTGAACGCGAGCCACTTGTTCTCATCGCTCGGTAACCGGATAGCGCAGTCGTTCATCTGCCCACAGTCAACCATGTGTGACTGCAACTTTTCTTCGTATCCGAAATAGTGCAAACATCTGCAAAAAAATCACAATTATATCTTTTATTCAAAGATTTTTAGAATTTATATATTACATTCTTATTAAAATATACATACCGATCACAGATATATTTCATGCGTTTATTTTTGCTCAATTGCGAACTGACAAGCCGTGATAGATTCTTGATCCACGCGAAATGTCCAACGCTGTTGTCTCGCGGATCTTGCACGTACAGCAGGTTGACATGCTTTTCTTTCTTCTCTTCACCGAGATGTATCGGGACAATGTTATTCTCTTTTTCAATACTATATACATTTATCGAAATGTTATTTACACGTTCAAATTTTTTAATTTGATTAACAGTCACTGGAAACTCAATGTTCTGGAGATTCAGCACTGTTGTATAATGCGAGTACGATGATTCCCGTTCCGCGTGACTTTCAGCGGGGTAGAGAGCAGCGACCACCGCCCACGCGAAACACGCATTGTCTTTAGATTGCACGTTTATCACCGCTCTTTTCATCGTTATTTCTCGCGGTAATTTAATATAGCATCCCGCGTGCATTGGATTATATTTGTTTATATTAATAATTAAATCGATTATTCGCGACAAAGCCCACCCGCTATCGCGTTCTTGGAATTCTTCGAGCGATGTTAGAGTGGGCTCGATGACGCGGCACTCGTACCACTCGCGTAAATCGGATGTGCGGAAGAGTTCATAGTTTCTCGTATTGATACTTTTGTTGGCGCTCTTATCACCCGACACAAACTCACCATTAAACACAGTGTTCACTTTGACATTAATGTGTTCTTGCATCACTTTCTGCACGTGTTCGAGCACAATGTCTTTGGCATTCTCGAGAAATTGTCGAGGTTCGATGTAATTGTTGTTTATTACCGCACCGGTTAGTATACGGTTTTCGAACGCGGTATCGATCTCTCGCCAAACGAGTCTTCCCGCGTTATTGTCACCACTGTAATTACCACCACTAGGTATAAACCTTGTCTGCAATCGAATCTTTGCACTCTCGAGTCGCGCGATTCTAGCAACCAAAGATTGTCTATTTCCGATCGAGAGTCGCGGACGCTTGACACGGCTGCGTTCTTCGAGCTGTTCGATAAACTCTTCGCAACGCTGCAGCCATGCAAAATATTCGCTCAAGGTAGTAACTTGGTTGGACAACAGGTCGCGTTCGTTCTGTTCGATGTTTTCCATGATTTTTTTTTCTACTTTTATTGCATACAAATTGGACACATATTACACGACATTATTATAAACAATGATTCCCTACAATTTGCACAGTATCGACCATCCACTGCATCGTATAATTTAATCACATGCTTCCGAACAGCATACATGTGCTCGAAGTCTTGAATAGAGATCATACACGAAGCACATAAAGCTAAAGCACCACCCGTCGAATAATAAAAATATATGGCGCAAACTTTTGTACGTCCATTTAGCGCAAGGATTTGCGAATTAGGCACTATCTTATCGTCATAATCTGTAAGGTCCTCACTGCGATCACTAATATAATCACTGTCATCCGACAACGCGTGATCTTCGTCAGACGATTCATCCAATATTGCTTCGAAATTATTAATTTCCATTCTTCACCCAAGCAACACTTTCTGACACAACAAAGTAACCGCTATACTTTTTCACCGATGCATGCGCTTTCAAATCATGTACTATGGTTTGACGCGCTTTCAAACACGTACTAAGATTTGACGCGCTTCCATCCACCTTATATTTCGTCTAATCTTTTCTTCTCTCTGTATTTATATGATGTGTATCGAGCGTTTTATTGCATCTCAGAAAAATAATCTCCATCCCTTATCGCTGGATTTTTTTGCCGCTGGGGCAGAGGAGCAAGGGCACAAAGCTGCCGAACATCGGCGCTGATACATCTACATAAAAATTAAACTAAACATTTATATTAATATTAAAAATGCTTATTTCATTTTAGAAAATAATTCCTCTCATCTCTCTCCTCCTCCTCTCCTTCGCGCTATCTCTCTCGCGCGACGAGTGCGGCCCGCTGAGAGATAAATCGGGCGGGAAAATAACCATAGAGTTAGGGTACTGCGCGAAGATGCTGCGCTACCTGTAAAACATGGTTACTTTTGTTTTTCTTCTCTAGTTTTCTTCTCTTTCTGATATACATCCCTACTTTAAAATCTTTTTTCCGAGAGGCTGTCCACTCATTGTGCTCTCACAAAGTCTCAAACCGTTGCACAGTGCAGTTAGAGAGTAAAAGTGCTTAAAATTAAAAGTATACTAATTAAAAATCTCAAATATGTCTGGCTATATAAATTATGTTTTTAGCTTGCTGAACAATCGCGTAAGTACTATCGTGTGTTATATATATTTATATATATTTATAATAATTATGTTATTTTAGTTGGTTGAGGATGTCGAATTCCAATTATATTTACATCGGCGGTATGTGAGGTGGTGCCGCCGTTGTGAGCGGGATAATATCGACGCTCTATGGGGTGACAGCATTGAGGATCGCGAATATTCTCAAAAATTTCCATGGACTTATATTGACGTTTTTAATCTTAAAAAACTGTTGGGCCTCGAGCCGTATGATGAGGAGGAAAATTGGAACTGTAAGTATTCTTTTAAATTTATATAAAATTAGTTTATTTAAATTTTATTCAATATTAATGAGAATTTTTGTTACAGAGGCCCCACCTCCGGAACATGTACATTTTATATTTTATATACTTTTATTAAGACACACACACACATACACACACACACACATTGTAATAAACAGATACCACATTTTTAAAATAAAACAATTATTATAATATAAAATTGGTTCATTCTCTTGTTCCTCTCTCTTATCCTTCTCCTTGCGAAGACTTTTGTTTACACCTACGAAAACCTATGCCCTGACACGTTCGTCGATAACCGCAGCGTCGGGCCCAAGATCCCTCATAAAAAATATCAAAAAAAGGAAAAGATAATTTCGTCGATTAGAGCGCTATTTGTTTACAAATTTGAACAGCCGTATCACGTTCAGGACCCCCCCCTACCTTTCGTCGAAACCGAGCGTCCCCCGCCCGCGTGACGTCAGCCCCCGCGCCGCAGAGATACCCCCGCACCCCGCTCTCCCCTCGGAGGACCTGGGTTAGAAACTGCCTATTATACCTACTATTATAATAGTTAATCGAAAATTTGTGCTTCCGTTTATTTCGTTTTTGTCATTGTTTTGCGGACCGTAATCCTCACGCACCGTTTACAGTTCGTTGCATAAATTACTTTTTGTATGTGCTTTTATAAATAAAAGTTTTCATGAATATAAATATAATTATATTTTTTTGGACTAAAAAGTATAATTATATTTTTACTTATTAAAAGCTATACAAACTTTCCTTTCTCTCTTTTTTTATTTTTGACGAAAATTATTTTTATCTCTTATTTTGTATATATGTATAACTCTAAATATATATATATATATCTAAAATGTGTGTGTAAATGTCATCTATTTTAAGTTTAACAATATTGTTTATTAAATCTAATTGACATTAAACGCCATAAAATTTTATTTTACTATATTGTTACATAAAAAAGTTTCTTTGTTTACTTATATATACTATATATAGAGTGCTTTTTTATTTAATTTATTCTAGTCCAAATTATATACAAAACATATTGATCCCAACAAATATATATTTACTAATAATACATAAATATTGTTTTCTAATGAATAATCATGTTTCTGTTATCTTATTCTTTTATTATGCAAATGTTTTATTTTAAAATGTATTTTTTAAATTAATATTCGCGCACAAGCATTTTGAGAAAATCTGAACATGGCTAATTGATGTATTCTATAATTGTGTTGTAGCACCGAAAAAAGGAATTTATTCGCAACAGTTATAAAAGCTGTTTTTTAAATGGTGAACCTTCAAACATTTGTGATTATTATTTTAGGTACAGTTTCTGTACGTACAAAACGTTTTTCCCCACACTAGCAAATCTAGTAATTTCGTATTTTCACTTCGTATTTTCACTACGTTACAGAATCGCGCAAACTAATTCACATGAGATGAAAGTGCGAGAAGTGAGTGATCTCACTTGAGTTACAGAATCGACCCCAAGATTCCGAATTGATAATGGAGACCTCACGCGGTGACAATGCGAAACTCCGGTTTCAGGGTCACCAACGCTGAGATATAAATTCTCGGTCTTTATGTAGTGGTGTATGTCCGTATACGTAGAAACACCATTGCATCGCTTGCGCGGACGTACCGCAACAGAGAGAGAATGGATAGAAAAATGCTTTCTGGGGGTCGATTCTGTAACTCAAGTGAGATCACTCACTTCTCGCACTTTCATCTCACGTGAATTTGTTCGTGCGATTCTGTAACGTAGTGAAAATCAGAGAGAAACCTGAGAGCGGCCACCAGCCTCGACGGGCACATTTCTCTGTGGGAACTTTTAGTAATAATAACTAGACTTTCTAATTAATTAATAACTTTTAATAAATAAGTATGATGTGTACAATAGGAGGATTGATAAACGAATGAATAAATGTTTTATAACAAAATATACAGTTGTCAAGCGAAATAAAAATGTTTGTTAAATCCATAAAATATTAAAGTGAAATTGGTAACAAGTTCATTCTTAAAAGTTGGTAATAATAAAAATCCCTAAAAGCGAAACAGGAACGCCACAGTACTCCCCGCCCAGCGACGTACTACGTTGCGAACTTGACTCTTTTGGGACTAGAGTATGTTCTGAGTGTTCCGCGAGAAGTCGAAATAGCAGGTGTCGAATTCGAACAAGTAGAATTCGTAGAAGTAGAACGTGTAGAACTCGCAAGAGAAGGCATCTCAAAAACACCATCAGAAACTTGTGGTAAAAAGGCCGGTTTATGTCGTTCAGTAGTAATATTTACATTTTTTTCTGAAACATCAACAGTGAATAAATTATCATTAATTCTTTCAACAATACGAAACGGTCCAGAATAAGGAGGTTGAAGAGATTTCCGAACAGAATCGTCACGAATCCAAACGTGAGTACAATCATAAAGGTTCTTATGATAAAATGGTGTTCTTCTACAATGATGTGCAGTAGATTTTGATCTTATCTCCCTCATGTGTACTCTATGTTTTTCAATAAAAATTTCAGGATCAGATGGAAAATCCTCTTCAATGAAAAATTCTCCAGGAATTCTGAGCGTAGAACCATAAAGCATCTTTGCTGGAGAAGCGTTCAAATCTTCTTTAAAACAAGTACGAAGACCAAGTAAGACAGTAGGTAAAATTTCCATCCAGTTTTTATTTGAGTGACACATAATAGCACTTTTCAATGTCCGATGCCATCTTTCTAAAATTCCATTAGAAGCAGGATGATATGCGGAAGTTCTAATACGCTCACAACCTATTAAATTGGTGAGAGCTTTAAAAAGTGCAGCTTCAAATTACAGACCTTGATCTGTTGTGATAGTATGCGGAGCGCCATATCTTGCAACCCAATGAGAATAAAAGCTGTGGAAACCGTCTCCGTAGAAATCTCAGTTAAAGGAATCGCTTCAGGCCATCTTGAAAATCTGTCGATCATAGTAAGACAATATCGGAAATTTTTACAAGGAGGAAGAGGACCAATCAAATCAAGATGAACATGTTGAAAACGATGATCAGGAACAACAATCTTCTGGGGTGAATTTTTGGTATTTATGTTTTTGAATCTTTGCTCTCTGACAAGAAAGACAAGTTCTGGTCCATTCTTTAATATCTTTCCTCATAGAAGGCCAAATAAATTTCTGTTGAATCATCTTACAAGAAGAACGAGCACTAGGGTGAGCCATTCCATAAACCACATCAAAAATCCTTCTTCGAAGCTGATGAGGAACATATGGACGAATATTTGCAGTTGAACAATCACAGAATATGGAAGTAGTCGAGCCAGTAAGTATAAGTTTTTGTAACTTTAAAGAAGAATTAGTAAGAAGTATTTTTAATTCATCATCTTTTTTCTGAAATTCAGCTAATTCTTCCAGAGAGACTATAATCGGCATCGACACAGATTCAATCCTTGAAAGAGAATCAGCTACAACATTATCTTTATCAGAAGTGTGTTCTATATTCGTAGAAAATTGAGCAATAAAATCCAGATTCGAAATTGCCTGGGAAAAGCTTTGTCCAATTTCTGTTGAAAGGCATAAATCAAAGGCTTGTGATCTGTTCTAATAACAATCTGTCGTCCTTCGAGCAAGTATCTAAAATGTTTGATGGCTAAGTAAATTCCGAGAAGTTCTCGATCGTAAGTACTGTAGTTCTTTTGAGTATTATCTAATTTCTTTGAGAAAAAGGCAAATTTATTTACACCATCCACTATTTGTTCTAAAGAAGCTCCAACAGCGAAATCAGAAGCGTCACATGTAAGAATTAGAGATACAGTAGGAGCAGGATGAGACAAAGTTGCAACTTTCAAAAGTTCTTCTTTGCATTTATTAAATGCTTCTTCAGCATCAGAAGTCCAAGTAATTATCCTCTTGCCTTTCTTTCTACTATCTTTAAGATAATCAGTCAGCTTTGCTTGATGAGACGCTGCATTCTTCAAACATCTTCGATAAAAATTAATAATTCCGATAAATCTTCCTAGTTCATGTATAGTTTTGGGTTTTCTATAATCAATAATTGCCTTAACTTTTTCAGATGTCGGTTTGATTCCTTGCTTGGAAACTAAATATCCAAGGAAAGGAATTTCCTCTTTACCAAATTGACATTTGGATAAATTGATTGTCCAAATGATAGATTGATACCAAATTAGTTGAGTCTGGAGAAAATGGTACGTAAATGTTGAACATGTTCCTCCTCATCCACAGAAGCGATAAGAATATCGTCTAAATAACAGAAACAATAATCAAGACCTGACAAGATTATGTTCATAAGACGCTGAAACGTTTGAGCAGCATTCCGCAAACCAAAAGGCATTACCAAAAATTCAAAAAGACCGAATGGAGTAGTAACCGCTGTTTTGGGTATGTCTTCTTTAGCCACTGGAACTTGATAGTAAGCTTTGACTAAGTCGATCTTTGAAAATATGTTTTTGCCATGTAGGGAAATAGTAAAATCTTGGATATGAGGAAGCGGATATCTGTCAGGAACTGTTACTGCATTTAAAGCATGGTAATCACCACAAAGTCTCCACGAATTTGGCTCACTCTTCAGTGGCGGATTTACCAAACTTGCCGCTCTACGAATTTGAAATTTTGCCGCCCCTCAAACTTGGCTTTAGATCAATTTTAATTATCAACTCATTTTGTTGAACTGTTTCATTATTAAATATTTCTTAATGTACAATGTATTAGAATAGAACTAATAAAAATGTTATCTCCATTTAGTTTTTCAACATTTTTCGGAATGATAAACAAAGAGTGAAGACGTTGATTTTTAGCATTGATCGCGGCAAGGAAATTGTTTGCAGATTAACATGTACATATATGAATCTCATTCTATATAAAAATAGGAATATACTTCATTCGAAAGAAAAATAGCGTAAAGGATTTTCGGATATACATATTTTGGAACAACGTGGCTTCAAGACTCGCACGTGTATTACGAACGACATTGTTATCAGATATCGGATCGCTCCACTGCGCGCTCCACACTTTAGACTGTCGACTGTCGGTGATCGCGCATTGCATTGTTTTTGTCAGTCGCGTAAACTCTCAGGAAGACCGGAGTGCGTTATTTTATTGCATTTAGGCAACAGTTATTCTAGCTTTATTTACAGATCCAGTAGTCGGTACGGGTACAGCATTAAAATGAGTGATGGTCGAAAAAGACTAAGTGGATATCAATATAAAAACATTGGAAAAGTGAAAAGAAAGAAAGAAGATGAGCTGTTAGAAAAGACGAAGACGCTACAGACGTTTTTTCGTCCAATCACTCAGGGTGATGAAAAGAATATTGACAAGCTCATTCTCGAGGCCCACGTACAAACAACAACCGGAAGTAAAATTTGCAGTACTTTGAGTCATGGTTCGAGCACTACATCAGAGCAGTCACAAAAACAAGAGATCGCACTGTCAAAATTGACTATAGAAGACGCAAATAGCTTAGGCTTAGACTTGGTGAGTGACGATCCCGCGGAATAGAGAATTAACGACAATTTAATCGATCATTTACTTTCGAAGAAAATTAATCAAAATTTGCATGCCGATTTCTTGTTGTCGAAGACTCGTTTTGGTAACCAAGATCGATTTCTCTCAAAAAGCGCGTTTTATCGATGATTGCCGAATGGAGAAAATCAGCTGTGGAAATATTTGATTTGTTCTCCTATAAAAAAGGCTTTGTTTTGCGTATCGTGCCGATTGTTTGGTGGAACTTCTCAGCTGGCGACAGAAGGTTTTTGGGACTGGAGTAGCGTGAACAAAATATTGAGCGGACACGAAAATTCAAAAGAGCATCCCCAGTGTCAAATTGCGCTAATAAAGTGCAATCGCACGGAAGGAAGAGTTGACTCCGTACACAAGTTAAAAACGAAATCGAATATTGGAGAAATGTACTAAAAAAGAGTGATTGTTGCCCTAAAAGCCCTTGCTAGTCGCGACCTTCCATTCCAAGGATCGTTTGAACGTTTCGATTCTTTGAGAAACGGCAATTTTATGATGATCTTAGAAACGATCGCCGAGTTTGACCCGTTCCTGTCGACGCACATAGCACTGTGTGGAAATCCTGGTAGTGGAAAAACTTCATATCTCTCCTCAACGACTTGCAATGAGTTCATCAATCTAATCACATCAAAAGTAAAAAATACTATTGTGAGCAAAATACAAGCAGCCAAGTACTTCTCGATCATAGTCGATTCAACGCCAGACATAGCTCATATCGACCAGCTCTCTTTCATTATTAGATATGTAAAAGAAGATGGTAGCCCGATCGAACGCTTTCTTGGTTTTCTACTGAATTTTAGTACTCTTCAAAGTTTGTACACTTTCTTCGTTTACTCAACGTTGGGATCTCTTATCATCAAACGTCAAAAGTAATACGAAAGTTTTAAAATGAGTCAATGGAACTCGATGGTCATCTCGCCACGACGCTTGCGATAGTTTGTGTAAGAACTGGGATGGTGTATTGATATCTTTGACGATAATGATCGAAGATATTCACGAAAAAACGGTAACTCGATCCGAAACTGCTATAGTAAAAAAACAGCTTGGTCGATTCGAAACAGTGTTTATGGCCGTATTCTGGAACTCGCTATTGGATCGATTTAATGCAACGAGTAAACTGCTGCAAAGTGTAGATATCGACATAGGAGTCGCTGTAGAACTTTATCGTTCGCTAATCGATTTCGTAGAAAGCTTGAGAAGTGATGAGAAGTTTAAAGTGTATGTAGAGAAAGTCAAATGCATAATTCCTGAAGAGTACGAATTCGTACTCTTCCATACATAAAACACTTCTGGAACGTGCGGTCTAGTAGACTGTAAACAAACATCGATGAATGAAATAAAAGCATTCAATCACCTTAAATTTATTTGTAATTCATGAGTACTATTTTAGTTTGCGGTGTGCTATCGACAAAAGTACCCACAATTTCATCATGCGTTACACGAAAGCTGAGAAAGTAGATATAATTTTTATTTATGACGAATGTCGCAAAAATGTGCGAGAATCAATACGTTTGTATGCGGAAAGATTTCCTGATCGTGCCATACCTTCACGATCTGTATTTTCTGATATTATAAAAACTTTTCAAGAAACCGGAAGCGTAGGTAATAAAAAGCGTCTACGAGCCAAGAAAGTCACTGATGAAAATAACGTGACGAACATTTTAGCAGCAGTAATTAATAATCCACATACCAGTACAAGAGAGCTTGAACGTCAGAGTGGTATTAGCCGACGAAGTATTTTGCGAATACTCCATACTCATAAATTTCATCCTTATCACATGTCACTTCACCAAGAACTCAGTGAAAATGATTTCCAAAATCGTTTAGAATTCTGCCAATGGGGCTTACGACAACTGCAAATAGATAATACGTTCTTAAACAAAATTTTGTTTACGGACGAAGCCACGTTTACAAATCACGGGCAAGTTAATATTCACAACATGCATTATTGGTCAGAAGAAAATCCACGGTGGCTGAGGGAAGTGTGCAAACAAAGACCAAAGACCTTGGTCTGTAAACGTTTGGTGCGGACTTATTGATAATAAAATAATTGGCCCTTATTTTATTGATGGGACATTAAATCGTCGAAAGTACGAACAGATTTTAACAGAAGTTTTGCCACAATTATTAGAAAACATTTCACTGTACGTACGACAAACGATGTGGTACCAACAAGACGGATGTCCTGCTCATTCTGCACAAAACATTACAGAAATTTTAAACAGAACATTTGGAAATCATTGGATTGGTCGACGTGGAAATCATAAATGGTCCGCACGTTCTCCAGACTTGACACCTATAGATTTCTATTTGTGGGGAAAATTGAAACAACAAGTGTATTGCGAGAAACCAACAACCAGAGAAGATATGGTAATGCGTATCAGGAGAGCTTGCGCCGCAATTGATCCAAATGAAATTCGACGTGCCACGTTATCCGTATTAGAACGCTTCAGACGATGCATCAATGCCGAGGGTCAGCATTTTGAACACTTAAATTAACAGTGAGTACCGAATAAAGTAAATGATCGAAGTATTCGATCGGTTTCTCGAGGTGTTATTAATTTTTATCGTAGTTGAGCTTCAACGACTTTGATCCGTATATCTCGAAAAATTGAGGTCGGATAGAAAAATGTTCGAAACAAAAGTTTTTTGTTTTTTTACGTAAAATAAGATGCCGTAAAGAAAAATATAGGTTTCCATTTAAAAAATCAAAGTTGACCTTTGTAGCTCCTTCACCCTTTCACTTACAAAAAAACCATTGATCTCAGGTTATAGTTCTCGTAAAACCAAGCAAATTTTGTTCGAAGCATTTTTTTCTATCACCGAAAGCAACCGAGTTATTTGAGTGGCCTGTTTTAGATGCCCCACCCTGTATATATAAACAACATGCTTTCGTAAATATACGTGAAAGCGAGACAAAGCAAAACATTCCGCGATATCTTTTAATACTTTTTACCCCGCTGTTACACATGTGATATATGGGCCGTCAAAATATTAATATTTATAACATAAAAAGTATTAATCTTTACTTACGGTTAATACAATTTGCTCCGTCGCCACCGTGGTCATCGGGGCCGTTGCCGTGGCCGTCGGGGCCGTCGCCACCGTGGTCGTCAGGGCCGTCGCCGTCGTCGCCACCATGGTCGCCGTGGTCATCGGGGCCGTTGCCGTGGCCGTCGAGGCCGTTGCCACTGTGGTCGTCGGGGCCGTCACCGTCGTCGCCACCATGGTCGCCGTGATCATCGGGGCCATCGGGGCCGTCGGGGTCGTCGTCGCCACCGTGGCCGCTGCGGCCGTCGCCGTCGTCGCCACCGTATCCAGTGATGCCAGAAAAAGGTCGCAAGCAACACGCAACCGTAGTGGGGAGAATGACGCACACAAGCGAAAACCGCGTACGTGTGAGTTCGGCGTTTCGGCTAGCTTCGGATAGCAGAAGAGAACAGACATACTGTTTTCTGTCTCATTCTCTACCGAGCCGACAACGAAGGCGACGGGCGATGCGGCGATGTTTGCTCGATTCTTAATACGCGTGACAGCGTTATATGTTGTCTTATCAAGCGACGCGGTAGCGCCGCGACGCCAAGTATATAAAAATTTCTTTCTAGCTTTTCGAAGTTGCTTATATACAGGGGCTGCGCCGCTACCAAGTAGCTTATCCGGAATTTTACCTCAAGTTAAACTTTCGATTAAGATATTTCTTAAACTATAGCTGTAATAAAAAATCTAACGGCACTTTTATCATATAATGCGGATACAAGGTTTCGATTGCGACCAGTTTCAATAAGATTGATGCAGTCAATCCTGAGAAATGATTTTATTCATATATCAGAACGTGACTTTTCGTTCTTCAGTTCCAGATTCAGACTCACGTACGTATGCTCGCACGCACACATGCAAAGCGATTTTGTCCCTCAAGGCACATTTGCAGCGCTCATGTACGATTTTATTCGCTTGAGTGTGCAAATACGCATTAAGAGACAAAATCATATGTGGATGTGTGGAGATAATGTTTATATTTTATACGCGCGGGGTATAATACGAGAAGAAAAGTAAATAAATAATTAACGGTTATGAGAATATTGCGGAATAGTGCAACACTAGGGAAAAGAATTGATAAAATGACATAAAATTATTAATGGTTAAGAGTATCGCAAAATAGTGCAAGGACAAGGAAGAGAAGTGATGTTATATTAAATAAAGTTAGGTTATATTAGCGAAACTGAGCGAATGCTTTTACACTTAAGTGAATCTGTGCATTATCAATTAACATATTTCTCATAAATGAATTGTTGGAAAATAATTATTATACAAGCATTGGAATATTTGGAGATTTTGGCTGGCCATGTTTTCGATAATGATAAGCAGGTAATTATACGCACGAACGCGCATTCATATATAATGTTTATTTATATATTGTATATAAAAATGTAATTAATGCATAATTAATATTTTTAGATTATCTTATAAATGGCTAAGCAATGAGTTCTTTGTTTATGTTAATGTAGTAAAATAAATCTTGTAATTCTACCAAAAATATCATAAAAACAACAACAATGAATACAAATTTTATTAATTGACAGTATAAATAATAAAATGATAAAATCATATTGCACTTCTATAGTGTCCACAAACATTTTGCGGATCAGGAAATACTAGCAACTTTTGGTTCTGGAAATGTGAATGTTCATATAAATGTAATTAATGCATAATTAATATTTTTAGGTCACTTACGATTGACTAAGCAATGAGTTGCATGTTTATGTTAATTCTATCAAAAGTATTACATATACAGTTGAATTAAAAACATCGGAGTCTGAAATAAAAATATTCTCCATTAGTTAAAGAAGAGATATAAGGTAATAAATTTGTTTATAAATTACATAATAAAGGTTACTTATTTTCTTGGACTAAATACTTTAAGGACAAGATTTAGGGCCATTGCACAAGCTTTTCTGTAACACGTTACGTTATGTTAAGTACTGACTGTAAACTTAGATTCGCATGTTACCTTAATCTTCAGTCAACGCACAAAGAAAATCCTAACATAACAAAAATATTACTACGTTATGATTTTCTTTGTGCGTTGACCGAAGTTTAAGATTACATACAAATCTAAGTTTACGGTTAGTACTTACAATTAATGTAACATAATATATTACGCAAAAGCTTGTGCAGTGGCTCTTAGTTTATTTATAATGGTTGAACTTATTTTTTTCAGCAATGAGAAACGTCAACGTGGAAATTGATGATTTATTCGGATGGAGCTGTCTTTTGCAATATAATGTTATCGGAGAGCATTAGAATATCTGTCATCGACAAAAGTAGTTCAAATTTGAATCAAAATGAGGAGGAAGAGTCAGTTAATGATGTTGAATTGCAGATTTTATTGGAGGATTATATAAAAGTTCATAATAATTTGGCAGCTGTATTGATTAAAACAGAAGCTTACGATGCAGTTTTAGAAAATATAAAACATTTTGAGGTGTCAACCACAAAACGAGAAACCAATATTTAGGAAAGGTATTACAAAAGTCTTAATCTTTAATTTACTATTTATTAATATTCTTGATTTATATTTTACATATGAAAAATTCAAATATGTGTATATGTATTGTATATAGGAAAAATATTGAGATTCAAAGGGGAATATGAAAAAGCTTATGCAATCTCTATCTTTCTCTCCCCACTGAAATTTAAAAATTAAATCCAGGAATGAAGATATTTACTACAGAATTAATGACCTTAAAGGATAACATTGCTAAAGACATAGAAAACGAAAAGCACTTGTATCGTAAAATGTTAGGTGTAGTTGAAGATACCAAAAATCTATCAAAGAATATAAAAGCAGATAATAAAAGTATTATTAAGTACATAAATACATACATATATAGACATATATACATATGTATATACATATGTATATAAAAATATTTAAAAAGACGGATTTTTAGTTTTCAACTACACATAACATTTTACGATATAGATGCTTTTCTTTTTCTGCGTCTCTAGCAATTTTCTTTCCTTTAAGATCATTAATCCTTTAAGATCATTAATTCTGCAGTAAATATTTTTATTTCTGTATTTAATTTTGAATCAGTGGAGAAAGAGAGAGAGAGAGAGAGAGAGAGAGAGAGAGAGAGAGAGAGAGAGAGAGAGAGAGAGAGAGAGAGAGAGCGAGAGAGAGAGAGAGTGTGTGTGTGTGTGTGTGTTAAGTTTCTGCATATTCCCCTTGAGTCTCAATATCCTACGATACGCACAATACATATACACACATATTTGAATTTTCCATATGTAAAATATAAATCAATTATATATACAACTTATTTTAAAGAAAGATTAAGTATAGTAAATAAAAGAAGATTAGGATTTTTGCAATACCTTTCCTAAATAGTGCTTACACATTTTGTGGTTGACGACTCAAAACATGTTTCACATTTTCTAAAGCTGCATCGTAGGCTTCTGTTTTAATCAATGTAACTGCCAAATTATTATGAACTTTTATACGATTCTCTAATAAAATCTACATTCCAGCATCACTAACTGACTCTCCCTCCTCATTTTGATTCAAATTTGAACTACTTTTGTCGATAACAGATATTCTAATGCTCTTCGATAACATTATATTGCAAAAGGTAGCTCCATCCCAATAAGTCATCAATTTCCACGTTGACGTTTTTTCATTGCTTTAAAAAAATGTTTAACTATTATGTCAAAAAAAGTTAAATAAACTGTCTTGTCCTTAAAGTATTTAGTCCAAGAAAATAAATAACCTTTATTATATAATTTATAATCAAAATTATTACCATATTTTTCTTCTTTAACTAATGCTTAACATTTCTATTTCAGGCTCTAACTCTAATGCTTTCAATTCAACTGTATATGTAATATTTTTAATAGAATTAACATAAACATGCAACTCATTGCTTAGCCATTTGTAAGTGATCTGAAAATATTAGTTACGCATTAATTACATTTATATATAAAATATAAAGAAATATTCACATTTCCAGAACTAAAAGTTGCGAGTAATTCCAGATCCGCAAAATATTTGTGGACACTATAGAAGCGATATGATTTTTCATTTCATTATTCTTTATAAAGCCAATTAATAAAAATGTGTTCAATGTTGTTGTTTTTATAATATTTTTGGTAGAATTACCACAAGATTTATTTAAGTACATTAACATAAGCATGCAACTCATTAATATGTTAATTGGTAATGCACAGATTCACTCAAGTGTAAGCATTCGCTCAGTTTGTCTATTATAATCTAACTTTGCTCAATATGACATCGATTAGAAGAAATTATCTTCTAAATTCTCTTCCTTGCACTATTCCGCGATACTCTTAATAACCGTTAATCATTTTATTACTTTTTTTCTTGTGTTGCACTATTTCCCGATATATAAGCATATTTAATAAATTATTATGTCTGACAATAGTCTACAAAATTTTATTGGTATCCTTAATATCCTTATTATCCTGATTTGATCCTCTATTCTTAAAATTATGAAATTTTCGTGCAGCTTCACACGTATGAATAAGTGAAAGATATAACTACCTACTAAAAAAAACCTTACATAAGTAAAAAAAATACGCTAAATATATAAAAATTTCATAGCTTGTATGTAATAAAGAGTTAAAATATATAAGAGTTAAAGTATATAAAAATTTCGCAACTCGTATGTAACATAGAGATTAAATAAATTTTTACAAAAAGCAGTATCCTATTAAAAAAACCTTACAAAGGTAAAAAAATACGCCAAGTATATAAAAACCCTAGAAAATTTTAGAAAGTTTAAAAAAATATTTACTCCTAAAAAAATTATAAAAATAATTTTCCTCTAAAAAAATAACCTTAAAAAATAATAAAATTTGAAAAATAATTTTTTCCCAAAAAGTATTCTCTAAAAAATAAAAAATCAAAACTAAACATGAAATCAATAATTAGTCAAGTATTTAGAAGCAATTCAATTTGTGAGGGCTTGAAATAGTATTTGCCATAAAATCAATCTTGCATTTATAAAAATATAATACATAAATTTTCTCCATGAAGTCAAAACGCAGTTTATTATTAAGAAAAATTTATTTTTAAAATAAATTTAATTTTGTATGATAAATGTTTTGATATATAAAATAGCATTATTATGTCACACGGATTTTATTAAAAATATAAAACTATTTAACCTCCACTGCGCCATGACGTTGATCACATTGATTGTTAATTTTAAATATAAAAGTGTCCTGTGCTACAAATTGATCGAAGTGTTTGAAATTGCTGTTTTGAAATTAATCATAAACTTTGCCAAGTAGGCCCGAAACTAAAGGGGTTAAGACACAAAGTGACATAAAAAAACTTGGCGCTGTTTTTTTAACTAAATTTTTTTAATTTTTTGATTTTGTATAAATTATAAATTTTCGCATATGTTTTTAATTTTTAATTTGTAAAATTTTTAATTTTTAATTTTTGTATTAATTTTTAAATTGTTTTTTGTTTTATATACTCTTTTTTTTATTAAACTTTTTAGAATATATATGATTATTGGTAAATTATAATTGTGCACTTAGTTAATTATGAAATAACTATTTTAGCTATATGCCCTACTACTTTAATTATATTGCAATGTATTAAATATATAATTTTTCTTAACATTGGAAATAAAATAAATAAATTTTATAACAAATTTTGATTCAGTTGGCGCAATTTTATATCATTATTTTTGTAGGAAAGCAACTACATATTTTGTACAACTTTTTTGGTTAAAATATTTTTATAAGCTTTTATTTTTAGTTGGCGCAATTTTTTTATATCATTATTTTTGTAGGATGTTTTACACCAGTGCTGGGATTTACTTGCACATTTCGGCCCGATTCCGCGACTCACGCCTATTGCCCCCCACTCATCGCTCGCGCGTTAGCAACGAGTCGCCAGATACGCGTAACTAAGGACGCGGCGCTTCGTCTCAGGAGCGTTCCGGATGTAAGAATGCCCAAATGTAATAATAAGACAATATTTTTCTAAAAGCACCGCGAAAATTCTTAATATTAAAAGTAAATTATAATATAAAACTACGATTATAATATAATTACAAGACAATAGATTTTCACATCACCCATGAGGTACTATTGTTAATGCGTTTTTTTAAAGTTTTTTTTTAAATCTATTGTCTTGTAATTATATTATAATCGTAGTTTTATATTATAATTTACTTTTAATATTAAGAATTTTCGCGGTGCTTTTAGAAAAATATTGTCTTATTATTACATTTGGGCATTCTTACATCCGGACGCTCCTGAGACGAAGCGCCGCGTCCTTAGTTACGCGTATCTGGCGACTCGTTGCTAACGCGCGAGCGATGAGTGGGGGGTAATAGGCGTGAGTCGCGGAATCGGGCCGAAATGTGCAAGTAAATCCCAGCACTGTTTTACACAATATTAAAATTCGTAAAATATTTTTTATGGTTAAAATTATTATAGTAACACTATTTTAAAGATAGCTTTTTACAGTAGTTTTTTGACAGTTAAAATAACACTATTTTGTAAATACATAAAAGTTTTTCACAAATACTATGGCGCGTGTACTTGGCGCCTTTTTTTTACCTTTTTTTAAAAAGGTAAGTTTTTAGGGATATCATTTTGTAGTATGTTAAACATTTTTAAATAAATAAGCAAAGAACCCGCCACCACCCCCGTCATATTTCATTAAAATACGACGGTCCTCTTTGCTTACTATAGATATTCAAATTGTGTAACACTTTTTCACATGGTGCGTGTACTTGACGCCTTTTTTTTATCTTTTTTGAAAAAGTTTTTAAGGATTATATCATTTTTTTGTATTAATTTTACAACATGACATAAGTTTTTATTGTCAGTTGATTTTAAAATAACATTGTATTTTGTGTAACACTTTTTCACATGGCGCGTGTACTTGGCGCCTTTTTTTATATTACGAGACATTATTTTATATGGAACTGATCGAAATCCAATTATTAAATGATTCAGTATTAATCACAAGTTTGATATTACAAAAATGTATTTTTAATGAAGAATTTTTTATATTACTGCCTCTTTATTTTATAATATCAAATATATATTATTTATTAGCCATCTTTTGTAAAAATATTATATAAATATCTTTAGCTCCTCTAGGCCACTGCCTTTTTTTAACTTGCGCATCATCAGCTTCAATCCAAATATTAGATACTCCTTCTCTACATATACTTATATAATGACCTTCATCAATACATGAACCATGATGAAGTATAGCATTCATTGTCTTATAGAATTGTCCAGCTACTAATATTTTAGTTGTTGGGACAGCACATAAGTTAAATTTGTGTGCTACTTTCATTAATTTATCATTCTGTAATGAAAATAGTATTAAATGAATAACAATTATCTCTCTTGCCAATGTTATTTCATTTTTAAATATCATATTTCCAGTACAATGTTCACATGATTCATTGTGTGATTGATACCAATGTGAAAACGTAACATTTAATAAATCATTAAGATTATAACTTTTCTTCTTCAAATTATTAACAGGAATCGAAATAGCAATATTATTATCAACAGTAGTTTTTGTGTTACCACAAGTTTTGCACCGCTTAGTAGAAGTTACTTGATGTTTTATCAAATTTCTTATACAATCATATTTTTCGCAAAGAGTCGTAAGAAAATCAGATGCATTTCGTTTTGCGGTATTCGAAAAATATTCTCCTAAACATTGCCGTATTGCATATGTATTTAGATTACGCATTCCATTTTCATATCGATGCCTTAATATACGTAAAACATCTGATTTATCGCAATTAAACAACTGCTGCCTAATGGCATTTAAATGCAATAAACATTGCAATACTGCATTTGCGTAACATGAAACTTCGTCTGTATTTTGGAAACCATATATGACCCAAGCAGTACTTTGTCGAACTTCTTTATCCGAATTTGATTTTTGAACAGAAGCAACTACTTTTGGCAACGCCCATGAAACATCTTTCACTTTGCGATGGCGTTCTTTTGACATGGTAATCATTTCTGCTTTTGGATTGTGTGTCTGTTTTAGACGATTATATTCAATAATAGCTTCTCCGCTAGCTATTACTGATGAAGGATCGTAATTAATTAAATGTAATCCTTCCAGAGATGTTACTCGCGACAATGCAACATAAGTTTGACCACAACTAAATACAGAGTTACCGATGTCCATAATCGCACTTTGCAAACTCAATCCTTGACTTTTATGAATAGTGATTCCGTAACTCAGAGATAATGGAAATTGTTTTCTGATAACATACGCTCTATCCATTACCTCAAATTTAACACTTACTCTTTCAATTGCATATTCTGAACCTGACGGTAAAAGAAGTTTAATCTTTTCTACGTAATCAGTAGATGTATCTTGTACAATTGAAATCACTTTAGCAATTGTACCGTTTACAAGACCTAAACTAGCATCGATATTACGTCGAATCATAACTTTTGCTCCAATTTTAATTGTGATTTTTTTTGAAAGTCCAGCTGTTCTAGAATTATCATCATCGTTATTTGACAATGTTTTTAATACTTTCTTTTTTACATACCGAATACATTCAATCGTATCTTCAGCAATTAATAATATTTCTTTAGAAACAATGCGACTTAACATTGCATCATTAAGAACATCACACATATTACGAGTAGGCAATAAACAAACAGTGTCCGATGGTAAATTATTAATAAAATTACATAATTCATTTAATCTAAATTCGAAAGAATCACTTTTAAAAGATACTTTTCTACTTTCGAGAATCTTACTATCAGATTTTGTTAATAAACCGATACGAATTCTCGACAGTAATTCACGGTAAGAATCATCTCCTTGCTGATTGATCGTCAATTCATCACAATCAAATAATGTAGTCCATAAATTAACAGTACTTAAGGAACCGAGCAATTTTTTCATCTGATAAATGCATAAAGATAGGATCTTCGCGTACAGGAGGTAATTGAAGTAAATCTCTGAATAAAAGAATGTGCTTTCGACCAAACCAACCATCATCGCAATCATTAGTGTCAAATATTTCAGACAATCGAAGATGTATATACATTAAAGTCAAATTAGATATCATTGACACTTCATCAATTACAAAAAGAATAACATCTTTAAGATCTGCTCGTAAAACTTTCAATACATGATCAGATAGTTGTTTATACTTAGGAGTATGACCATGTTCAACGGGTAATTGAAGCAATCTATGCACTGTCAACCCATCTATATTAAATGCTGCTATACCAGTAGGTGCTGCTACAGCAGTATCTTTGTTGAGATTTTGTTTTATCCAGCATTTAATAGTCTTGATTAAGAAACTTTTTCCAGTACCACCTTCTCCGCTAACATATAATCATAATATTGATTTATCCGACTCTACAGTATTGATAACTTTATCGAATACTCGTTTTTGATCTGCATTTAATTTTGCTATCATTTCAGGTACATCAATTTCTCGAATTACTTTATCACCAAGATCTTTAAAATCTTGCATTGCTTCACCAGCTTCTATATTTTGAACACCTATCGGATTTTCAGGATCATCCTGAGACTGTTGTTTTTGTAAGTCGTCATCTAGACATTGCTGAACTAATTGTCTCGCAGTTTCAAATGCTTTTTGCAATTCTTCTAATCTTTCATGATATTGCAATGCTTCTACAAGATGCAGTTTTACCTTGTGAAAAGATTCAGCATAAGTATCGCATTCGTTTCTAAGATCATCTAATTTTCGCCATGGTTTAAACATAAGCAACAATGAAAAGAAATAATTTTCCGGCTGTGTATTAACATTATATCTATAATGACTAATAAGATATCCACGTTGTCGCCGTTTAAGATAGTAACCGTTACTTATTTTATAATATTCAATATCCTCATTTTGCGGTTTTATCTTCGAGATATCGTACCACTGTGCAAATTCATAAAGAGACATATTTTCTAGTTCGTTTGGTCTATGTGGATAATGATTATCTATCAAAGATGGATAAAATATATCAGTAGATTCAGCATCAAGGGCTTCAATTTCTTTGCGGCTTTTTATTTTTCGATATCGTATCTGATTAACATCTAACCATCTAATAGTTGTATTTCGATCAGTTCCGTATAAAGGAATACCTAACAGTGTATCAGCAGCTTCGAGAGCTCCACATTCTCTATTATTCGTAAATCGCAAAGCAATATTCCAAAGATAACTGGCTAATGATTTGTTTTTATCTATTCTATTCTTACTGTTAAGGATAGAATCAGACAACTCACTTTTTCCCGCTTTATTCAAATATTTAGTAACATACCAGGTAAGCAGCGATGATTTTTCACCAATAAATTGTATATCCATATTACCTTCCCATGCAGTAAGAAGAACAGGATTATAATCATTTATATTAACTTCATTATCCGTTCGAGGAAGATCATAAAGTCTACTTTTATGTTTCAAGTGTTTTCTACCGGCTATCGAAGTTGCCACATCTCTCATATTCAAAGTTTCAGTAACGGGATGAGGAAATCCAAAACGACACCGACGTATAACTTTACGTCCTACTTTTTTAGATCGAAGACAATAATCGTTATGTATATGTCGCTGATGCGTATTAACACGCCTGTACAATAATGGCGAAATATTTTGATCCGGCATTTTGCAGCTTATATGTTGTAAAATAAATTTGGAGACTTCTTCAATAGTAGATTCACCGAAAATCGGTGCATTTTTAATCCAAATTAATAGGTGAAAATGTTGTATACCTCTACCTTGGTATTCTCGTCGCCAGAAATAGTGCGTTACTTCTCCAATTGGATGATCTATGGAGTTAATGAAATCAAGCATTGCTCGAAACTTATTATCGAGAAACCTGGATGTTGATACAGGATCTCTAGCAACGAGTATGCTAACAGATAAGGAAGCGTCATGCCATCCATTTACTTCACGAATATACTCACCTAAATCTTCCCATAACCATTCACTCGGACTTAGTGTTAAAAACCATGTCGCAGGCCCATAATGCTGCGTCATACAATTTAAATCACTTCTCGGCTTACGCCAATATTGCTCCGTATTTCGAAGTGTCGAAAATATTGTACTCAGATTAGATTCCAACAATTCTTTCGACATTGCATCTAAATATTCTGCAGCGAACTCGCGGATTAGTTACATTCATTTTATGAAAAATTCCGCGACTTAATTGACGCATATTTGCATCGTTCAATAAATAAAATAAGTATTGTTGATTCAATCTGTATTGTGGATGTTTAGATGTCAAACCACATTTAATAAATTCATGATCAAAAAGTTTGACTTGTCTAGCCTCATGTTGTCCATTAATACCAAAAGGATATAAATCTGGAAAACACATTAAATCTAAATATTGTTCACGATTATCCAAAGGCAAGTCCTGAATTTTTAACATTTGGTATAAGGCTGTCGAAGTTTTATTTGCTTTCTTTTCATATAAGGGATAGTATATTGTTCGTAATAGCCATCATTTTCATCAGTAACTTGAGTTAATATTGACCCTCTAATATAACTTCTTTATCAATTTTTATCTCTTCTATCGGATCATTTAATAATTCAGCCTCTTCATCCAATGTCGTTTCGGTATTATTTTCTGTCTCTTCCATGTGGAATTCTGCATTTTTTAATTCTGCCAAACTTATATCATTGTGACTATTTGGCAATATAATATGAGAGTATAAAGCATTATTGTGCTTTAACCACGTTATAGCGTCAAATACTTTTTTAACATTAACTATCTCTTCCCAAATAATCTTTGATTTTGTCGGAATACCTCTAACTAAAATATATAATTCGTGATTATTATTTATTGGGTCAGTATCATGACATAATTTATTAAATGTCTCCTGTAACGGAAGTGGCAAATGAAATGTTCTGCCTTTAACTTTTTGTACCATTTGTTTTTGAGGCAATTTGATATTAATAACTGTTCCCATTTTGAGGACAGTTTGAAACGCTTTAGCTCTCTGTATAAAAATTTTTTCAAATGTATTAAGAGATGATATTACTTCGGGCACATTATGTGTGAAGAGATTATTCAAGATGCAATATGCAGGCATTAGGCCTTTACGAAATTTCCCTGCACAATAATTACATATATATTCCGCATTAATTTTTTCTTGTTGTACGTGTGTCATTAAATCTCTCCAAATTCGAATGTCTATTTGTGCTTTAAGACTATTGACTTTAGAAACATTTTTTATAACATAATTTCTCACAAGATACGCAAATATGCCGTGGTGTGTCTGTTGAACGTTTAGTCAAAGCCTTAAACGCTTTATGATATTTAAAAATAATATCATTATCGCTCAAAATTGTATCTGTCTGTTGATGTTTGTACATATCTGCTTTTTCTTCTGCAGCAGTCACCATTTCATTCAATGTGTTCAAATCAGCATCATTTAATGCCTTATCCAGATTTTCCATCTTTCGATAAAAATTAGTAAGTTGATAAATTAAACGCTTAATAATTCTAACTTGTGGAAAATGAGGCGATAATAATTGAATTGGAAGAAACATTCCTTTGCAAAGTGTTAAATCAATATGGCAGCTACGCGTATGGCCCAATTTCTTATTTGAAATTTTCATAGTACATTCATGAATACGTTGTATCAATTTTGGTATATTCTTTAAAGTACATGTATTTACGGTTTCGAGAAACTTCTGATAATGGTCAATTAAAAATGGATTGTCAATTTTACATGAAGTATTGTACAACCACGATTTTTTTGCTTGTAATTGTATTAACGGTAATATATTCACAACTTGTCCTTTCGTATTCATTCCCAGAGGTTTCGATGAAGTTACATTTTTTATTAATGGTAATATATTCAGAACTTCTTCTTTCGTATTCAAGGTTCCAATGAAGTAACATGATGATATGTAGAATCAATGAAATAATTTTCAGATGAGGCTGTATGTCTAGATTCGCCACATAATACATCTAATTTGTCTTCAATTGTAGAACATTTTGCAACATGGGTCAAGCTCACTTCTGCTTTCTTTTTAATCGAAGCTAACATTTTATATATATTGCGAATATAACTGTTTCTAATATACATGCACCAACGTACGATTTTTTCGGCTTGCAATCGTTTCTCCATATGACCTTTAATACTGAGTTTTTTAATAATATTTTTTATAAATATTTCTGAAGAATTACGAAGTTTTATGGTGTTTTTCGACCAGAATTTTTCATACTTTTTAGTGATTTTTTTGGCAATATTACAATTTTTTATTTCAAGTTTAGATTTTGTACTGTAATAATATCGCTTATTATAAAACCATTTACGATTAGAATCTAATCTTTTTTGTCTATCTCGTTCACGTTGAAAGTTTGTCGAATAACGCATACGCTTTTGTGCGCGTTTAATTTCTAAATCTTGTTGATATCGATATCGCATTCGAGCGCGTTCATTTTCTAAATTCTGTTGATATCGATATCGCATTCGAGCGCGTTCATTTTCTAAGTTCTGTTTATATCGATATCGCTTTTGAGCACGTTTCTCTTCTAAGTTCTGTTTATATCGATCGCACTGTTTAACGCAATTATTCTCTAAATTTTGTGTATATGGATTATGTTTAGCCAGATTATTTTCTAAATCTTGCATATAGCGCGCTCGCTTGTTAACGCATTGATTTTCTAAATCATGCTGATCAGATTTCTTTAGAACGTTTTCTGTTGATAATTGCAATTGATTATTACTTAATTCTTTCTTAGATTGGCAAATATCGCGAATCTTTTTCAAACGATTCAATCTTTGTTGCTCCGTCTCACATTGACGTATAGTACGTATACGAACTGCTTCAGCCTCTTTTGCTTTTACTACTGCTAATGGAAGCACTTTCTGAGGAGCACATTGTGGATTTTGTGGGAAATGCTCAATAATATTAGATTCAAAAATTTTTATTAAATGTGAACGCATTAAACTATGATTATATTTTACTTTCTCAGGTTTAATGTTGAATAACAATGAAATTGCAAAGGCTATTGCGAAAACACCGCAATCGTTACCGTTTAGTTGATATTGTACAATAGGAAACTTCACAGGATTTCTTTCAAAGTTATATATTGGAAATAATCTCAAAAATTGTTCATGATGTCTATGCATTTTTTTATTATTTAATGAATCATAAATGAATATATTTTTTGTGTCATAATAACTACACACCCAATGTCCATCTAATGAATCTGACAAACTATGTAATATTTGTATATGTTTTTTACTTTCTGGTACAGGCTGAATTGTATCAAGACATTGGATTCGCCACGTTTCGACAGGTTTATAATCTGAATAAGTTTGCAAAAGATGGTCGAAATGTTCTATATGCCTGTCGGTCAACCATTGGCCTCGGACAATAATATCTTTGTCTCTAAGCAATAGAATTATATGTTTTTTTATATTTTCAGACATTCTGTATATATAAAATTTTTATAAGAACGCAATAACTTTACAGTATTCTAACAGTAGCAAACCTTATATGAGCGAACAATGTTCTTTAACGCTATAATAGCGAATAAATTTTTCGGGTATATAATAACCTGTTCGGGTGTCTAAAATCAATTTTTTTAATTAGGCGCCTAGGGCAAGCCAGAATTCAGCGCTATTGCAGCCGATGTTATAGTTCAGCGCTTAATAAGGCAGCCTTTATATAGCGCCAGAGCAGCCAATTTTTATAATTTTTTAGACCTGTAAAAAGGTTATAAATACGTAATAACATTATACTTAAACTTTATTTAATTTGATCAGTTTTTTACCTTTATAACTGCTGTTTGCTGCTCCTATGCTATTTAATAATATATAATTTATATATTTCTCGGATCTGTAAAAGTTATAAATTTTGAATACATATTTTAAGAGTAACTACTATAGTAACAATGGTTACTATTAACATTAAATAATTACTTACAAAACGCTGTCGATTTTCGCAAAAGTTACTTAAAAAACGCTGTCGATTTTCGCAAAAGCACATCTAAGCACACAGTGACGAAAATAATGCCAAACGAAGTGATATACCTCGAAGATGCACACTAGCATAATCTGTGACGTAACGCCACTATTCATTTGTTCAAAAAGTTGACAATCAAGAAGATGTATGCGGGCAACATGGATGGACAGTCGCAACAAAAACAAGATGTAAGTATCTTTTCCGACTATTAATATAAAATATCTACAGAAATATTTTGCATTCTAAAAATTTTATTTTCTTTTTCAGATAGAAATGGACGACTTAATATTAGAAATCGAAGCAATGGATGACTCGCCGATTGACATGCCGGTTAACGCGCTACTTGACGTTGGCGCGTTGATCAGCGTGCCGGTATGTCAGCCGGCGAGAAATGGCGTGCCAGCCACGTGCGAATGTGCCTCTATTAATAATAATAGGCCTGTCGTTTCTGCGGGGTCTGCCGTTCCCGCTAATAGGTCTGCCGTTCCTGCTAATAGGACTGCCGTTCCCGCTAATAGGTCTGCCGTTCCCGCTAATAGGACTGCCGTTCCCGCTAATAGGTCTGCCGTTCCCGCTAATAGGTCTGCCGTTCCCGCTAATAGGACTGCCGTTCCCGCTAATAGGTCTGCCGTTCCCGCTAATAGGCCTGCCGTTCCCGCTAATGGGCCTGTTCCCGCTAATAATAGGCTTGCCGTTCCCGCTAATAATGAGCCTGCTAATCCCGTTGTTGATAATAATAACGGGCATCCTGCTGCGGACGCTCCACGTAAGAATTTTAAATAAATATTATATATTATGTAAGGCATAGCCTAACCTATTTGCGCCATTGCTGGTTCTGGCGCCTGCGTGCGCACTTTGCACCTGCGCGCTTAACCATTGTAGCGTTGCCAGCGGGCAACGCTAACCACGGAGGAGGCTCATTGGCCGAGAGCTATCACGTGACTTGTCGGTGAGCGGGCCTCGTACCGGCGGAAGTGCGTGCGAGACGCGACTCGTGTTCCGGCCTTGCGACAAGTAAGACGTTCGCGTTCGCGGTCCCGTAGTATTATATTATTACGTCATAAGTACAAGTGCAAATACATATATATATTCGCAGTACTAACGCGAGATTATTAACCCGGCCGAGCAAATTCCCTGACGCTTTATCCCATTCCAAATCTCCGCCTAACCCTCGGCAATGTCCTACAGCCTCAGAAGTGGGATGTTCCTCATGCTCGCCCGGTTCCGAACGTCGCGAATTTTTTTCACGTTGATCTTTGTATCTGTGTTTCGTATGCGTTATTACGCCATCGCTGTTTTTCGGCGGTGTGCTCAATTTTACCTCTCGCTTTTGCTTTTGTCGTCACGCGGCCCGCCAACGTCGCCACGTGATTATCACGACTTTCGGTCACGAAGTGCGTGATATGCTCTCAGAGCAGTCTAACCGCCGCGAATTTTTCACGCTGAACTTTTCTAACAAGATCAACGTGTTTCGCGTGTGTTTACAAGCCATCATTTTCCATAAATGGTGCGGTAAAATCCAATTTCGTCTTAGTCGCCGAGCCGGTGGATCGGGTTACATCACGCGGCCCGCCATTGTTATCACGTGATTATCACGATACTTAGTCGTGAGGTGCGCGATATACGCTCATGGCATACTAACTTTCACGATTTTTCACGTTGAACTGTACCGCTAAGATCAACACGTGTTCGTGAACGAGAATACGCCATCATTTTCGTAAGTGGTGTACGAAAATTAGAATACACAATTATCTCAGTGTCGGTGTGCGGCGCTAAAATAACCGGCCCGCCATTTGGCACACGCAACAAGTAATTTGTGCGGCCCACGTGCTAGCGAAGATCGTGTTCGGACAGCCATATTGGCACGCCATCGTTACGAACAGTTTCCGGTAGTGTTTACGCGTACCCGGCGAGAGCATTCCAAGCATTGCAAGGATTATTCGCGAGTCCGACATTGTATACGACGCAGACTTTTATCGTTTATTGCTATTTTCGTTTTCGTTACTGTCGTATATCGCTAGTGTTGTTTTTCTCTCTCTGTTTAAACTTCTTACGGTGAAGATAAGTCAACTATCAAGATGCCTAACGACAAGAAGAACAACAATCTGGTATTATTACACGAAACTGAGCTGAATTCCCTCACTCACAGCTACAACAGGAATGCAGCCATTATGGTATAGCCGTCATCCCTAAATCAAAACCAGAATGTATTCGAGCAATACTGGATCACTTGGGAGAAAACGGTCCACTAAACGAAGCACGTAGCACTCAATTTCGAGAAGCAATGGAAGAAGCACAACTTCCAATCTCATCGGCTCAGGTATCTAATAGAAACAATGTACAAGATAATACATCGAACCAGTTTCAGATACCAAATATGGATTATTTGCCTCAATTCTGTGCAACGATGAAGGAAGCTATGGAAAAGCAGCAAGAAATGATGGAGCAATTAGTAAAGTCATTGTCCTTGGCAAATAAATCTAAGCAGGACCAATTTCAACAAGGCCCTTCATTTACCACACCTGCGCAAAGGCCCTTTGTGTCTTCGCAGCATGCCACTTATGCGCAGAGGCCCCTTGTTCCTTCGCAACAGGCAGTTCCTCATAGTATTTCACAAGACGATATAAATCTGCTCCAGATTCATTCTCAACGCGCTTCACCAGAAATTATACCAAGGAATACAGAGCACTACGATAGATTTTCTGCAGCAACAGGTAATGCAGTAAAATTCCTAAGCTCACAGATACCATCATTCGGAGGTACTGAAGAAGAAGATATCGAACTCTGGATCGAGAAGATCGAGACTGTAGCTGAACTGCACAATCTTTCCGACATAGTAATATTGACAGCAGCCGCTTCCAAACTGTCAAAGTCAGCCAAAAGATGGTTTGACCTAAGTACAGGATCTGTAAATAGTTCATGGACAGTTTTTAAAATGGCTATTATTAGCCGTTTTAAGAGAGATATTCCCTATGGTGTCACGCTCCAGAGAGTTGAAGCAAGAAAATGGTTGTTTTATAAGGAATCGTCTTCAGATTACGCCTTGGACAAATTAGCTCTCCTGCAGCCTCTGAAACTGGCTGACACTGCCTCCATACATTTCCTTATAAGCGGAATCTCTAGTTTGGCAATTAGAGGAACCGCTACATCACTAGAGGTTAATTCTCTCGACGAATTCCTGAGAAAGATGCAGAGGATTACTGCGTCGTGCAACATCCAGTCAAAAAAGTCATCGCCTCCTTCACCCAGAAGGAACAAAATAAAAGAAAGCAAAGCTTCACCCGAAGACTCAAATTCGTTGAAGGACTTGTTCTGCACCTACTGTCGGGAAAAAAACCACGTCAAAGAGGACTGCTTCAAACTAAAAAAGAAGCGCATCCCGGATTCATCGCAGCCCGATAAGCATCCCTCAGCCACATCGGTAGCAGCCGTTGAGGACCCGATGGAGGATGTTTCGGATACAATTGCGTATGTTAACCCCCCCAGCGATAAAAAGTTTATTATTAATAGCTCTAACTTAAGGATTACGCAAATTAATAACATATCGTGCGACATGTTAGCTTTATTGGATACAGGAAGTCCTGTCTCTCTTATGTCTTTTAAAATGTTTTCTCAATTCTTTGATTCTTTCAGTTTGGTTAAAAATAATATTCCATCATTTAATGCGGTTAATGGCACTCCGATTAAAATTATTGGTTCGGTTACTACTCCAGTCAAATTAGAAGTACTACTAAATTCTACGTTAATGGTTACATTCTTGGTTACGGAATCTAGTTCCTTCCCATCACGCTTAATTATTGGTCGTGATTTTTTGAATAAACATAAAATCGTATTTATTATCGATGTCACCGATGAAAAAGTATCTGATAGAGTTCAACTATTTTCTGAGATAGCGTCTACAGAAATCATTGACTGTGCACCTAATAAAGTAGAGGAGTTACTGACAGACATTAATATAGATTTTGATTCATCGGTTAAACAACAGCTGATTTCCACAATTAAAGAAGTTAATGACACACATTTCCCGTTAGTCAACGACGATTATTCGGTTAAAATCAACCTGAAAGACGAATCCATTTTCGCGTTTTCGCCTAGACGTTTCGCATTTGCGGAAAAACTTCAAATAAGAGAGATAGTAGACAACCTGCTAGATAGAAAAATAATTAAGGAAAGCAATTCAGAATATTGCTCACGAATAGTTCTGGTGAGAAAAAAGAATGGGTCTATGAGACTCTGCATTGATTTACGTCCACTCAATAGTAGAACGATTAAACAAAAATACCCGTTCCCAATCATTGAGGACTGCTTGACAAGGTTAAGTAATAGGTCGATATATACACTACTTGATCTCAAAGACGGCTTTCACCACATTAAGATCCACCCGGATTATACAAAGTATTTCTCTTTTGCGACCCCGGAAGGTCAATACGAATACCTTCGTTTACTCTTTGGTTTCTGCGAAGCGCCCGCAGAATTCCAAAGGCGGCTAGTCATGATCTTACAACCATTAATTAGAGATGACAAAGTAATCGTTTATATTGACGACATTCTCATACCGTCGTCATCGGTTAAAGATAATATTGACACTTTGAGACAAGTATTGATTAATTTGAAACGTTACGGTTTTCAACTCAATTTCAAAAAATGCCTTTTCCTGAGGACCACCATCGAATATCTCGGTTATATAATCTCTCCTTCAGGGATTACGCTTAGTCCTCGACATACGGAGGCCGTAGTAAATTTTCCTCTACCCACGAAAATTTTGGAACTACAAAGGTTCCTAGGTTTCACGAATTATTTCAGAAAATTCGTAAAAGACTACGCAACGTTAGCTAAACCTCTCAATATGTTGCTTCGGAAATCTGTCAAATTCAAATTCGACGACGAATGTATCCAAGCATTCAATACGCTTAAAAACCGACTGTCGTCCTCTCCGGTTCTAAAAATTTATAATCCTCACCTCGAAACCGAATTACATACAGATGCAAGCGCGGTAGCTATCGCCGGAATCCTCTTGCAGAAACAAAGTTACGGGCAATGGGCCCCTGTCACTTTTTATAGCCAGAGCACAAACGAAGCGGAAGCTAGGTACCATAGTTTCGAACTGGAGATGCTCGCCATAATTAAGTCGATAGAAAGGTTTCACATTTATCTTTACGGTTTGGATTTTACAATAATCACAGACTGCCATGCTCTCACGTTCGCAGTTAATAAAGCAAACATTAACCCTCGCATTGCGCGTTGGATTTTAAAACTCCAAAATTATCGTTTCAAAATTTTGCATCGCGAAGGTCGAAGGATGATGCACGTGGATGCTCTATCCCGCGTTATTAATCACATCGAGGCAATGCCACTAGAGAAAGAACTGCAATATAGACAGTTGCAGGATCCTAGATTAAAAAATCTGTCGGAAAAACTTGAATCTTATGAAGACGATAAATACGAGTTATTGGATGGTCTAGTCTTCAGGAAAGGTGAGGACAAACCTCGTTTTGTGGTACCCGAATCAATGATCAATAATATTATACGGTACTACCATGATAACATGGTGCACTGCGGATTTGAAAAAACTGTGCAAGGTATTATGGTCAATTACTGGTTTCCCTCCTTCAGAAAAAGGATTCGGAATTATCTGAATAATTGCGTGGTATGCTTGCTAGCAGATTCATCCATACACTCACGGGAAGGTGAACTGCAGATTACGGATTCTCCGTCTCAGCCGTTTCAGATTTATCATATTGACCATTTCGGCCCTATTACCGAATCACATAAAGGACACAAGCACATTCTACTCGCGATAGACGCTTTCTCACGATTCACGTGGTTGTTTCCAACCAAATCAACCGGCTCACGTGAAGTAATCAAAAGCTTAACCTATCTTTTCCAAAATTTTGCAAACCCGCTATTCCTGGTCTCCGACAGAGGAACAGCGTTTACATCCCAAGAATTTTCAAACTTCCTAAAACACTATAATGTTACCCACCGACAGGTTGCAGTAGCAGCACCCTGGGCCAACGGTTTAGTGGAAAGGGTGAATCGGCTTTTGAAGTCATCCCTGAGGAAAATTCTGGAAGACGACCAATCTTGGGATGCCCACCTAGATACAGTACAATATGTACTAAACAATACATATCACTCTTCAATAAGAGCCACCCCCTCCAAATTGCTGTTCGGCGTCGACATGCGTAACCATCCAGATGCAGAGTTGGTACGTTTCCTTAACGATTTCGCTAAAACAGAACTCGATGTCCTGGAGGATAGAGATGCAGCTCGCAAGTTAGCTATTGACTCGACGAACAGAGTCAAAGAGTATAACAAAATATACTACGATGAGAGGCATAAGAAACCCTCCCTGTATAAATCAGGCGACTTCGTCCTTATCAGGGACACCACCCTCAAGCCCGGTGAAGACAAAAAGTTAAAGCCGAATTATAAGGGCCCATACGTAATCTCGAAAGCCCTAAACAACAACAGATATGTTGTAAAAGACATACCCGGATTCAGTCACACATCAAAACCGTATAACTCAATACTATCCACTGATCGGATAAAACCGTGGGTAAAACCAGTAGTTGACTCAGTACAAACATGTACATAGTCCAAACTGTATATATTTACACATGTATTATTTTAGACACTAAGTTCCGTAATATTAATGGTTTATTTAGTCATAGTTCTTGGTGAAAATCAGTTTCTTGATCTAATCTATGCACACGCTAATTCATATTTTGTTCAAAGTCTAGTTCAGAAGTGCAATATTTACTAGCATAATCTAAAGTTTATTTATATCTGTTTATTTTCTGAACATGCACTTATATTTTAATGTAAGACCTTATAATGTTAAGACAACAGTGATACCAAAATCTGTATTAACTTAACAGTATTATTTAATTAGCAATAAGTGCGACAAGTTTGTGTATAAGCGGTAAATTTTAGTTCTCAACCATACCAAAGACTGTTCATTAATTGCTTTAAGTTTTGTCAACCGTTTTATATCTTTTGTTAAACATGTTTATTTTCAACATTCGAGACGAATGCCTAGGTCAGGTATGGCCGAGCTGTAAGGCATAGCCTAACCTATTTGCGCCATTGCTGGTTCTGGCGCCTGCGTGCGCACTTTGCACCTGCGCGCTTAACCATTGTAGCGTTGCCAGCGGGCAACGCTAACCACGGAGGAGGCTCATTGGCCGAGAGCTATCACGTGACTTGTCGGTGAGCGGGCCTCGTACCGGCGGAAGTGCGTGCGAGACGCGACTCGTGTTCCGGCCTTGCGACAAGTAAGACGTTCGCGTTCGCGGTCCCGTAGTATTATATTATTACGTCATAAGTACAAGTGCAAATACATATATATATTCGCAGTACTAACGCGAGATTATTAACCCGGCCAAGCAAATTCCCTGACGCTCTATCCCATTCCAAATCTCCGCCTAACCCTCGGCAATGTCCTACAATTATGATAGATAGCATAAAGGGTTATGTACGTTTTAATTGCATGAATATAAAACATAAAGAGTGATTTATGTAAACAAGCGACACAGTAGCATTATGACTTATTATTCTAATGCAGTGCTGGGATTTACTTGCACATTTCGGCCCGATTCCGCGACTCACGCCTATTGCCCCCCACTCATCGCTCGCGCGTTAGCAACGAGTCGCCAGATACGCGTAACTAAGGACGCGGCGCTTCGTCTCAGGAGCGTCCGGATGTAAGAATGCCCAAATGTAATAATAAGACAATATTTTTCTAAAAGCACCGCGAAAATTCTTAATATTAAAAGTAAATTATAATATAAAACTACGATTATAATATAATTACAAGACAATAGATTTTCACATCACCCATGAGGTACTATTGTTAATGCGTTTTTTTAAAGTGGTTTCCCCAGTAGGCCTATTCCACTAAAGAAGAATAATTCGTTCGCATATGTATATAATATATATATTATAGTATTCATATAGTGCACTTTAACTGCACAAATATAAAACAAATCTTATTGTAAAAAAGGATTTATGTAATCAAGCGACAGCAATATACAGTAGCATTGTGACGTAGTCTAATTCAACGTTGCAATCACAAGTATAATCAAATGCAGCACATGAAAAAAGTATTTATATCTCTTCGCTTTATTCTATAAATACTTTTCTTACATGCGCTGCACTTGATTGTATCTGTGATTGCAACATTGCATTAGAATAATAAGTCATAATGCTACTGTGTCGCTTGATTACATAAATCACTCTTTACAATATAGTACACTTTAACTGTACAAATATAAAACAAATCGTATTCTGAAAAATGATTTATGTAATCAAGCGACAGCAATATACAGTAGCATTGTGACGTATTCTAATTCAACGTTGCAATCACAGGTACAATCAAATGCAGCACATGAGAAAAGTATTTATATCTCTTCGCTTTATTCTATAAATACTTTTCTCACATGCGCTGCACTTGATTGTATCTGTGATTGCAACATTGCATTAGAATAATAAGTCATAATGCTACTGTGTCGCTTGATTACATAAATCACTCTTTACAATATAGTACACTTTAACTGTACAAATATAAAACAAATCGTATTATGAAAAATGATTTATGTAATCAAGCGACAGCAATATACAGTAGCATTGTGACGTATTCTAATTCAACGTTGCAATCACAGATACAATCAAATGCAGCACATGAGAAAAGTATTTATATCTCTTCGCTTTATTCTATAAATATTTTTCTCACATGCGCTGCACGTGATTGTATCTGTGATTGCAACATTGCATTAGAATAATAAGTCATAATGCTACTGTGTCGCTTGATTACATAAATCACTCTTTATGTTTTATATTCATGCAATTGAAACATACATAACCCTTTATGCTATCATAATATATAATATTTATTTAAAATACTTACGTGGAGCGTCCGCAGTAGGATGCCCGTTATTATTATCAACAACGGGATTAGCAGGCTCATTATTAGCGGGAACGGCAGGCCTATTATTAGCGGGAACAGGCCCATTAGCGGGAACGGCAGGCCTATTAGCGGGAACGGCAGATCTATTAACGGGAACGGCAGATCTATTAACGGGAACGGCAGCCCTATTAGCGGGAACGGCAGACCCTGCAGGAACGACAGGCCTATTATTAATAGAGGCACACTCGCACGTGGCTGGCACGCCATTTCTCGCCGGCTGACATACCGGTATACCAGTAATAATAATAACGCGATAAAGAGCGAGATGAAAGGAGAAAAAAGGAGAGAGAAAGAAAGAAAACGAGAAAGAGCGAGGAGGAGTGAGAAAGGGAGTACGACTACTAATGTAGAGCGTCGCTAGCGCATTCTTCTGTCGAGCGCGTGAACCGTACAAGATGACTAATACATTTGCCTGTTGCATGTGTTGTGTACGTGTATATGCGTGTAGCGCGATACCACTATATTTCTTTGAATGTGTTGTGTACGCGTAGGGCGGTGGTGACGTTTCTTAAAATGAAATGTTCCACATTTCGACTTTGCGTCGTAATATATCTGTTTATAGAACATGTAGAGCAAAAATAAAGACACTTTCCTTATATAATTTAAACCCAAGCTATCGATTAAGCCTAATAAGAACTCAATCCGTTCAGCGGTTATTGAGGTTTAATAATTTCGTATACTCTCAACTGGCCGGCTCGCGTAAAGATACCCGAAGTGCCTTTTTGCAGCTGCGCGGTACTTGGCGCGAGACACTACCGTGTCTCTTGATATATATATATATATATATATATATATATATATATAAGACAACATTTAACGCTGTCACGCGTATTAAGAATCGAGCAACATAACGTCGCCGCATCGCCCGTCGCCTTCGTTGTCGGCTCGGTAGAGAAGTAGACAGAAAACAGTATATCTGTTCTCTTTTCTGCTATCCGAAGCTAGCCGAAACGCCGAGCTCACACGTACGCGGTTTCGCTTGTGTGCGTCATTCTCCCCACTACGGTTGCGTGTTGCTTGCGACCTTTTTCTGGCATCACTGACCGTATCCGCCGTAGCCGTCGGGGTCGTCGTCGTCATCGTCGTTATTGTATTTATATGTATGCTGCAACAATTCAATATTAATAAAGTACATAAGCATTTATGTGTTTAAAATGATATGTATAATGAGTAGTTATATATATGATACTCACTAAAAACTTGGCGCCGTCCTTCCTCCTGTATTTCCAGGCAACGAATGATCGTGAATCCGATCGCCGATAGTGATGCCAGATTCGAGACGCTGCCCGCTACGCACACAAGGAAAGAGCCGTATACGTGTGCGCTCGGCCAACTTCGAGCAATAGAAGAGCGCAGACAAAGAAAGAGCAGCTCGGGAAAGAAAGAGTCAGCGAATTATTGTCTGCGCTCTTCTATTGTCCGAAGTTAACTGAGCGCACACGTACACGGTTCTTTCCTTGTATGCGTAGCGGGCAGCGTCTCGAATCTGGCATCACCGTCGCCGATCGCGTAAACGTTGACGGCAAGCAAGACGTAAAGATAGTCAAATAATTTCTGACATGCGCATGTACGCGCGTTCTATTAAATCGCTAGATTGTAAAGTTACAGACAATGATAATCACACTTTATTCTTTATTCTTAATATTGGATAAAATACAAATTGTTAATTGTTTGTATAATTATTAATGTATAGTGTAAAATATATAATAAATTATATATTTGTTGTTCCCAAAAGTGTTCCAATTTTTGTACAGTTTAATACAACATTTCCTTGAAGGACTTTACATAATAAAAAAAACTTTTATCTGACTTTATCTGACTTTATCTGACAATAAATTAGTACATTTTAAGTATATAAGATTTTAATATATAATCTTTCTTATAAGAAAGAAACAATTGTACTTACATCTTGCGTGAGTCTTGCAACGAGTGAGACAGTCTTCCAACTCATATTTGTGTGTACAATTATAAATGTATTACATATATATTAAATGTAAGGAGCATGTAGTATCTCGTTTTTTTATGGCAACAATCTACGTTATCATTTATTATATAAAGACATGGAGAGTGTGTTAACTTTTTCTTTATTTAATCAATTTTTTAATTTTTCTATTACTTTTAGAACATAAATTATATTGTTTAACAAAAACTAATGTTTCACAAATATTTTAATATATTATAATTATCTCATTGAGATACGAAAACAGTCATATATGTAATACATCCATGTTAAAAATATTAATGTGCCATATATGATGTTTAAACTGAGAAAAGATTTGTGGTAATTTAATATATGTGTCGATTAAGATAAAATATTATGGGAATAAGGAAAATATAAAATAAATATTTGAAATAAGGACAGATTAGGTTGTAAATTAATAATACTAATATCTGGCTTCGCCAATAAGTAATTACATATTTATATAATTCGACAAGAATGAAAAACAAATAGATAAATAAAATGAAGTATATATATAGGTGTTATTCGCGAAACCAGGTAGTAGCTTCATTTCAAATGACATGTATAACGTTTTTTATTTAGACTTTTATACATAAAAATTTTAATTTTTAATTGTAAGTGAACATGTATGTACATAACACATGCAAGTGACATTTTTTTGCAATATCACTCTAATGTAAGTTTGAGATTCTAATCTCTTATAATAAGCTGCCTTTTCTGTGTACTAATTTTAGTCTCTACGATTATTTAATAATTTTATCCATATTTCTTATTGTATGTGTAACATAGAACGTGTATTAAAACTAAAAGTTTAGAAAAAAAAATTATTTCTCGTTGACATTATTAAGCATGACATTAAGATTGCACTCACAGTTAAAAAAATTGCATAAATGAAAGACTAGCAAATCTTATCACGGGGAAATCTATATGTAGATTTCCTTGAATTGTATGAGTGTGTATGTTACGTCTCTTTTTTTCTATAATTATACTTTTATACTAATTGTATTTTTATAGACGTCTCTTTTGATTGTGATTTGTTTAAAATCACTGTTATATATTTTTATATGTAATTTGTTATATATTTGCTATATCTGTACGATATTCATTTACATCTTTCCCTTTAATTATGTTGAATACCGTGTGCCAACGAGTAATGAGACAAACAAATGCATTTCCTTAAAATATTTATATTATTCGTATCTTAGGATATCATTAATAGTAAGACATTTAAATATGATTTCCCAATTTCATGGCATGCTCGCATTATAACTTTTTGTTTTATTATTTTGTTTTTCCGTGATAGATTTGCTAGTCTCAGACATTTATGCAATTATTTTAACTGTGATTGCGATCTTTCATGACATTGGGAATTGCATATTTCTTTTTTCCGTTATTGTTCGGAAAAGGTCAGTAAATTAAAAATCAGTTTTAAATTAATTAGTACAATAATCGATTTTTAAGATACTAATAATATAAAAAATGAAGGAAATACTTTCGTACTTTTATGTAAGTTACAATATAAATTTAAAGTTCTAACGTTCTATGTTACTTATTTTCTTTTTTTATAATATTTTTTATAATATTTTAATCTTTTTATAAAACTACTTATTTGACAGGTTTTTTATTTTTCTATTAAATGTATTCACTGCCTTTGCAGCGTGATTATTGTATCGCGTACGGGAATATATTTTCACAGTCATTAATAATTTTAACGCTTGCATGCGGTGATTGTAACACTTATCATTTATATCAAACCATCCGGCATGCATTTTATTCGTTGCATACATACCTTCATTCGCAATCTTCTCAAGAATTTGTGTGGATGCCCAATGATGTTGCCACGTACGATTGAAGCTCATCAACTATGTTTTGATTATATTTATAAAGAGGCTTGTTGGTCGAGTTAATTTTGTAACTGCTGGAGCATCCTCGTCTGCGTTGGGATATTCACGGTATTCAATGTATTTTTCATTTGGCGTTGCGTCCTCCATTGGCGTTTTCAACATTGTTGTACGACAATTCTCACAATTATTTTTCTCAATACATCGTCGTGCGACATACTCTGCAAAATATGTTATTGCATTATCATCATAATTATTGAGTATACTTACATTATTTATATCCACATCATATTCCTCGAGAATGTCTGAATGTTTGTCAAGTAATTCTGTTACTAGATCGGCATCATCAACATCGTCTTCAACATCATCAACAGCAACAACATTATTTGCACTCATACAATTTTCAACCGTCTTAATAACTTGATTCGGTTTATTAATAAGAGCTTCACTTTCAGAGCATTGCACATTGCCTTTATCGCTTGTCTGAATGTAACCAGTGGATAATATATGTCTAATTGATAGTCGGACCATTTTTGCAGTTGGATTTGGATTAAATCCTCCTCGTTGCCGAAGTTTTGAAAATAAATGTTCCACTGAATCCTGGTTGCATAAACCTGTTGCAAGTTCAAATTCTTCATTTTTATTTGCAAGTTCTTTATACACAGCAAGTATCGTAATGATAAAATCTTTAAAACAACTTGATATATTCTGTCCGAAAATTTTGACCATCCTGAACACCACTGTACAAAGTTTAACAACAGATCTTCAATATCTGGATTTTTCCTTGATAATGATCGTTTTCCGCCGAATGTGACATTAAAACTGTAGGAGTTGCAAGCATCAATTACGCTGTTCATATGCTCTGCAAAATCAGCTGTCGCTTTCCATGTATTTGAATTTAATTCTTTTGAGTCACCGGCTATTTTAATTGCACATGCGAATGTATGGCTAAATAATTGAAACGCTCTTTTTACATTCATTGCTTCAAAACAATTTGGATGAATGTGTGCCTTTGTAATATGGGACAATAAATTAGAGCCTCCTTTTGTCGCATTATCAATGCTCCAGGTTTTCACAAAATCAGAATATGATGCAATTATTTCTCTTTTGCAATATAAATTACCATGTGTTCTAAGAAAACTCGCTAATCTTTTTACTAGATGCGGAAAATCGTATAAAGTATAATATTTTTTATTATTATATATAAAATATGGATTTTCTACATCAACGCCTAGTTGATTATAAGTGGCTTGATTATTTGTACCTTGATCACATGTCAAAAGTTTCACATTAGCACCCGTGTCATTCAATTTATCTAGACACATCTCAACTAAGTGAATTATTTCATGTGATTTCATACATTTACCTGGAAGAAAATACGCCAATGGTTGTCGCCATGAATGACGTGCATTTAAGCTATCAAGGCAAAAGACAAAAACGCACTTTGTTCTTTCTGTTTGTCTGCCCAAAGGTTCTAGATCAACAAGACCTTCTATTTCGTCTAATTTTAAGGAATATTCTTCATAGCTTTTAATAGACATCTCATCCCATTTTAAGGCACACATTCTTTCTTCCTCAGGAATTTGTGCAATTTTTTCTTTCAATTTTTGAAATATAATATCGCAAAATCCTGGTTTTATATCATATTCTTCTACCCATCTTCTAATTGTTCTTTGTCTAGGGAAATTGCAACCTGCTTTCTTTAAACGGCAAAATGCTGACGCTGAATAATAATATAATTGTTTTGAAAGTATTTTCTCTTCCTCAGTATATCGTGTGCGTGGTATATGCAGTTGTAAATGTATCATTGTCTTTGCTACAGGATGCAGTTCTTGTTCATTTATTAAATTTTGTAGCACTTTTTTCTTTTCTTTTTTTTTATTTGAATTTTTACATTTACATGTTTGTGCCATCCTTTGAATTCGAAATTCTAAGCGCTTAATTTTTTGCCGCAAATTAAGATTCTCAATTTTCAATGCTTTGTTTTTTGCTTTTAGATCACTTTTTTCTTTATTATTTCTTGGAATACTATTATCTTCGCATTCAACATTTCTTTCACTGCTATTACATTCAATATCTTGATGTATGAGTGGCTCCAAATGTACCCATTCCATTATGTTTTCCTCTTCCGCAGATATTTCGAAATTTAAAGCTGCAGGCCTCTATGTCCGCAGGGCACACTCTTCAGATATTTGTTCCTCCATTAGATTTCCATCGTTGGATGAAAGTGCTTTTGTAATATCTCTTTGCATTTCACCTACTTCAATATTTTCGTTTGCAGAATTTTCAACATTGTCGTTTGCAGAATTTTCAACATTGTCATTTGCAGAATTTGAGCCAGCGTTTTCATACGCAATTGGTACAGCATCCTTTCTTAATCGTTCTTTTGTTGCGTTTGTAAATGATGTAATAAAGAAATGATCTTCACACAATCCTAATTTTCTAAGGGTATTGACAGACAATTTTTCCAAATTCGAATTTCCTGTAACAAAAAATACACTTTATGAAAATTACGATTACACGTTTACTTCAAGCTGATTGCACAACAATTGGTATACCGAGTGTTTGGTAATTCGCACTCATTGTTTACAAAGCGCTAATTATAATGAAAAATTGAATGGGACAGTGTATTTAGTATTGAGACAATGTGTTGAATATTTCCAAACTTCGTAATCTCTCTTCTTGTACTACTTCGTAATCTTGTAATTACAATTCTTTGGCACCAGAGCGTTACATATTATTTTTATAATAGAAACCCAATATCTCGATACAGAAGGTTTATCTATATGTAACATACATATATCCAGATTTCCCTTTCTTAATATGTCAATATAAAGGGTGTCCGATAATTCGAGGATCACCTCTCGTGTGTATGTAGAGCATTTTAAACTGACAAGGAGAAGTCGTCAACTGGGAAACGCAAATCTGAACCAAACTTTTACAGTGTGTAGAGGGGGGGGGGGGTCCTCTTAAGTACATACCTAAAATATTAGGCGTAGATGGCCAGCCATTCAATAATAATTAATTAATAAAAAAAATTTTCTATGTCGGGCGTGTCGGTTATAACCAATTCGATAAAGCGCTACTTCGTAGTAGCGCGTGGCAGTGCACGTAAGATGTCTGCTTGTCACGACGCTGACCCGAGTTCGAATCTCGCTGCTGTCGTTTTATTTTTTAATTTTTATTTTATGAAATAATAAAATAGCAAATAATATGTATTTAATTTGGGAGCAGAAAAGGCATTAAAAAATTAATAAAATAATGACAATTATTGCATAGAGACATACCTATATTGCGTATCCATGTATTGCATCTTGCATCCTTCTGCATTGGAAATCTGAACAGCCGTTTTCCATGCGAAAATCTCCCATTCTTGCAGTTTTTGTACATGCACTTATCATAATAACTATCTACAGGGCACTGACTCGACATAGTGATTGTTTATTGTAATGCAAAACGAACGTATAAAATAAAAAAAAACTTAAAAGTAGAAATAAAAGAGAAATACAACACGTAATAAAAAATAAAGAAATTACACAACCGACACAATAAAAGCATACACGCACGTACGTGTACACGCAAAAATATTTACATATAATGTGTCGTGTTCTATAAAAGAAACGATAACACGTATTGCAAAATACACAGATCTTACAGATCGTTAAACAAATTATAAATTTGTAACAATAAAAGAGATCTGTTATGCACAGATAATGAAGCACCACAGAATCGAACGTTACTTATAAAGCTCGCTACGCTGACTGATTATTGTCAGCGTGTTGTCGCGCGTTATTTGTTTTATAGCATCAAATAGCCGCGAAATCACGACACTTTGAAACGTAATTCTTTTATATATTAATAAAAGATTAAAGAATTTGTTTATTGTTAATGTAAAGTTTTTTGTATGTTATCATACAAAGAATTATAGTTTCACAAACTGGTTTATCTATCTTTTTGTTATTATTCTCAAAATTAAACACATAATTACATAAAAAATGATTACATAAAATTAATCATCCGAATTATCGACTTCATCAAGACATGAGCCAGGATGATATTTATCATAAAAACACGAAAAATATAATGTAATACAACATCTAGCGCATTGGATGCTGTATTGTGCCGTATACGTGTGAGTCGTCTTATTGAAACTTTATTTTTTTACCAGAAAACTATTCACAGCATCCGATACGCTAGATGTTGTATTACATTATGTTTTTCATGTCTAACACTAGCACGCAAATACATCAAAGATATCATTCGTATTGACATGTATATATATTTCGAATTAATTATTTGAAAATATATAAAATAAAATATTAATAATATGAGTTGCAAGCATTTATGAAATACAGATATAATTATTTTAAATAAAAAGAGAAGGTTTTATTAAAAATGAGACGGGGCCGACGGGGGATGGAAGGGGACATGAGCTTTACAATATAAAATCACCGCTAGCTCGCCTCATGCCTACCGCCGCGTGGTCTGCCATCGTTGGTGAGACAAAGGCAGAACGATAGATTATCGGCTCTTGTCTAACTCTCATGTCTATCTCATGTGAATAGTTCGGACATGAACCATAGCTCGGACACGAACCATGTATCGTTATCGAGCGTAACAGACGTAGTTGACGTCCACTTTGTCAGGCGGCGCATTAGGACAATGTGCTCGTTAAAGCGAGGTGGCCGCTCTCAGGTTTCTCTCTGGTGAAAATACAAAGTGAAAATACGAAATCACTAGATTTGCTAGTGTGGGGAAAAACGTTTTGTACGTACAGAAACTGTACCTAAAATAATAATCACAAATGTTTGAAGGTTCACCATTTAAAAAACAGCTTTTATAACTGTTGCGAATAAATTCCTTTTTTCGGCGCTACAACACAATTACAGAATACATCAATTAGCCATGTTCAGATTTTCTCAAAATGCTTGTGCGCGAGCATTAATTTAAAAAATACATTTCAAAATAAAACATTTACATAATAAAAGAATAAGATAACAGAAACATGATTATTCATTAGAAAACAATATTTATGTATTATTAGTAAATATATATTTGTTGGGATCAATATGTTTTGTATATAATTTGAACTTGAATAAATTAAATAAAAAAGCACTCTATATATACATATATATAAGTAAACAAAGAAACTTTTTTATATAACAATATAGTAAAATAAAATTTTATGGCGTTGTTAATGTCAATTAGATTTAATAAACAATATTGTTAAACTTAAGATAGATGACATTTACACACACATTTTAGATATATATATTTAGTTATATATACAAAATGAGATAAAAATAATTTTCGTCAAAAATAAAAAAGAGAGAAAGGAAAGTTTGTAAAGTTTATAATAAGTAAAAATATAAACAATGTAATAATCATTGAGCTCGTGTTATAAAACTAATATATTTTCTCAATCATATTTATCATCAATGTCAATGTATTCAATTATTTACGGCTGAAGAGACACAAGTAGTGTCGAAACGTTCCGTTCTAATAAATCATGTATATCTTTTATTTTTAATAAATTCAATTCTTTGTCAAACATCATTATATGCTCGTTAAAGGCCTATTTTATACCTATATATTAGTAAAAATATAATTATACTTTTTATAGTCCAAAAAGAATATAATTATATTTATATTCATAAAAGCTTTTATTTCAGTGCTCGGAATTAGTTGCCCTTTTCAGGCCGATATCTGAAGCGACGCCTACGATCCCCCCACTACCGTTCGAGCCTCGACAGCCGAGCCGCCGATCGCGCGTGTAACGCTGTGCCTCAGGAGTGTCTCTATATAAAAAATATGCTGGGATCGTACCTTCCGCCAAATCGCCATTAAAATTTTGTTAATAGATAATTTTTATTTTCATAAATAATTAATATCAAAATTTTTATTATTAATATATTATATATGTAATATATTATACGCATATTATATGTTATAATAATATATTTTAGACAATAATATTACAATTTTTACAATAGCTTTCCACATCATCAATAAGGTACTATTGTTGATGCGTCTTTTTTTAAGTGGTTTCCCCAGTAGGCCTATTCCACTAAAAGATAATAAGGATAATAAAATATGTGGCTTGACAGGAAAGTAATATTTTATATCGTAAGATATATAAAAACAAAAGAGGAAGCAGAAAAAACCAAAACAATCAATTTGTGTAAGTAGATGTAAGAGGCCGGTTCTAACTCTGGTCCTCTGAGGGGGGTGAGGGGCAGGGGGGTATCCGCGGGCGCGGGGGAATGACGTCACCGGGGGGGTCAGTGAACGCGGGAAATGACGTCACCGGGAGGGGGAGGTCAGTGAACGCGGGGAATGACGTCACCGGTGGGGGGGATTTATGGACGCGGGGAATGACGTCACCGGGGGGGGATTAATGGATGCGGGGGGAATGACGTCGAGGCAGGGGAGGGATTTATGGACGCGGGAAATGACATCACGCGGGGAGAGGGTAAGGTGTTAGACCGCGATGCATCTGAGGGGTCTGCGGGGAGGGGGAGTGGGGAAGGGAAGGTGTAAGACCGCGGTCGGTCGACGAGGGGTCCGCGGGGAGGGGAAGATATATAATGCATATAGTAGGTGCATGATGTATATTGTAGGTGAGGGGTCTGTGACGGAAGGGGAACCGCGAGAAAGGTAGCGCGTTCGCAAGAGAGAGGTCTTTGCACGCTTGAGAGGAAAAAGGAGAGATAACGCGAGGTAGCGCATTCTCGAGAGAGCGGCGTTTGCGTGAGAGAGCGATAGCGCGAGAGAGAGCGGCTTTAGCGTGAGAGAGATATAATGAATAAGCGGCGTATTCAAGTAAAAAAGAGAAGAGAGACATATTTTAATTTTATTTTTTCTTTTTTTTCTTTTTTATATAATATTTTTTCTTTTTATTTATTTATTTTTTTTGGTTTTTTATTTTTATCTTTTCTATTTTTATTTATCATTTTTTCATGTTTTTTCTTTTTTTATCTTAAAGAGGTAAGGTAAGGAGGTGAAATAATTTTTTACATCAAACATTTATAATATTAAAATAAACATTTATTCAATAAATGTGTGTGTGTGTTATACAATTATTTGTGTGTGTGTGTTAAAAAAATAATATGACTATAAAATTAAAATATGCAAAATATAAAATATATAAAAATACAAAATATATGTAATAAAAATAAAAAATAATATATAAAAACATAATATAATATATAAAAAAATTTTAATATATAAAAAATATATATATATCTAAATATATATAAATATATAATGACTGCAGCGGCGGAGGCTTCTGCAACAGAAAAAATTTTTAATTTATATATTATTAAAATTTAAAAAATGAAAATAAAAAAGAGGTATTTACTTGCTAATCCCATCGTTCTGACCCGAAGGGGGTGATCTCGGGATACGGCTCCATCCCGAATAATTGTCGCAGACAAAAGGTGTCTTTATTATTTACAAAAAATACCCCGCGTCTTCCTCCTCCTCTAAATGTTGGAGATCACTCCATAACCAGTCGAGGTCCTCACGCTGTTGCCGCCGCTCCATCTGAACCCACCCCCGGTGGCGGACACTAACGACAAATTTTGTGAAACCTCCTCGCAAAAACTAGAAAAAAACACACTATATTATATATGTTTAAAAAAGCACACTATATTATGTTTAAAAAAATATTTAAAAAATTTTATTTTATTATATACTTATAGCAGCTGGTATGGCATGGTAAAAAATCAAAATTGATACACATTTTTATTATTTTTACTTTTTTTTTATCTCACTAACAATAATCCTGCACTCTTTCACTGCTGAAGACTTTATGACAGCACAATGGGTGGACATCCTTGCGGTAAAAAAGTAGGGGCATAAGAAAGAGCACTTGATAAGAAAACAAAAGTAAGCATGTTTTGCAGACAATGTTCTACAGTTAAAGCATCCAAGCGCCTTATACATTATGTAAAAAATATTTTAAAATGATTTTACATAAAAACTACTGAAACGATTCATACTACTTGTATCATGATTGAACCATTATTAACCACTTTTCGAACCACAATCGAACCACTTTGAACAGCAAATCAACCACAATCGAACCACTTTTCGAACCACAATCAACTACAATCAAACCATTATCAACCACAATCGAACCACTTAGAAACAACAAATGAACCACAGCCAACCACTTTTCGAACCACAATCAACCATTATCAACCACTTTGAATCACAATCGAACCACTTTTCGAACCACTTTTCGAACCACTTTGAACAACAATCAACCACAATCGAACCACAATCAACCACAATCGAACCACTTTGAACAACAATCAACCATGATCAAACCACAATCAACTACATTGAACTACCATAAAACAATAAATCAACTACCCATCGATCTTCAACTAAATATTCAATAACACAATCTGACGCTGGTGGCTAGCATCACGTACTGAAATGTGATACTCGCATACATGGATAAGAATAGAGGAAAAGCAGAAAATAATAAATATTAAAAAATATATTTTAAAACAATAGTTTATTCTAAATAAGGATGGGGTGAATCGTTATGATTATTCGACCACCAATTGAATATTTTAAATACATTTTGTAAAGCGCAATTTTTTAAATGTTTTTCGCAACGTATAGTATTCGCAACATCAAGCTTACTTAAAGAAGCGATATCTTCATAGTCTGCATCCAAGGTTTCAATATTGACGCTATTTCTCACATCATCACCAAGTATATCGGTCAACTATTCTCGTTTTTCACGTCCTTTAACGTACACGAGAGGAAATGATCCATCTTCATCTTCCGTCGAACCCATCACAGCCTTCGTAATCAAACGTTGAGCAAAGCTGTACGGAACGTTTCCATCCTCCCATTGTAATCCATGATGATGTCCAATCAACCATGAAGCTTGTGATTTCTCAAATTTTGTAAGCACATGCCATGGTACGGGACTTCCAAAAAAATAGTGAGAGAGAACAGATCCATCTCTCAGTATCGCTACTTCCTTCACGATAAAGTTTCTTCCGATAATGAAACCTTGCAGATCCACAAACGTAGGCACAACCATGATGATTATATTGCGATTAACAGTACGATTGCAAGACAAGTTGTCTTAGACAACTGATGCCCATTGTCACGAATCTCAATTTATATAATTTTATATGACATTGGAGGGGATATTTGCTGATCTATACAATTTTACAAACTACGTTGATTAATGGACAATATTCAATAACGCGATCGTGCAAGATGAGACAATAGGCGGTAGTATTTGCCGGTATATCTTCCTTGCATTCAAACTCTATTCTCACGTCCACGGTAGAATTTTTAACAGACTCGTTTTGTCGTGAGCAATCAATAACCGCAAAAGGACCGTAATATAAAAACTTTGTAATGTTTAATAGCACCATATCATTATCACATCCATAATAAGATTTGCGAAAACGAGAGTACATGTCGAACAAGAGGGCGTATCTATTTTTATCAAAATCTAAATTCAAATCATCGTAGGGATAAACTTCCGAGTTTAGATAGAGTTTAACGTTGGTTAATTGACAGTTGTAGAATATGGTTATCTCTTTTGACACAGCATTTTTTCTACCAGTTTGCAGTGCAAAGATAACATATCGCGGCTTCTCCAGCTGAGACGCGGCCTTCACGGTCCACGAATGCTTGGTTGTGTTATGTAAGAGAGGAAATTCGTAAAGATCCCAAGAACGAAAACTCATATTCAAGTATCGTCCGCTTTCCAACGCCCGTAGCAACGACAGTTTATTGATCTTGTTTAATATTACATGAGGCATACGCCATTGTATCTTGAGCAATTCAATCTCAGCTTCCGCCGACATATGTCCAATTAGACAATTGTTGTCATTGCGTGAACGTATAAAAATTAATTCGTGACGAGCATTAATCACAATTCGCTTATAATCTTCACAAAATCCCAATAGCATGTTGAGCGGTATGCAAAAGTTGAAGTAAGATTCAACAATATTACGTGCCACATCCCACGCAGCATTCTTCAAGATTTTACCTCTCTCAGGTGTTAGAGAGACATAATTTTTGAGCGTGGAAGTTATTCCAACGTTTCTGTTGCGATCAATCTCCACATCATCGAGTTCATATCGAAGTTCATCAAACATGAATGCAACGCAATTGTTTCCCAGTACCACTTGCTCTGATCCTTCATCCTTTTTATGTACCGTCAATTTTCCTTCAACATATAAAAAGCTTTCACATGGTAATGTGTACAAATCCTGATGTTTTATAGGTATCCGTATCTCATCGCTATATCCAAGCGTTGTGTTGGCGTATGGATTGTACGTATGAGTCTCAATCTTGACGATACGATCATCAAAGATCGGCTCACCTCCAATATTCAAGATGTCGATCATATTTTCAAGTATTGCGTACCACAAATCCTAATGATTTTAAAAATTCACGATTCGACGCGCTGAGTTTCTTTTTAGCGTAACCGGACACTATACTATTGTCACCCGATACCACTCGTCTACTCACAAAAATATTGTCCCTCGTAAAAATATTGTCTTTCACGTGCTCCGTTTCGTTCAGCACAAGCATTTCATTTGTCACATGTTATTATTGCCGACGTCGTATGTGTAAACTTACGGTAATTTCCTCTCTTTGAAAATCAAGCAATCGTCCTTCTTGGTCAACAATGCGGATCGTTAAATCAGTAATGCTCCGTGCAATGATTGGTAGATAAATGATCTGTGCAGGCGTTTCCGATATCTTATATCCTGGCGGTACGCTCGGTGAAAATTCATGTATCGTGTGTACGCGCTTGTTATTGCTGTACGCGCCAGTGGTAGCGCTGCATTCTATACGACGCAACGTTATTAACTGCATCGTTGGAATCAACAGCGTGTCGATATCGTAAAATTGCACGTCTGAGATATTTATTTATAGCATGTAATTCGTATGATCCCTCAGGAATCGTAATTTCCTTGTTATTGGTATCAAAGTAAAATTTATTATTCGAAGAATTCACATTCGGTATCGTATGATAAGTTTCAAAGTCCGTTAAACCGAGCTCGTAATCACCATCGTTTAAATCTATAGCTGGAAAGTAGCTTACAACAAGAACGCTACTCTTACCACTCAACGTTAGTGTCAGTAACATGCTGGAAAACTGTCAAACAAATACTGAATCGTGATGGTGGATTGTCAGGGTTTAAATTTGTTCGTCAACCGTTTGAAGAAATCGTAGACACATTTGTCCGCAAATTCTTTGATTATAATTTTGATAAGACGTGCGATTGTATTCTATTTTTGTCACATTTTGTTCAAAATATTGCACCAATTCCATGGGCGGTCTAAGATTTCCAAAACTATCGAAATATATTACTCGATCTCCCCTCTTTGCATATGCTACCCAATGACTACCGAGACCATCAGCGTCATCCAAATTGACGATACCGCTTTCATTTCGTCGTACACCGTTTATTGGTAAATTATTGCGCATGAAAACGCCTCTAAAGAATGGTATACGCATACGTCTTGCCAGTTGTTCCAATTGCACATTAGTTGTTACACCCACAGGCATTTTTAACGTTTTTTTGACGTTTTTTTTCCCTAGTCATCGTTGAGAACCCCTGCCCACGCTTGTATGGAGCGAGATAAAGTCCACGACCTTCCATAGTGCGATTATGACGTTGCATTTCTTCGAGCTGACGTTGCGCTGCCTTGCTATCATTCACAGCCTTTGCGATTCCCGCTGCTCCGCCAGCCAAAGAACCGACAACTCCCAATAACGGTAAATGTGGTAAGATACCACCACGCTTCGCTACTGGAAGTATTCGTTTTTTCTTCGTCGACGACTTTTTTGTCTTCAAACCCATACCGAATTTTGTCTTTACTTTCAATGCCGCCCAAACAGCAGTAGCAGCTGCTCTTTCACCAAGAGTCGAATCTCTCGCGGTAATACGTTTTTGCGCTCTTGCAGCGAGTATATTATCAGCAATGTGTCGTTCACCGAGGTCGTTGCTTCGAGAATATGCAATACCGTGCTCGCGACACGCAGCATCCAATGGATTAATGCCTCGATCACCTCTAGCCAATCGTTTTTCCAAATGAGTTCCAGGTCCGCAAAACTGATAACCGGAAATATGTAATTCAATAGGGTGTAACGTTGTTACTATGTGTACCAAATATATAGTATTTACTAAACCGCTTGCTGGCTTTACTACCTCTCTCTATCGCTCTCGCACGCAGGCTATCTCACTCGCACGCATGCCTCGCATGCTATCTCGCTCGCACGCACGCTACCTCCCGCGCACGCATGTTACCTCCCACTCGCCCGACCAGGAGAGTGGGGCGGCCGGCCGGGTATATAAGGGCGACCGGCCGGCAGACCGAGACCAGATCCTATCCTGCAGTCCTGCCTACCGCACGCTCCAGAATAAGACCGGGCTGAGGTGACTCAACTCTGCCGGACAATCAGCTTCCTCGCTACCAGACGGACCGAGGTGTTTCTCGATCCCGCCGAGCCATCGGTTTTCCTCGCTACCTGACGGACCAAGGTGTTCCTCGGTTCTGCCGAACTATCGGCTTCCTCGCTACCAGACGGACCGAGGTGCTTCTCGGTTCCGCCGAACTATCGGCTTCCTCGCTATCAGACGGACCGAGGTGTTTCTCGGTTCCGCCGAACTATCGGCTTCCTCGCTACCTGACGGACCGAGGGGTTTCTCGGTTCCGCCGAGTCATCGGCTTCCTCGCCACTCAACGGACCGAGGTGTTTCTCGGTCCCGCCGAGCTATTGGCTTCCGCACCGACCGGGCTTACGAGCAGCCACCTTGTATATACGCGCCGCGCTTGGCTTCCGCACCGACCGGGCTTACGAGCAGCCACCTTGTATATACGCGCCGCGCTTGGCTTCCGCACCGACCGGGCTTACGAGCTACCACCTTGTATATACGCGCCGCGCTTGGCTTCCGCACCGACCGGGCTTACGATCCACCTTGTATATACGCGCCGCCACACACACTCACACTGTAAATAACACAACACAGCTGCCTAAGGCCGTGCATGTATTCTGGAATTAAATAAACGCTAGTTGTTACTAGGGAAAGGGTAAATAAGTTTGAGCCTACCCTTCTCTCGAATCCTGACACCGGCGAGCCGATCCGTGCGCTCGAGAAAGGTGACCGCGTTACAAGGGAGCGCGATTATCACACGATTTGACAGGCCGCTACCTCTTATAATTCTCGCTGACATTTGACACAATTCTTTATCAACGGTGTTGGACCGTCGATATGTGTTTGTTGCCACTGCAAATTATAATGTTGCGCGCAATGACGATATTGTTGAATCTCCGAATCGGCCTTTATATGTTCGGAAAGCTTGTCCCAGAATCGTTCCACGTAGTCACCAAAGTTTAGCAGTAAAACAATCTTGGGGATAAACTGTAACTGCTCGGCGGTAAGCTCGAGAATATCACTGTTAACCGACAGAAGGAGAAACATTTTCAAGACTGAGTGATTTCGCTTCGACGCATCTCTATAAATAGGTCCCCCATGATTCATTTTCCAAAAATCTGATTTGTGACTCGCGAGAGACAACATGCGGTTTGTTCGACAAGCGACGATAATCAAAGTGACAAATTTTGACGATAAAACATTATTAATGGATGAGAAAGAAATACGCAGGCATGGAAACATGCTACCGAATACTATACGCGGTATTATTTGCGATCCTTCAAATTGTGGTAAGACTAATGTGTTGATAAATTTGATAGAAAGCCCACACGGTGTACATTTCGAGAACATGTACGTATACTCAAAATCGCTTCAACAACCAAAATATCGATACTTGGAAAATTTGCTGTCATAGATAGAGGAAATTGTTATTTTACATTCTCTAATAATAGCGATGTCATTCCACCGAGCGAGGCGCTTCCGAATTCCATCTTTATCTTTGATGACGTGGCGTGTGATAAGCAAGATACGATAAGAGAGTACTTTGCAATGGGTCGACACTCGAGAGTCGACTGTTTCTATCTTTGTCAGACGTATGCTAAGATACCCAAGCATCTTATACGCGACAATGCAAATGTATTGATTTTATTTAAACAGGATGGCACAAATTTGAAACATGTATACAACGATCATGTAAATACCGACATGTCCTACGACGATTTTCGCGCACTCTGTCAGAAATGTTGGCAACACAAGTATAGATTCGTTGTGATTGACAAAGACAGTTCTCTGACTAATGGACGATATAGAAAAGGATTTAACGATTTTGCAATACCGTAAAGTGGATAGTCGCTATCAACACACCGATCAAACGACGTCTAAAAGAATTTTCATTAGAGTGCAACATGACGACTGTGCAAGTTGACAATGATGATCACGAAAAGATTGCGAGAAAGATTGCAAAAAACGAGTGAATCAATACGAAAAAAATATCGCTCTTTGAAAACTGGTAAAATGGAGGAAGACGTTGCATTGGAAAGACAATTTAAACCAATTACCGAACCTCTAAAACAACTTGTTGAGAATACAGTTGGTGTGGAATCTAATGAAGGAAAATTCGAGCCATTGAATATGTCTTATGAGAAGAAAGAATCAAAGCATGGAACGAAGCGGTCAAATACATCATTGAATGATTCACTAATAACTTCTACTCCAAATAAATTAAAACGTAAGAAACAATTATCGAAAGTTACCTCTACTTCGATAAAAGATGTTCAACCAAGTCAAATATTGTACGAAAAACAGCTCCATCTATAGAAGAAATTTATGAGACCACGCCTGAAAGGCTTGTGACGTCAGTTCAACATGTATTACAAACGTCTGAAGGTCAAAATTCAATGCGTGATCATTTCGGTCCATTTTCGCACAAAAATATTTGGTAACTATTATGAGTCAAGATAAATATACTGATATGGATTATGTATATGGCGTTAAATTTTACAATAAAGGAATGATGCTCGGTGATAAAGTTTTTGATGTGGATAAAAACGATAATATACTGATTGATGGATTAAAATACGTACGAACACCAGGTCTCTACGAGTTGATTTTCAAGAGAATACCTGACGATGCAGTATACACTGAGAATGATTTGCATAAATACAAAAGTATATTACTGACAACAAATGCGCATAGACGTGGCAACAATATGCATAATCCTGTATTAGGAAACAAAGGATACAAGTATAAATATATAATTGCACCAATAATCTCTGGTCATAAAGTTGGAAAAGGTATAAATGTACCGCGTACTATGACGCTAAGCAATAATAAGATTGATTACGTGCATTGGAATGATCCAAACGAATTGGTAGATCGTCTGCGATTGCTGGAAGCCTCACGTCAAGCAGGTAACAATGCTCACGACAATGAAATATTGTCAATTATCGAGGAACTTCGCAAAGCTGACATTATTATAAATTAACTATGCGACAACGATACGAGTCATTCTGTCGAAATTGTTGATATCGAAATGTCGATTAATAAATTTGGATTATCGTTAGAACCGTCGAGTAATTCTTATTATCAATGGAATGGATTACTAAGAAATTACGTGCGCGATAACGCTCTGTCAGACAGCCTCCGGCTTTGACGCAAGGTTGCGCAAGATACGACGTGTAGCGCAACCGGAAGCTGATAACGATGCTGCTAACAAACAGTACGTGGAAATGAGTGTCAAGCCTTTGAAAGATCGACAGGAAGTATTTGAGAAAAAAATAATCGCGCTCGAGACAAATATACAAGCGCTACGAATTATGATGGATGAGATGCTGAAAATGTTTAGGTATGCAACACGCGCGCCGACTACATCTGACTCAGTACAGTAGATAAAAAGTATACGTGAAGGAATTATCTTATTACGAATTATGTCTCAATTAACTATGCTACAAAAGAAAAACACCTCCGAAAAACAACAACTCGTGGAGGAATTGCATGCTCCAGCGAGAAAAAATTTTCCACGTAGACGCGTCATAGTACGCGGATACGATGATCTGTGGCAGGCGGACATGGTCGAGATGCGTCCCTATGCACGATTCAACAAAGGTCACAACTACATACTAACAGTTATCGATGCGTTGAGCAAGTATGCGTGGGCTGTACCGCTCAAGAGTAAGAGTGGAAACGAAATGTCTGAAACGATTGCAAAGATAATTCGAGACGATAAAAGATGTCCGAAAAATTTTCAAACCGACAGAGGAAAAGAATTTTACAACACAAACGTGGAGAAACTAATGAAGAAGCATAACGTTAATCATTATTCGACGTACTCTGTCATGAAAGCCTCGATAGTGGAACGATTCAACCGTACTTTAAAGAACAATATGTGGAAAATGTTTACGCTAAATGGAAATTACAAGTGGATCGACGCGTTACCTCGACTCGTTGCAGAGTACAATGCGCGAAAACATCGTACCATCGGTATGAAACCTATCGATATTACCCCCGCAATCGCTGATAAACTTTTAAATACGGTATACAGCAACGTAAAGATTGCAGCTCCGGCAAGATTCAAAGTAGGTGATTCGGTACGTGTAAGTAAATTCAAGACCATCTTTGATAAAGGTTACACGCCAAATTGGACCACCGAGGTGTTTAAAATTGTCAAAGTGCAGAAAACTAATCCCGCAACCTATGTACTAGAAGATTCGCGCGGAAATCCAATCGCTGAAGGATTCTACGAATATGAGTTACACCGTGTTGCTAATCCGGACGTATATCTCATGGAAAATGTGATACGTAAAAAGGGTGATGAGGTTTACGTGAAGTGGTTAGGATTGGATAAATCACACAACTCTTGGATACATAAAAATAATATATTGTAAAATATTTATCTTTTAATATATATAAAATATTTATCTTTTAATATATATAAAATATTTATCTAATACATCTATACACAATTGTATACTTTACAAAATATATACATATAATTATTATTTACATGAACTATACATAATTTTATACATTTTATACATTTAATTTTATACATTTATTATTTACAACAAACACATTTATTATTTACAGCGGTATTTTATAATGTCCCCATGGTAATGTGTTACTAGTTTCATGAACGATATACCGCTTGTCATCGTATGGACTTAGAGCAATTTTTTGCTCGCGAATGGTATACACTTCATGTAATTTAGATCTTATGCATGACTGTTGGCGTGTCATTTCAATCTCTTCGTTCAAACACCTCGTGTAATCGTCGAACGTTATCGTTCTCGCGACGACGTTACTCTTGACACCTTTAACCTTTTTTGTATCCTTTTTACCATCCACTCGCAACGCGTACATTTTTGCTCTAAGCCCGACAAATTCAGTCATTATTGTACCGTTGTTTTCATCTTTCATTAGATCCGGTATTTTTTTATTCACAAGCGGTATACCGTACGCATTGTCTGCTGGATAATCGCTCGTATCGAATTTGTCGACGTTGCGCTTTATATTCTCATACACATCTTTACACTCAATGTGATAAATGAGACTGTCTGTGTCGGTGTACATTACTCGACATTTGTCATGATACATTGGTGACATGTATTCGTGATGAAACTCATACAAACATGTTTTGGAAATGTCGAGTATACACATGCCAACATAGATTGGTTTGTAAAATTTTAGCTCGAGTTTGCGCAATTCGACAGCTATAAGATTTTCCGAAAATATGCTTCTGCTATGAAAATTTGGTTTCGCAATCATTGCCTCAGCACCGTACCTTCCACCCCAATATGTTACGAGCTTTACATCTACACGATTACGCACATTTTCCATCGTTTTACCAAATACTGCATTATTCATTAATTTGTATAAATTTTTTTCAAAATCATTTTTCGGAAGTGTTCTAAATTGTGTATTAAGTTCGATATAATTACAAAGCCATGGAGATTGCGTAAATTGTAATATACGATGTATTTTTGTAACGCGAAGACCGTGTCGCATACATTGCTGCAGGTTGCGGTAGTGTATCACGTAACGCTTCTTATCATATAAGGTTGCTAGAAACTTATCCTGTCGTTTACCGGGTGGTTTGTTACGTGTCGGACAAAACGGTAGGTCAGTGTGCATATCGTGCAGATGCTGTGGGTATTCCAAATCTACTTCGAGAATGTAGCCTGTAGGTGAATCTAGCGCGATGGATGATACGTTAAAATCGGATACATCGTCGACCCATCGAAAATCAGCATAAGGCAATGGTTGACACATTGCCCATCCGTACAAATTATTTACATCGAAATACATGAGATACGATGATGGTTTCGATGGATCGTACGATTGCATGTACTTGTTATTAGCATGTGCATATCTTTTGCAGCATTGGCTTAATCCACCGCGTATACCACGTTCGATAAACATTACCATGTCGATATCAGTAAGCAATTCGAACGTAATATTTGTATGCTTCAACATGGCATCCCACGTGTATCCGGGGAGAGTGTCGTAATACGCGGGGTCGAGTCCATAACTTTTAATGCAGCTATCGCGGAAATTTTCAAAAATGTCTGCTAATAACAAGACATCAGTTTTTAAATACAAGTCGCTATATTCACCCAGCGTTCGAATGGAGAACCGCTTCCATACATTCTCGGCGTGTGCGTAATCGCTCTCGGATACTGTGTCACCGGTCAAGGAATTGTAAAATGATTCGCGCGGTGGTAAACATGTATCTTGAAGTCTTTCGAAACAGTCTATATATTCGTATGGAAATACGCCCTTCCGTGTTAATAAATTGAAATTTTCAGTTGATAAATTTTGAAATTTTGATTTTAAAATTAAGAGTTTATCTTTGTTCAAAAATGAAACCAATTTGTCGAGACTGGTTGTAAGAAATTTATACGAATCGATAAAACGCAAGTTAATTTTTCTGGAATAATAATTTCTGGAATTATAATCTGTAAGTATAACAGTTTTTGTGAACGATATATATTTTTCTTTGGTTATCGGAAGTGCATCGATTCTCCCTTTGAACGCTGTAGCTATTTCTTTAATTATAAAATGTGCGTCGTAACCGGATAAATTGTGAAATACTATTGGAATGCAAAAAGATCCTTTATAATTTAGATTACACTTTGAATGTGCGGGACCTCTGTACCGCCCGGTGAGGTGGCAATGATCGCGTACGCGTATATCATCTTGTGTGAATGGTTTTTCACACATATGACAATGCGTTGCGCTATGAAATTTTTCAGACTCATCTGATGTCAAATTTATCATGGGGACATTAGCTGATAAAATAGTGTGTACATCTTGTGCTAAATTTTTAAGTTCTTTGGTGAACCATGATACGCAATCTACACTACGACGAGAATGATATACGGATAATGAATTATTGTACGAGCAATGTACATAATAAGCTATGCTAAATACTTTGTGATGCTGATATAAATTTTTCTCCTTATCCGTCTTCGCTAAGATGCATTCCAAGTCGGCATACACCACGAATGGAAGCCGCTCTTTGCTGTAGTAGTTGTCGAATGTGAGCCACTTGTCATCTCTCGGTAATAAGATAGCGCAGTCGTTCATCTCTCGACAGTCTACCATGTGTGACTGTAACTTGTCGTCTGAATGGAAGTAGTGTAAACACCTGAAAACAAATAATGAATTTCATCTTTTAAAGAAAGTTTTTAGAATTTATATATTACATTCTTATTATATAAAATATACGTACCGATCACAGATATATTTCATGTGTTCTTTTTTGCTCAATTGTGATGATACAAGCCGGGATAGATTCTTGATCCATGTGAAATGTCCAACGCTTTTGTTATGTGGATCTTCCACGTACAGCAAGTTAACATGCTTGTCTTTCTTCAGTTCACTGAGACGTATCGGGGCTATGCCCACGTTCCCTTCACCGCGTAGTATCAATGTGTATACATTGATTGAAATGTCGTTCGCATGTTCAAACCTTTTAATTTGATTCACAGTCACTGGAAACTCAATGCCCTGGAGATTCAACACTTTTGTATAATGCGGATAGGAGGATTCCCGTTCCGCGTTTCTTTCAGCAGGATATAGAGCAGCAACCACCGCCCACGCGAAGCAAGCATTGTCATCTTTGGATTGCACGTTTATCACCGCTCGTTTCATCATTATTTCCCGCGGTAATTTAATATAACATCCCGCGTGCATTGGATTATATTTGTTTATATTTACAGTCAAATCGAGTATCCGCGACAATGCCCAACCGCTATCGCGTTCTTGAAATTCTTCTAATGATGCTAGAGTGGGCTCGACAACGCGTCGCTCATACCACTCGTGTAAATCAGATGTCTGAAAGTGTTCATAGTTTCGCGTATTGATTGATTTATTTGCGCGTTTATCACCCACCACAAACTCACCGTTAAATACTGTATTAACTTTCACATTAATGTGTCTTTCCATAACTTTTCGCACGTTCTCGAGCACGATACCGCTAGCATCCTCGAGAAATTGACGAGGTTCGATGTGGTTGTGATTGATGACCGCACCTGTCAATATGCGGCTCTCGAACGCTGTATCAATTTCACGCCAAACGAGTCCTTCTTCTCGTGCACTGCATCCTGCACCTGCATGTATGAAGCGTCTGCGTAGCAAATTTTTCAGACCTTCGAGTCGTGCAATTCGGGCAACCAGTGATTGTCGATTTCCAATCGATAATCGTGGACGTTTGATTCGACTTTGATCTTCCAACGACTCAATACATGCATCACATTGCACCTCCCACGCAACGTACTCTTCTACCGAATTCACTACAGCAGCTTGCTCAAATAGATTTTGCTCCTCCTCCATATTTCCAAAACTAACAAGATCTTGATGACTGTTATCTCGGAACCTCGGATGAAAATATTGAGAGAGTGTGTCTCTTTACCATAATTATATATCTCTTGCATTGAAGCGTCTCGTATCACATTTCAGCTAAATCTTTATTTCGCGGTTTGTCGTATATACGTTTTCATCAGATTGATTCTTGCATTTTAGAGATGATACCATCTCAAAGTCAAAAGTTTAAAATTACATGCAGCTGTACTGTTAGCGCATATTTGATGTTTCATATTTTTTTTCACATGTTTTCAGACAATGTTATCTCAAAGTCAAAAGTTTCACATTACACGCAGCCGTACATTGGCGCGTGAAAAATTTAGATTACATCACATTTTTGCTTAAATTTTATAGACTGACATCTCAAAGTCAAAAGTTTAAAATTACATGCAGTTGTACTATTAGCGCACTTTTTAATCTTGGCGTTTTGTCTTTTTGTCACACACTTTTTCAGACAATGTCATCTCAAAGTCAAAAGTTTAAAATTACATGCAGTCGTACATAAGCGCGTGAAAAATTTAGATTACGCTGCTTTTTTTGACTAATTCTTTTTCTCACGGTTTTACACGTACATTTTTGATCGAACATTCTGGTATGATTTCATTGCAAATAGCAGCCGTACATCGGCGCTTGAATATAACACATCAACAATAATCCCCTCCACGAATAGTAGTCGTACATCGGAGGCGCTTGAATAATTCATCAGCAATAATCCCCTCCACATTGCAACTTGCAACATTGGAGCATTTTATGCAATATAAAATAATTTAGTTTTGTATCAACCGCTTGTTTGAAAGGTTCATATTCTGCTGAAGGAAGCAGCATGAATTACTACGTTCCGATTCAAGATGGTATAATTTCCTCGAAGAAATCTATCAAGTAAGTTTTGATAAAGCATTGTATATTTTATCCCTAAAACTTACTTTTTAAAAAAAAGTAAAAAAAGGCGCCAAGTACACGCGCCAGTTAAAAAAAAACTGTTATATTTGCTTACTAAATAATATTTTTTTAATTTACAAAAATAATGATATCAAAGAAAATTGCGCCAATGGAAAATATAAACATTTAAAAATATTAATTAAAAAATATTAAATTTAATTGAAAATTAATAGAACAATTAAAAATTAAAAATTAATACAAAAAATTTAAAATTTTTACAAAAATTAAAAATTAATACAAATTAAAAAAAATTAAAAAATTTTAATTAAAAAACTTGGCGCTGCTAAATTTCAAAGTATATATTAACCTAAAAAATAATGATAAATTCAATTTAGATTTAAATTTATAAAACTACATTTAATTTAGTTACATCAATAACTTCAATGTAAATACATATTTAAGAATACGTTAATTGTAGCATAGTATTTAGTTTAGCAGCGCCAAGTTTTTTAATTAAAATTTTTTAATTTTTTTTATTTATATTAATTTTTAATTTTTGTAAAAATTTTAAATTTTTTGAGAGAGAGAGGGGGGTGGGGGTGAGAGAACGTGGGAGAGAACGCGGGGAAGAGAGGGAGAGCGAGAAAGAGTGAGAGCGAGAGAGTGAGAGAGAGAGAGAGAGAGAGAAAGCGGGAAAGAGAGCGGGAGAGAGAGCGGGAGAGAGAGCGGGAGAGAGAAAGTGAGCGGGAGTGATAGAGAGAGAGGGAGAGAGAGAGTGCGGCAGAGCGAGAAAAAGAGTGAAAGCGGAGGAGAGAGAGAGAGAGCAGAAGAGAGATAGTGAGCGGGAGAGAGAAAGTGAGCGGGAGAAAGAAAATGAAAATTAAATCACAATTAACAAAAACTTATTCTTAAAAAAAATTTCTATTATTAATTATAATTATTATTAATATTCCAATTTTATAATAATTTTAAAAATACTTTAACGTTGAATTTTTTTAATATATAATTTCTACTCGGATTAGTTTTTTCTTTGCATTTTCTTTTTCATCAATAATGCTGTGAATGATGCACGTCACATATCCATGTAGTACAGAAAAAGCAGCTTTGACAAGCGCTATTGGAACACTCAGATATACAATTAATCTGTACAGACCAATACCAGCCACTAAAAAAATAAAATGTTATGCAATATACCCTCATGTTCACGTTGTAAAATAAAAAATATTTTATAGTACTCACAGATAGGTCCCTCAGTAAAGTGTAAAAGGTATAAACCAGTGTAAAATGCTTCGTTACCAGCACACATGAAAAATAGTACTAAGCGATCTGTGTAATACAGTCTCATGATTGGATTTTTAGACATGTCGATAAATTTGTGATTGGTCTTCTCTTGTAAAAGAGTTATTTGTAATAAAGATGCATATATTATACGAGTTATCTTGCATACACAATGATTTAAAAGCATACGCACATATAAATGATTTATTTATAATGTGTGTATCATGAAATAATTACCTGATACCAAAAGAAAACTGCCACATTAAAATATACTGTCATTAAAATTATTTAAATTACGCATGCCGTGTTAACCTTTTTCTTTATTATTTACTTACTCTTGTCACTTTGTTGTCAAATCTCAGAGCGCCGTTAGCGCGATCTTCCGTCAAACAAGTCAAGCGTACAAGATGCATACATTGCTATTTATTGCATGTGTTGTGTACGTGTATATATGTGTAGCGCGATACTACTATATATTGTGACCGTGATTATTTTCGGAGATAATTATAGATATAATTAGTTAAAGGGTCGTTGGTAATGACTACCGGCACACCTTCGGCGCGATGTATGTAAACCGAACGGCAATTGAGACGAAACAATTATATAATAAGTTGGGCGCCAGGCGCGAAAATTCGCGCCGTCGAAAACGAACTTTACGAAAATCAATAAGTTTACATCAGTCGTAAATCGCGACGGACAATACGCGGCTATTCAGTCAACGGAATTGGTAGAGGGGGTGATCCTTGCGGACGGGACGGGAGAGAATCGAGATAGGCACGAATAAATTGCACAGAGAGATTACTGTAATAGAATATAATATAGCAAATCGTAGGTGAGAGAATAATTATAATGGAACTGATAATGACAGTGAGAATATTACTAAGGAAAAGAATTATTGACAAAAAGAATGCTTGAATTGAAAAAATAGAAGAAAATATAAAGAAAGAGTATAATATAAAAGAAATAATAATGATAGATACAGTTCGTGATATTATGGCCAGCCGTTTGTCGGCCGAAAGGCTTCTCGCGACCGAGCGCAAGAGTATCGGGTTTCACGCGCGAGCCGAAAGTCAATTCTTCGGCGAAGAGTTTTACCGCGGCACGAGGCTTATCCGGGCCTCGACAGCGAGGAAAATTCCTTCGTAAGCCGACAATTAACTTGCGCTCGCCCGCGTGGAATTGCCGAATTCTCCCAAAGTCAAACAAGAGATAATAGGCGCTTAGAGCAGCCGTATACGCCGCGACAATAATATTTGTCGATATACTCAATCAATATCGCGGTACGACTCGTATTACTGATCGGAATTATACGCTGAATGAACTGCCTTTAAGACAGCGACGAACGTTTCAATCTAATAACGCGAAAAATACCAATATCCCGAATTTACACAATAATTCGGAAGCGACGAAATAAGATACTAACTTTTACGCGACACATATACTTCCGTTACTGCACAATACGAAGCGAACACACGATTTTACAGACGCGTAATATACAAGGCGGTTACGTGTACGAGCTCGCTAATATCAAAGATCACACACGATAGCGAAAAAGAACAATTAAATAGTTAACAAGACGCAAAATATTGACTGTCGGCGGCAAATGGTCTCGGGAGAGAGAGTACTCACGCGGATCCGTCGGCTCGGATGAGTCGTTCCGCCGATCTACTGCGCAATTACTCGAAATAATTACAATTGTATAAAATAACGATACGAAAACCTTACTTGCGACAGCGATGACTCAAGGGCGCGACTCATCCGAACCTTACTCGCAATTTGGCAGCTTCACAAGTAGTCGACGTCTGTCTCACCGGTATGGACTCTCGAAACTTCCTTATAATCTTTTCTCGATAAGAGGGCCTCCGCTCCATTCGCTAGTCCGCCGAACAGTGACGAACGGAAGGCCCGCAGGAGACACGCCGGCACATTAATATGTAAAATAAGGCCACGTGTGGCGCTCCCGAATTACGCAGGGCCGTGGCGCGGCCTTGCGGGTCCTTGCGGCCTTCGCGCTTCTAATCCCAGGCCCCCGTCTTCCTTCGCTCGCTTCTTATTACTTTCAGGCCTCGGGAAGCACTAATTGCGGCAGCGTATGGTTGTATCCGGCCCTCCTTACTCTTTATTAGTAGGATGTATCTGCGATCGATTTCCTCTTCGATCGCGCTTCATCTTGCAAAGAAATTCGGGCCCGCGCTTCGGATACAGTGCCGTAGCTCCTCCTCAGGGCTCTCGCGCTCCTTGCGCTTGAGTGGCCTTCCCTTCGATTGCTTCCTTCGTGCCTGTGAAGTGTAATTATTAAACACAACGGGCGGCAGTTTCGATTCGTTTGTTAATTGCAGTAATTCGGATTATTATTCCGTTATTCTTACCGGGCGTGCTCCCTTTTTCGGTGCTGGCCTCCCTTCGTCCTCAACGTTAACGTTGTTCTTCTGGTCTCTCGCCGAATGAGATCCCGTCGACCGCCTGATTGCCACCGCCATTACGCTAATTTTCGCCAAATACGAAACGCCAAGAAAAAAATATACGACAACCGCGGGATCGCGTCCGATCCCGCGCTCAGACCGCGCTCTCTCTCCCTAAATCGAGAGAGCGGAGGCCCGCGCGACCGATCCCGGCCGGGCTTATCAGCCCTTGTGACGGACGTGCAAAACGTCACGTCACAATATCTATGCATGTGTTGTGTACGTGTAGTATATGTGATAGCGATGACGGTGACGGTGACCACGGTGACGTTTCTTAAATGAAAATTTCCACATTTCGACTTTGCGTCGTAATACCTCTGCTTATAGAATATGTAGAGCAAAAATAAAGACACTTTCCTTATATAATTTAAACCCAAACTATCGATTAAGCCTAGTAAGAACTCAATCCGTTCAGCGGTTATTGAGGTCTGATAATCTCGAGTACTCTTAACTGGCCGGCTCGCGTAAAGATACACGGAGTGCCTTGCTACTGCTGCGCGGTACTTGGCGCGAGACACTACCGTGTCTCTTGATATTTTTCCTTATAATTTATTAAAAATACTTTTTATAGCATTTCATCCGAGAATCGTCGTGCTGTTCGTATACTCGGAAGAAGATATGCTTTAACTCCTACATCGTATAAATATTTAGAGATTGGAATCAGCGTCGGAACTGTATCATATGTGGAATTAGTACTTGGTGATAATCGAGGCAATCAAATAGTGTTGCCTTTTGATATGTGGAAATCGTTAATGCAGAAACGAGTTGACATTGAACGATTACAATCTGCTGAAACTCCATTATGGATTCAAGATATTGCATTTGAAGTGGTTAAAATGTCTAACTCAAAAATTATAAAAATGACATTATCTAATAATTCTTTGTATATGAAACCATCAACTTTACTACATTTATTCGATTTTGAAAATTGTATACGTCACATGTATTTATGGCTATCCAAAAATATGTATAGTGTTAATGAAAAGTTTAAGAAATTTGCAACTATTTTACAACATAATAACATCACAGATGTATGTAATGCTGCAAAAGTGATACGCGAAAGTGATGCGTTTGATAGCGAATCACTCATAGATTGTGAATTATTATCAAATGCTGTAAATGATATTCTTCACGATTCTTGTAATAAATAAATAAATTATTTTAAATTTAAATTGTGAATTTTATTAATTATTTTCTTTATAAATATAAAATAGTATAATATGCGTGTGCATAATCAGCAAATCTTTAGTCTCCTGCTTGAGATGTAGAAAAATGATGAGTTAGATGATACTCCAGTTAGAAGAAGACAAGAGATGTAGAATTAAAATATATAATCGAGAGAAGAGTGTGCAACATTATACAGTCTACGTTCTTCTCAAGTCGTATACATTCGTGCGAAGAGTGTAAAAGTTAACTGTTGGACCTTGTGAGTTTATCAAATATGTCGGATGTGGAAGTTATGATTATTGATGATTCGGATGAGGATGTGTCAGACATTGAAGTGATATTTATTGATGATTCTGATGAAGAAGAACAGCTGGACAATAATATAATTGAAGTATTAGAAGATTCGGACTATGGCAGTGATAGCGATGACGAATGTGTAGAAGAAACACATCGAGAGTTAGGACGGGCTGAGATCGTTTCCATGGATCAATTAAAGAAAATGTGCATTATATATTTTTATTATGAGACTCATGACCATTTCAAGTTTTGCACAACATGTTTTTTCGGGATGGTGGATATATTACTGAGAGCTCGTGCGGTGCGAAGACACGAAACTGCATGTTTTGGTGTGATACTTGGAGAGTATTGCAACCAGTGCAGACAACCACTGCATCAAATTTTGCCATGCAATATGTGTCCAAATTGTATATAATAATATTTGTAAGTACTTCTTAGTTTTTAAAAATTTAATAATATATAAATTAAAAATACTAAAGATTTTTTCTGTTATAGAAGCCCCCGCTGTCGCAGCCAATGCCGCCCACTCCCCCATTATATTTATATATGTATATGTATATATTTGTTATATATTAAATTTTTTTATATATTATATTGTTTTTATATATTATATTGTTTTTATATATTATATTACATTTTTTACATTTTTTATTGTATATTATATTTTATATTTTTATATATATTATATTTTGCATATTTTAATTTTTATATTCATATAATTTTTTTAACACACACACATACAAATAACACACACACATTTATTGAATAAATGTTTATTTTAATATTATAAATGTTTGATGTAAAAATTATTTCACCTCCTTACTTTACCTCTTTAAGATAGAAAAAGAAAAAACATGAAAAAATGATAAATAAAAATAGAAAAAATAAAAATAAAAAACCAAAAAAAAATAAATAAATAAATAAAAAGAAAAAATATTATATAAAAAAAACATTAAAAAAAAGAAAAAATATAAAAAAAATTAAAATATGTCTCTCTTCTCTTTTTCACTTGAATACGCCGCTCATTCATTATATCTCTCTCACGCTAAAGCCGCTCTCTCTCGCACTATCGCTCTCTCACGCAAACGCCGCTCTCTCGAGAACGCGCTACCTCGCGTTATCTCTCCTTCTTCCTCTCAAGCGTGCAAAGACCTCTCTTGCGAACGCGCTACCTTTCTCGCGGTTCCCCTTCCGTCACAGACCCCTCATCAACAATATACATCATGCACCTACTATATGCATTATACATCTTCCCCTCCCCGCGGACCCCTCGTCGACCGATCGCGGTCTTACACCTTCCCCTCCCCACGAACCCCTCGTCAACCAAGCGCAGTCGTACACCTTCCCCCTCCCCGCAGACCCCACAGATGCATCGCGGTCTAACACCTTCCCTCTCCCCGCGTGATGTCATTTCCCGCGTCCATAAATCCTCCCCACCCGGTGACGTCATTCCCCGCGTCCATAAATCCCCCCTCCCGGTGACGTCATTCCCCCGCGTCCATATATCCCCCCCCTCCACCGGTGACGTCATTCCCCGTGTCCATAAATCCCCCTCCACCGGTGACGTCATTCCCCGCGTCCATAAATCCGCCACCCCCCGTGACGTCATTCCCCGCGTCAATAAATCCCCCCCCCCCGGTGACGTTATTCCCCGCGTCCATAAATCCCCACCCCCCGGTGACGTCATTCCCGCGTTCACTGACCCTCCCGGTGACATCATTCCCACGCGCCCGCGGATACCCCCTGCCCATGACCCCCCCTCAGAGGACTGGAGTTAGAACCGGCCTCTTACATCTACTTGTGTACAAATTTTAATTTAATCTTCTAGGTCGTTTGCACGTTTCTACTAGGGATGATATATCCACAGAGATTTTAAAAGAACTAGTTCGCATCAGCGAGGATAATGATGCGTCGCTCAAAGAAGAACGTTTTTCTGATTTTATAAACTTCATCTTTGAAAAAGAGCATTCGCATAAATATGTGGACCCAAATATGGAGAAAATTCGAAGACCGAAATTTATAAGACGTGGATAACACGATACATCTAAAATTTTGAAGAATTCGACCCCTTTTTCTAGCCATGCTTTCAAAGAAAGATCACATTGCAAATCGCAAAGTTCTGCCTGAAATTCTAGACTTTGTTCCTCGATTTGCACAGTGAGAGGATTCTCAAAAAGTATTAAACCTTTTCGTAGCGTTTCGAAATCTCTGAAACGCGTATCAAATTGATTTATTAGAGACTCAATAAATTATATTTATTTGATTTTTAAAATTACAATTTGTGCCGTGTTCTTCAAAGAGAATCTGGCACGAGGGAAAGAAGTGAAAAATATTAGTTTCTAAATTATTTTTAAATAATAACAGCTTTCTACGGAAAGAATCGACATGACTAACTAATTGCGAAATAGTTTGATTGGTCTTTTGCAGCTTTAAATTTAAAGTATTTAAATGGTTTGTCATGTCAGTTATTAGAGCAAGCTCGCAAAGCGAGTCTAAATCTTCGAAAAAAATTTAAATTCGTTAAATTTTGCAGAACATTTCTCTTACAAGAAAAGGAAGATCTCTTTTCTTATTGCAAAGAACTTTTCCAAACATTTTACTGCACTGAGCCACCGAACTTCACAATACAGAGGCACATCTGTATAAGTTGCGTTATGCTCCTCGAGAAAGAGTAGAAACTTTCGATGAGAAAGGAATTTGTGACCGCCTTTAATTGTATTAATAATTTTGGTTACGGTTTGCATTGCAGTGCATAGTTTCACAACTTTCCCACATAACGCTTCTTGATGGATAATACAATGAATTACAGGGATCTTCAAATCTCGCTGCTTTAATTGACCGAAGAATCCATTTTTCGAACCTAACATTGCTCTTGCGCCATCAGTTACGATAGCTGAGCATTTTGAAAAATCGATGTTAAATTTTTTAAGAGTTTGATTAACAGCTTCGAAGATATCAATACCCGTTGTTATATTATGTAGTGGGACAAAATCTAAGAGCTCCTCGACGGTCTTTTACCAGTTTAAAGTCTCGTGTGAGTTTTAAAGATCCGCGTTATTCAAGCGAAAAGTGACATTTGCGTAATAGTGGCCCTTGGAGAAGTAGGCGCCTCAGCGGGCTGATTTTGGCGTGCTAAGAGAGCAGAGTAGTCGAGCAGGACGCCGTTTTGGACCAGATAAGATTCCTCCACGATGGAGACATAATCCTTCCTTTTATAATCCATATTTTTTACAGTGTCCTTGTGGACGGTAAAAAGGATTCAGTGCTGCTCCTCAAACTTGGCCCAGTGATTTTCCAGGATGTTCATCCGGGCCTCGACTGCACCCGCGGTGATGTTTGCTTGTCCCAATTTTTTTAAGTTATCGACACTACGCGAAAGCGACCGTGTAGGTCTATTTGGCTTTGTATGAGTTCGTCAAGAGCTAATTCCATTTTTCACTTCGTAGCAATGGCGAAACGGACACGGAGTACCACAGTTCACAAGAAGACGGAAAAACCTCACGCACTTGCACGGACGAGACGCGTGAGATCCGGCTCGAAGGACCAAAATGTTCGAAGTCAAACTGAGTGTGCGAAGAGTGCCCGAAGCGAGGTAAATCGAAGGAGTTCGAGGTTTGAGAAAATTACGTTGTTAATTTATGCCTTAATAATCTTTAATCTCAACAAGTAACAAAAGGACTGATACAAGGCTCACAAAATTTTAATGAGAATACTAATACAGTTTGTTATAATTCCTTTTAGATACCGAAAGCCGAATACCGTTTAGAGCCGAGTTGTGCCAAAAAAAATGAATTTTAATTTGCTAAAGTGCGAAGAGAGTGCCTAGGAGTGCGATCGAACGACTGCGCCCGTCATCTCTCGCCGTGGCGTTTTATTGGCTCTGATCTTCTGGAAGGTTCTTGACCATTGTTCGGATTTGTTATCCGTTATTGCGCGAGATGGAACCTTCTCGAAGATCAGAGTCAAATTCTACGAATTGGAGCGTGGCATCTTTTATTATTTGACATGTGGATTTCGCCGATTGGGCGCTCTGACAAGAGCAACCGACGCTTTCACATGTCAATCGCGCACGTGAGTGCGCGCGCGCTGATCGTTGCCCGATTACACGCGACGGGCTTCGCGACAATTCGGGCAGCGCGCTCAATTCGAATGCGATTTAGGCTACTTGTGACGAATCTCTCTCGATTCGGAACATTCCGCCCGCCTCGTCTTGCTTAGCAGACGACAGTGAAGTGCGAGCAGGTGAGTCGCGATTTATGCGCACCGATGTGACATGATGAGAGTTATGACTGGAATGCAGCGTGGTGAGGGATGCCGCTGGTAATTCGCGTGAGTGACAGCAAACAGTATGTGAATGAAGGTGAAAGCGAGTAATGCGGGAGCAAAGTAAAAGTGAGTGATGCATGAATAAGTCACGTGCGTGATAGAAATTCCGCAATGGAATTTACGCACAGTGTGGTCGCCTTTAATTTGCGGTGAGTATTCTATTCTGATTTTACATCGTTCTGCAGTCTAATCATTAATCAAGTTTTTTTTTGTTATCGCGACGCGTCGGGTTCCTCCTGTGAGGTTATCGGAAGCAGTACAAGTTTGGTGACGGGCCTCTTGAACTCCGACGATGACGTTTTGATCGTCACCACGCGGATGAGGCCGTCGTTGCCCGGGTGAACCGCAATGATGCGCGCGAGAGGCCTTGTCGGCGCTGTGTTTTCGTGAAGCAGGAGGCACAGCTGTCCCGGCTGGAATGCAGTAGTGTCTTGCCTCCACTTCGTCCTGGTGAGTAGTCCCTGCAAGTACTCTTGGTGCCATCGCATCCAGAATTGATCTCGCATCTGTTGCAGCAATTGCCAGCGAGAGAGTCGAGGTAAGGTACATCCTGCAATGACGGTTCGGGTAGCGCCGTGATCGGTGCTCCGATCAGCAAGTGCCCTGGTGTCAGTGCAGATACGTCTTCAGGGTCATCGGTCAGAGCGCTCAAGGGCCTTGAGTTGAGGCAGGCTTCTATTTGAGTGAGCAGTGTGACCATCTCCTCGTAAGTGAGCGAAGCGTCTCCGAGCACCCTTCGCAGATGGTGCTTTGTTGATTTAACGACGGCCTCCCACAGGCCGCTGAAATGCGGAGCGCCCGGAGGATTGAATCGTCACTTCACTCGGGTGTTCGCCATCTCATCGGCGATGGATCGACCTTCATGACTACTCGCAGCGAAGAGCCGCCGCAATTCTGCATCCGCACCTATAAAATTTGTTCCGCAATCACTGAAGAGCTCGGAACACATGCCTCGGCGTGAGACAAATCGCCGAAATGCTGCAATGAATGCCTCCGCTGTGTAGTTGGTGGCCACGTCGAGATGTACCGCTCTGGTGCTCATGCACACGAACACGACCAGGAACGCCTTGGTGGTTTTGTGGCCTCGTCCCGCCGATGTCTTCAGGTATACAGGCCCCGCGTAGTCGACGCCCGCAATTTGGAATGGCCTCGTGGGAGTGACTCTCGGAGGTGGTAGATCGGCCATCAATTGTTTTGCCGTTGCCGCCCGCCATCGCACGCAGGTGGTGCAGTGGTGAATATGCTGCTTGACCATGCTTCTTCCTCGTGGGATCCAGAATCGTTGGCGGATCAGATTCAAGTCAGCTGTGTCCCCCCATGCAGTGATCTTCGATGGCAGGCGTCGATGATCAACCTAGATAAATTTGACTGTGAAGGCAGGATTATCGGGTGTTTTTCGTCGTATGAGAGGGAAGCGTGCCTTATCCTGCCTCCGACTCGCAAGATTCCTTCTTCATCTAAAATTGGAAAGAGACAGGTTAGTGTGCCTTTACTCGGAAGTTTTGACTTGTTGGATATCAATTTTAGTTCCATTGCAAAATGCGTTGTTTGAACCCAACAGATCCATAGTTTTTCAGCTCGATTGATTTCGGCAGCGGACAGGGGGGTGCCCTTGTGGGACTGATGTTTGTCCTTGGCCAGAACCAGTTCAGTTCGACGACTCCGAGGCAACCATCGCAGACACCACGCTGTCACCCTAAGCAATCTGTGGAAGCTGGAGACGCGAGTTAGCAGACTGTTTTCTTCAGGGTCCCCGGTTTTAGTAGCGGTCATTGCCACGATTCGCTCCTCAGTTTGGCAGTCTGCCGGAACCACGACCGTGGAGATTGTCGGGTGTGTGTCTGAGCGTCGCAGGAACGGAGGTCCGTTCCACCACAGCTCGTGGTTGACCAGGTCGCCCGGAAGAAGTCCCCTTGAGGCACAATCGGCTGGGTTGCTGGTTCCAGGCAGATGATTCCAGTGAGCCTCCGGAACGAGCCGTTGAATCTCAGCAACTCTATTGGCGACGTAGGTTTTCCATTTGGATGGATGCCCTTGGATCTATCCCAGCGTCACCATAGAGTTCGTCCACAGGTACATGGGAGCCTCCTCCAATCCAAGCACCGACACCGCATACTGGACGAGTTGTGCTAAGAGCATTGCGGCGCATAATTTCAGTCGAGGTAATGAGACTTGTTTGAGCGGCGCAACCTTGCTTTTCGCAATTATTAAGGATGTTACTGGATTTCCGCTTCCATCTTCTGATTTCAGATACAGCACGGCAGCGTACGCGCGTTCTGATGCATCTGCGAATCCGTGCAGTACCTTGATGCCGGCTGGAGGTCCCGTCGTCAAGGCCCTTGGAACCTTGAGTCTAGCTATCTGGTGGAAATCTCGCTGAAACGTGTGCCATCGAGTTGCTTCGCGCTCGGGGAGGGGAGTGTCCCAGTCGAGACCCAGGAGCCAGCAGATTGGATGGTGATCTTTGCGTGTATAACAATCGGAGTCAGCCATCCCAGGGGGTCGAATAATTTCGCTGTCTGTGCAAGTATCGACCTCTTTGTGACAGGACCCTCTGCAGGATGTCTGGCGACGAATGTGAAGCAATCGGCCGTGGGGCTCCACAGTAATCCCAGCATAGAATGTGACGCTTCTTGCGGTGTCCAGGAGCGCGATTCAAGTTTCATCCGGTCCTTCTCAGGTATAATTTCTATCAACTGACTGGAATTGGCTGCCCATTTCTTCAATAGGAAGCCGCCCGCCTTGGACAGCTGAATTAATTGGTTTTGTATCTGCAGCGCATCTTCGATGGTGTCCGCTCCGGTGAGGATGTCGTCCACGTACACGTTCTGCAACAGCACCGATGACCATCTGGGAAACTTGTTGTTTTTGTCGCGGGCCAGCTGCTGTAACGTGCGAACAGCGAAGAATGGCGCGCAAGCAAGTCCGTATGTCATCGTGTTGAGGCAGAAGGTTGTTAATTCGTGTTCACTGTGACTTCTCCACATTATCTGTTGCAGGTTTCTGTCGTCCTCGTGAACCAGAATCTGCCTGTACATTTTTTCGACATCCGTTGCCATGACGTATCGATGCCATCGCCATCGGAGGAGGATGTCAGTCAGGGCCGGCAGTAGGTTTCGTCCGACCATGAGGTGCTGATTCAAGGAAGTGCCAGCGGAAGTCGTCCATGAGCCATTGAAGACGACTCGCAGGCGAGTTGTCGAGCTCGATTCCTTCAGCACCCCGTGATGTGGAAGGAAGCACGTCCTCTCAGTGCGGTCAGTGTTTGAGTTGATTCTTGACATGTGGTTCAAGGTCTCGTACTTCTCCATGAATTCTTCATATAAAGTGTAGAATTGTTTGTCTTTCAGGAATCTCTTCTCCTGTTGGAAGAGTGAACGGATCGCAGCTGTCCGTGTCTCCGAGAGGTCCGGCAATGTCGTCTTCACGGGTAGTCTGACCACATAGCGACCGTCGGCATTCCGTGTATGCGTACGAGCGAACAGATCCTCGCATTCCTGTTCTTCGGCCGTGAGTGGAGGGGGTAAGCAAGGCAGCTCCTCTTGCTCCCAGAAGCGTCTGACGAGGGTGGAAAGCGAATCGCCGACTGTGCACTGGTGAGTCGTGACGTTGTCATTTCCTTCTGCTTTGATTTTTCCCGACAGGATCCAACCAAAAATCGTTTTTTGGGCCACAGGTTGCAGCCCGGTGCCCTTGCGCAATGGTTCCGTTGCACAAGATCCTGGCATAGACGTCTGCGCCCAGCAGGATGTCAATGGCATCTGCAGAAGCCAGGTCTGGATCCGCGAGTGTCAGCCCTTCGATATGAGTCCATTCGCTCAAAGGCGCGTCTGACACGCTCGCATATCCGGTGAGGCGCGGCAGGATGAGCGCGGATACAGTCACCGCGGTCTCGCCGGCTCTCGAGAACACCTTCACCACTGAACGATCTTTTGCGACAGAGGTCTGTTGTCCTCCCACGCCGAATACCGCCACCGAGGTACTTCGACGCGGAAGTCGCAATCTCTGTACTAATCTTTCCGTAATCATTGTTGCTTCGGATCCCTGATCAATTAAAGCGCGTGTAGTTTGCAGGTTTCCGAAACGATCCTCGATCAGCACGGGCTGTCGCCAGAAGCACGGACGTTTTTCGACACGGTGTGTTGTGCGCGACGTGGGCCGTCCTTACTTCACTAGTACCTGCCGGAGCCTTGCGGAAGGCGTCATGCAACGAGATATGGTGTTTGTCGGCGCATACGGAACAAAGTCGTTTTGAAGGGCACTCACTTATTTTATGTTTCCCCAGGCAATTCGCGCAGAGCTGGGTGCCGTCGACGAACAATCTACGCTCCGAGGCCGTTCTTTTCTTATATTCGTTGCACAGCATGAGGGCGTGTTCCCGCTTGCAGAGAGCGCACCGCGAGGACCCGGACTCCTTTTTTGCACATGATGAGTGCGTGTGGCCCGACTTGTACTCTCATTTTGTTTGTTTGACATTGACTCGAATTTAACCGGCTGTATTGCTTCCAGCGTTTGTAAGCTGCGTTCGAGGAAGCGTCTCAAGGATGTGAATGACGGAGGATTTGGCGAGTCGCTGATGAAGGTCTCCCACTCGCGCCGCGATCGATTGTCAAGAAGTTCAACGACGGAGAACACGAAGAGATCCTCACTGTTCGCGATTGGACGGCCGATACTTTCTAGCGTGCCTGCCGTCGAGGACGCGCCATGCAGGATTTTTCGCAATTCGGTCGCGGATTCAGTCTTCATTTTCGGCAATGAGGTAAACTTTTGTAAGCACGATCGTACTAAGAGTCTTTTATTCTCGAATTGTTCACATAGTAAATTCCACGCGCGGCTGTAATTTTCTGTTGTCATTGGCAAGTTTTTAAGCATAGAATCTGCGTCTGCTTTCACGCTTACCTTTAGATAGTGTAGTTTCTCCACATCACTAAAGCTGCCATCCTTGCCAATTATAGATTGGAACAAGTCTCTAAATGCGGGCTAGTCCTTGTACTTCCCTGAGAATTGAGGAAGTTGGATCCGCGGCAACGTCGAGCGAGATGGTGTTGGAGTGGCCCTCGGAGAAGTAGGCGCCTCAGCGGGCTGATTTTGGCGTGCTAAGAGAGCAGAGTAGTCGAGCAGGACGCCGTTTTGGACCAGATAAGTTTCCTCCACGATGGAGACATAATCCTTCTTTTTATAATCCATATTTTTTACAGTGTCCTTGTGGACGGTAAAAAGGATTCAGTGCTGCTCCTCAAACTTGGCCCAGTGATTTTCCAGGATGTTCATCCGGGCCTCGACTGCGCCCGCGGTGATGTTTGCTTGTCCCAATTTTTTTAAGTTATCGACACTACGCGAAAGCGACCGTGTAGGTCTATTTGGCTTTGTATGAGTTCGTCAAGAGCTAATTCCATTTTTCACTTCGTAGCAATGGCGAAACGGACACGGAGTACCACAGTTCACAAGAAGACGGAAAAACCTCACGCACTTGCACGGACGAGACGCGTGAGATCCGGCTCGAAGGACTAAAATGTTCGAAGTCAAACTGAGTGTGCGAAGAGTGCCCGAAGCGAGGTAAATCGAAGGAGTTCGAGGTTTGAGAAAATTACGTTGTTAATTTATGCCTTAATAATCTTTAATCTCAACAAGTAACAAAAGGACTGATACAAGGCTCACAAAATTTTAATGAGAATACTAATACAGTTTGTTATAATTCCTTTTAGATACCGAAAGCCGAATACCGTTTAGAGCCGAGTTGTGCCAAAAAAAATGAATTTTAATTTGCTAAAGTGCGAAGAGAGTGCCTAGGAGTGCGATCGAACGACTGCGCCCGTCATCTCTCGCCGTGGCGTTTTATTGGCTCTGATCTTCTGGAAGGTTCTTGACCATTGTTCGGATTTGTTATCCGTTATTGCGCGAGATGGAACCTTCTCGAAGATCAGAGTCAAATTCTACGAATTGGAGCGTGGCATCTTTTATTATTTGACATGTGGATTTCGCCGATTGGGCGCTCTGACAAGAGCAACCGACGCTTTCACATGTCAATCGCGCACGTGAGTGCGCGCGCGCTGATCGTTGCCCGATTACACGCGACGGGCTTTGCGACAATTCGGGCAGCGCGCTCAATTCGAATGCGATTTAGGCTACTTGTGACGAATCTCTCTCGATTCGGAACACGTATAATATATTACATATATAATATATTAATAATAAAAATTTTGATATTAATTATTTATGAAAATAAAAATTATCTATTAACAAAAATTTTAATGGCGATTTGGCGGAAGGTACGATCCCAGCATATTTTTTATATAGAGATACTCCTGAGGCACAGCGTTACACGCGCGATCGGCGGCTCGGCCGTCGAGGCTCGAACGGTAGTAGGGGGATCGTAGGCGTCGCTTCAGATATCGGCCCGAAAAGGACAACTAATTCCGAGCACTGTTTTATTTATGAAAGCACACACAAAAAGTAATTTATGTAACGAACTGTAAACGGCGCATGAGGATTACGGTCCACAAAACAATGACAAAAACGAAATGAACGGAAGCACAAATTTTCGATTAACTATTATAATTCTTTAATGTTCTTTAATATTCTTTAATGGACAAAATGTTAACATGAACACTACGATGAGAACTGTAAACAAAGCAATGACAATTAACCTTTTATAAACTATCAATAACGCGTCACGACGCTGTCTATGATTTTTCTCTCGCTCTATCTCTCATTCTCTCACTCTCGGATTTCACCATTCGACAAGAAAATTCTTGTCGAACGAACTCCCGTGAGATGGCTCACATTTTCACCATGATTAGAGACACTGTAATCAGAGACTGGCCACGAAAAGGCCACTTTTGATTGGTCCGCCATTTTTTGGCTATTCCCACTGATTTTTAAATCTATTAATTATGTTAATCTTAAATTGTAACAATTTTTAATAAGTGAACGTTTCAAAGTTGATAGAAAGTATTTTTGTAATACAATTCTAATTTTTTATAATATCTATTTATATTAAAATGCAAAATTGGATAGTTATGAAAGTTAATATGTGTTCACAAAATTTTATTTTATAATCAAATCAATTTATTAATGTATTTTTATATAATTATTACGATTTTATAATTTATTTACAATAATTAAATAAAATAAAAATAAAGTGAAATAAAGTAAATAAAATGAAATGAAAGAAAAATGAAAGAAAAACAATTCTTTGTATCTAAAATAATGGTTATAAAATATAATTTTATTATCTTTTTGTAATAATCAATATTTTATATTGATATATAATAAAGTATCGTTACATCTAACCACATGCACGCGAAGTAAATATCAGTCGTGATGTCACGTGTGACGTTCCGCCACACGTCATTAGAGGTTGGTTAGAGTGAAATAGTATATGAAATATATTTCTTTCTCTCTCGTAGGACTTAGCCGAAACATGGCGGACATGGGTTGTGGCCAGTGTGACGTCCCGCCATTTTTCAAAACCATATTTTAGCAAATAATTTTACTCCGCTTTTATTTTTCAAATTATACCAATCTAATAAAGAACGATTATTTAGCCCGCTTGCTTTTGTTCTTATAATTATTTAATTTCATAACAAAAATAATCTCTAGTGCATTTTATTGCTTATCGTTCTTGTTCCATATAATTATTTAGCTTAGTAATTTAAGATATAACGCTCAGTTGCACAAAGAACTAAATTTACCTAGAGTAACTAACGACCAACCAATCAGGCGTCGTTCCGATACATCAGGTCATGCGCGCGCAATTCTAGAACTAACTTGCGACTACTTTACAAGGACAAACTTGCGAGCGAATCTTGACTGACAGTAATTACGCCAATGATATTATTTAACTGAAATACTCAATATATGTTCTATCCGAAGAATATATGCGTTATGATTTACGGAAACATAAATTATATATAATAATTTGTCTTAAACTTTATTCTTGAATTGAACTATCAAAGTATACTCACAAACATTAATATTATTTTCTCGGATCATAGACAAATTATTATAAAAATGATTCCGTAAGTAATAAATTACAAAATAGCTTAACATTTTAATATATACGATCAAATTCTTTATTTGTCCTTATGATTGTGAGCTATTTAAATTCTACACGATTGAACCTTGCGGATAAATATTCAATATAAATGCTTATTTAAACTTAAGAACTACATGCGCTTTAACTTATAGAATCACAAGCATAACTTGCTCTAAAATACTTTTTCTTATCACAAATTCCGGAATAAATATAAAATGTTTAGAATCATTAAACCATTCTAATTATTAAATATGCGAATTTAACTAATTTAATCTCTTGGAATAATGTAAAGCAAATTATACAAAAGGTGATTCTATGAATTAACAAATCCATGGCAATATGCCTTACGCCTATATTAATTTTATTAAAATAGTATTAGAAATTCAAGCGACGGAAATCATTCTTGAGACGTGGCAACAATGCTATGAGAAATATTAAAATATCAGATGCCACATCTTTCGATTGCATGCGGCCGATCGATAATTCTCCACCGCCGCATTCTCAGAATAAACGATGCAACGTCGCGAACTACTGAGCGGCGATCTCTACATATGATGACAGCGTTTTTCTCGGAAGATTGGAGACACCTAGAGGGAATAGCTGTACGCGATTCCGGAACCCTTTGTGTCTCGCGGGTATATAAACCACCGATCCCGAGGCGAGAGATTCATTAATTCATTATCCATCAGGCATTATTCATTATTAATCCGGCCACTAATCAGTCACTATTTCTCTCGGCATTAGTATTCGGCATTTCACTCAATCATAAGCTCTACAATTCTAAATCATCTTTCGAACTCATCTCGTCAATTTATCTGCGAAATATAATTGTCGGTCTTAAATTCGTTAAGCCAAGATCAGTGTAAAGAAAAGTTCAAATAAAAGACTTTATACACATATCCGCGTACATCAATTCAGCCTTCATATCCCGAGACCGAGGTCCTTGAGAGGAAGCAAAGGCTCGATATACGCAACGATCTTGGACAGCTAAGGTTTGCAGACATTATATGGTAAGCAATTAAACCTTTTTTAACTCAAGATACCCATACTCTGCGAAGATTAGAAGTCTATAATCGACTGACAATCATTTACCATTCCATCTCATTACCTTTCCATCATTGCTCAGCATCCTGAATGCTCTTAGCAATAATCTTATTCCTTATATAATAAAAAGAAACTCCCCTGTCAAGCACTGGCACGTAGCTGACAGTTCTCTCCGTCAGTCTTTATTAAGTTACATATCCTCACAGTTACCCTAATCCATACTACAGTATCAATACTAAATAATACTTAAATCTTTATATTGAAACAATATTGCTGTTGTTTTGAAATCATCTAATTCCCACTTATCTCACCGCCGAGCACCCGTGCCGTGCCCTAGGCGTCAATCCATATAAAATCAACCGAGCATCCTATGTTATGCTAGGATTGATAAAATCTAAGCACCCTATGCTGTGCTAGGATTATAAAGTCAACCGAGCATCCTATGTTATGCTAGGATTGATAAAATTTAAGCACCCTATGCTGTGCTAGGATTATAAAATCAACCGAGCATCCTATGTTATGCTAGGATTGATAAAATCTAAGCACCCTATGCTGTGCTAGGATTATAAAATCAACCGAGCATCCTATGTTATGCTAGGATTGATAAAATCTAAGCACCCTATGCTGTGCTAGGATTATAAAATCAATCGAGCATCCTATGTTATGCTAGGATTGATAAAATCTAAGCACCCTATGCTGTGCTAGGATTATAAAATCAATCGAGCATCCTATGTTATGCTAGGATTGATAAAATCTAAGCACCCTATGCTGTGCCAGGATTATAAAATCAATCGAACATCCTATGTTATGCTAGGATTGATAAGATCTAAGCACCCTATGCTGTGCTAGGATTATAAAATCAATCGAGCATCCTATGTTATGCTAGGATTGATAAAATATAAGCACCCTATGCTGTGCCAGGATTATAAAATCAATCGAGCATCCTATGTTATGCTAGGATTGATAAAATCTAAGCACCCTATGCTGTGCTAGGATTATAAAATCAACCGAGCATCCTATGTTATGCTAGGATTGATAAAATCTAAGCACCCTATGCTGTGCTAGGGTTTATTCCACATAAAATCAACACCCAGTATATTCTTCCCCTGCCATCGAGCATCCCACGTTATGCTCCGACTTGACATCTTCCATTCGTAGCCTTCCTCTAAAATTTAACTACATGAAAATATAATTTTAGTATCAATACTGTTTTCTATAAAAGTATCCTTATCCATCCTTTTAATCAATAAATAAAATTGAGTAACCCTTTAAACCATTCTAATCTTCAATTTATTTTAATGATTGAACTTATAAATTCATCATCAATATTTATCTCTCGGATAAATTCTTTGACTAATTAACTTTAATATTCTAAACTCTGTATTTCAAGAATTTTCTCTCAAATATTAGTGGAATTCTATTAGAAATTCTAACAAACATATTTTTGTGACTTCTATTTAATCTTATCATCATATTACGTACTCCCTTGTAGATGGTTAAACCAGCATGCAAACGAACTAATCAGAAAAAGCGAAAGAATAGAGCTGGTAAAAAGACGCACACTAGTCGCGTCATCTCACATTCACGTTGGCTCAAGCGACAAGCATTCAAAACTCTGTCTCACGTTGAACCTACTGAAAATATCTCGTCAATCACTACGTCTGAATCTGAGATACCTATTGGTTCTCTTCAAAAAATATTGAATTCAGAAACTGAAATCATCAATAATTCTAAAGTTAATTCACCAATATCAGATGACTTTAACGATCTAAAACCATATTCACCAGAATTGATAGCATTCGAGAAATTATATCCAAATATAAATTATCAAAGGGAAATTTTAAATCAAATAAAACCCTTACGAGAAGATTTAATATCTCAACTAATATCGCAAGTATCTGATGAAGAGCATCTTCACATAAATGAATATGCTCAATACCTGGATTCATAATTGATTGATTACACGTTATTATGGTATACATAAAATTTTGATAAATCTAATTCAAAATACTCAAAGATAAATTATAAATATTCCGTAACTTACAGATGAAACCTTTATATTCTGACGAAGAAATTAATATTATAATAGCTGATGAACCAGATATAATTGTTACAATAATACTTGGATTGATCGATGACTATTTCATCGGATTGTTGGATATAGATCAATTAATTACTTTATTAGAGAACCTCTAAATCTCTGAACCGCATATAAACATTTACATGCACACAATTACAGGTATGTATAATTCTAGTGAAAACTCTAGTAAATATTAAAAGTCCAGCCTCATTTTATTTCCCTAGATCACCTCAGTCCTTGCTCTCGGCGTCTCTGGGGTATAATCGGTGTAAGCAGATTGCCCTTCAAAAAATAGAGAGCATTCCTTTTCTAATCACTAAAATCTAGTGAGAAAAGGGTTACTCGGACGTGACACCAGTCTCTGATTACAGTGTCTCTAACCATGATGAAAGTTACTGAATCGCACCAATCGCCCACTTTTAGCACTTTCACTAGATTTTAGATACAGAATCGACGCCCTTGCCTCTCGTGGCAGAAAGCAGTAATGCAACAAGGCTAATGGGCCCACTTTTTGGAAAATTTATATTTACGTATGCATATGTATGCGTATATATATACCAATAGTATCTAAAAATTGTATATATGCTTCACATTGAATGATGATAAATAATAACAGCAGACTAATAGCTCACGGAGTGAACTAATATACAGTATGCAAGACACGGGCGCTTATTAGGCTTGACAATTTATTGCTTTTTCACTTGCTTCTTCATCGATACTTTATATATCGTCAATCGTCAGCGTGATAGAGCGACAAAGAGAGCACAATTGTTAATTCTTGACTGACAATATCTTTCAGCAATAGCAGATTTTATAGACCGACAAATATATTATCTTGATTACTGTTCGATTATATTTGTGCCGTGTAAGAACATCTGTTGCATAAATACTGATAATATATTTATGAATAATAAATAATGGCTCAGTGCAAGGGTATTCAGTCTCTCACGCTGGAAACTCAAGTTCGAATCTATATAAGCATCGATAAGACTTTTTTTATTCATATTTTTTTATTCATAAAATTTTTTTATTTATATATGTGAGTATATAAAAATTATTAAATACTGTGACGTTGCCGTCCCGACGCGCGTCCATCCTACCATAATCGCGGGGCAAGGGCTGAGCGGCCGCGCCACGCGAGAGAGCACGAGAGCCGAACCGAACTTCCGGAGAGACGAATGCGATAGAACGACAATTACTATAAATTAATTCGCGTTTATTTTATATTTTTTTATGTATCGCGGGAGCATTGTGCGAGGATTTCGCTGTCAATATTAAGGAGAGGTAACGAGGAGGAAACCGTCTCGACAAAAACAGGGAGCCAAATCGTACACAGCAAAAACGGACAAATCAAGGAGATAATATTTGCCGAGGCCGTCCGGGCAAGGTCGCCGTTAACTGACGGAAAGCGTGGATCCTCGTGAACACCCAGGACCGCATAGAGGCGGAGCGAGAAAGTCGCCCAAAAGAGCGGAGGAAGGGATCACCACGCTGCCGCTTAGCGAAGCCGGACCGGAGCTAAACGAGCCACTGCGAAGTCACGCTGCCTCAAGTGCAAATCGGCATTAAAAATTAAGGCTGCAAGCCCCTAATAATTATGTTGTCGTAAATTAGCGATCAGGGCGCCGTAACCCTACCTACAGCCTTGAATAGGCCGAGGGGCGGCGATAAATCACGCGACGCCGTAATTGGGTCAACGCGCGCACCCCCGTTCGCGCAGGATTGAGTCGCGATATCGACCCGAAGGGATAGATCCTTCACTCTCGCGCGGACTGTTTTGTCGCGTTGGCGTGCCCGCTATCGTGCCCAGCCGAATTGGAAAATCAAAGTTATCACGGTTACCGAGGGGCCCTGACGAGATTGAGAGGAAGGTCGATCAACAAGGAGATAGATTTTCCACCGGTGAGGCTACCCGTGTAATATTTAGCGAAAAATTACGTTTGGTAATGTCCGAGTCTCCACCGCTCTGACGCTGTCGCGAGCTCTTTTGGTGAATTTTTGTCGTTTTTGCGTGGGCTCGGCCCGCAGTCTTTTTCGCGATTTAGTGTTAGTGAGCGACCGACGTCAAGCGACGAGAGCTTCGAGGCTGTAGTCCTGTAATTAATTCGCGAGAAGTAATAGTCTCTCCGGGATTCGGTCGGGTATTGCGTCGCGCATCTTCCGTTGTCGCGTATTTGTATTTGCGTGTCATGTAATAATCGGTTCGTCGTTGTCTCGTGTGTCACGTTATAGTGTAAATTAAGAATCTGAATTGTGTCGGGTAAACGTAGTGCGTGCGGATAGAATATCGCGAGCGAGAGAGCGTGCGTCGCTCGCGGACACCTGTGAGCGCGAGAGCGAGAGAGAGAGCAACTGCACGCGCGCGAGAGAGAGAGAGCAAGTAGTCATTCGGCCGCCCGACGGGTATCGATCGCCGTCGTAGGTTGCGCGTTATTTTCCATCTAAGCTTTGTCGCGGGATTCTCGATCTTCCCTCTAGTATGTCTCGCCCGTGTAAATCTCTCTCGCTATTGTATGAAAGTCTCGCTTAATGTAAACATTGTTAATTAGACAAAAGTCATTGATCGTACGAAATCGCGGCCCTCGCGTATGAATTACGGCCGCGCTATTGTTATCGAGTTCAATCCGCTACTGCTAGATTAGTATGCCGAGATTATTAATGTTGCCGCCGTCTTATTGATTTCGTGTAGTATGGTATCGCCGAAAGGTTATGTTAGTTTTTGTCGCGGTAATATAGTTTTCGGTTTAAGATTTTTGTACCGGCTTCTCGTTTGATTATGTTATCCGGCTTCATTTATATTTCTTTTCTGTTATTCTCAATGGATAGAGTGTCGCCCGGAATCTCGTTACTGTATTATATTGAGTAACTCTGTTTGCTGACAAATCTCTTGTTCTATTAGTTTCTTTTTTTTGTACCTTCTCTCGGCTGGATCAGTAGCCGTAATCGTCAACTTTATATCGTTTTTACATCTCTTTCAATATCATCTATCATTATTACTTGTCATTATATTTTTCTTTTATATCATGGAAATCTAATAAACAGTATGTTAGTTTGTTAGTATCATTTCGCGTCTATTCTTTTTGTGTTTGTGTCTCGTCACGACGAGTATTTTAATGCAGTAAATTAACTCCGCCGGTTTCGTATATTGTCTGATTATATAATTATTTCGCGGCAACACCTCCCTGCCCCTCTACCGATTAGGTGAGCTAACCAGCCCGTAGCGAGCTTGTTGGCCCGGATTTCGCGTAGATATCGTTTGTCGCGAATTGACGCGTGAAAGATCGCGTCTGGCGCCCAATCTTTAGTCTAATTCGTTTCGCGTAATCTAGGGCCTTTTGTCCGCTGCGGTACGCGGGGAACGCCTTGAAACCAAGTTCTCCCGCGTAATCTATATAACCATTTAATTGACTTTGGTTATTCTTTTTTGTCGACAACCGCTTATTCCCCGTTTGAGTTCAGAACGGGAGAAAAAGACCGTCGCAAAAATTTGGCGCCCAACGTGGGGCCACGTTGCAAAATTACGTAAAGAGCGATTTCGCGCTTACCTTGTCGCGGTACAGAGAGAAATTTATAAGAGAAAATTTTTTTTGGTTGTCGCTTATATGAAATCATTGATTTAAGATATATGATGAATTATTGATTTATGAAACATTATTGCTGAGTTATTTGTGCCTTGATATTTTCTTTCTTTTAGGCGATCTGAATATTTGATTTATTGTGTGTGCATTATTGATTTATTTATTCTCAATATTTGGACTTTATTACTCTTATTGCTCATTGATTTGTGAAAATTTTGTTGTGCTCTCTTGATGCAGTCGGAATGTATCTCTAGCGGTACAAATTTTTTTGGTGTCTCTTTTAAGGTTGTTAGAAGTAAAGAGTAACGCCCGCTCACAAAATTTAGCTATCCTGTTTTAAGCCGCGAATAAAATTGTAAGATAAATAAATAACATTTTTTTTCTGGTTTATATTAAAATTAGCAATTTTTTTTGAAGCTCGTAGTTAACATTAGTTTTTTTTCTCATTCTCTACTTTTATTCTTCGAGTAATTTTCTTTTTTTTATATAACAGATAATAGTTAATTTTTTTTCATAAAATAAGGGCGAAACGGTAAAATAAATAAGAGAACATCGTACCGGAGAGCCGCTAAGAGAACTTCCTCAGCACTATATTAGTATAGCACTATAGTAATAATACTTTCTTTACAGAATCGTACGGCAAGAAATAAATTGATATCGCGAGTGTAAAAATTTTTATTGTTTTATTTGTTATCGTATTTTTTTGTGTATGTGCTCCTGACCTTTCCCATATAATTCGGACAGGGAAAAGACTTTTGTGGAAAATTCGCGTAGAATTATTAAGATTTAGTGAAGAATAACGCGATTTCATGAATTCTGGCTGCCACGTTTTCGGTACGAATCTTCCGAGGAAGGCTGAACATCCGTTATCGTACGTAACCTCGTTGACCGGGAAAGCAGTGCGTGTGATCGTTTGGGAATTTACGCGTATTGTTGTCGACCAAACAATAGAACAGTCGTGTTTGCCGAGCGAAACAGCGACAATAACCGAGCATCAAAACACGACCGAGGTTTGGTGAACTTTGCGAACAGTACAAGCCTTTACAAATATTTTCGTGGCTTTTGACAGGATTTTCGTGTTTAGTATCGAATAATTGATGAGTCGAGTAGATCGCGAAGACGAGTGGGTTACCGCGTTAAGCCGCGAACAATTAATAGACGAATTATTTAGGCGCGGACTTTCAACCGAAGGGAGTTACTCAGTGCTAGTCCCTCGTTTATTGCAACACCTACGTCGCGAACGTTTGGGGATACATTGGTCATCCCGCCCCACTACCTCGCACGGCGCTTCATCCCCGAAAGACGACGAGATGTCGGACCGGGATTATTTAGAGCCTCCACCGGAGGAAGTTGATAGGCCGGATAGCCCGTTACCTCCGCGACACCGTCGGCTATCGAGTGGGTCACCCCACACCCCTGGTTCGGGAGGCCGCGGCTCGAACGGGCCTTCGAGCAATTCCGCCGCGACCGCGTACAACGTCATGAGGAAATGGAACCTCAAATTTTCGGGTACTCGCGGGGAAGACGCGGGAACGTTTCTCCAACATATCGAGGAGGGACGTGAACTCGTGCCCGTATCGGACGATGACATCCTACGCTGTCTGCCTTTCTTCTTAACAGGTATCGCGTTATATTGGTTCCGCGGGAAGAAAGATCGATTGACTTCGTGGGCCACTTTCAAGCACGCGTGGCGAACCCGTTTCAGCGACCCGGATTTTCAGTTCGCGCTGAGGGATGAGATAATGCGCCGTACGCAAGGCGAGAATGAGCCTGTCGCGGATTATTTAACGTGCATGAACGTGTTATTTGATAGAGTGTCCCCGCCGTGGAGCGAGGCGGAAAAAGTTAGTGTCGCGTGCCGCAACCTGATACCGCGGTTACAAATCGCAATTCGTCGCGATGAAGTAGAAGATATCGAGGCACTCGAATATTTTGCCACTCGTGCCGAGAGCAGTCACACCGCAGCTCATAGATATCGCGCTCCTCCAACCCCGGAGAAATCATTGTTTCCCGATCTCGCGTACCGAACCCCGCGCACTTCATCGAAGCACGGAAAATATAATGAATCGGTGGCCGCGCTCAATACCTCCGACGCGAGTTCAACCTCGACAGTATCAAGAGCACGTAAAAAGAATGGTGGACCGAAGAACCAGCCCTCCGACGAATCCAGTGTCGCGACCGCGTCAACATCCGCCACGACGTCCAGACCGAAACCAGCACGCGCCACCACAGCAAAATGCTGAAATTGCGACGCCACGGGACACCTTTCGCGCGATTGTGAAGCCGCGCCAAAAATGCATTGCTATCGGTGTGGACGCGCAGAAGTAACTTTGCGAACTTGTCCGGATTGTTCGGGAAAAGATTAAAGGAGTCGATTGAGGGAGAAAATGCGGCTCCGGAAAAAGCACAACCTCCGAATGTAAATAAATTTTGTTGTCGTGAATTTTCGTATAGTACGTTCAGTTGTCGCGAAAAATCGTCATTGTCGTTTTTTCGTGTTACGATTGTCGGGAGAGAATATCGCGCGTTGGTAGATTCGGGATCGAGTCGTACCTTTTTGGGACCAGAATTAGTGGAATCGTTAAAGGAACTACACTTGCCGTTTAATAGCCCGGAGGGCAAAAGAGTAACTACCGCGACGGGACAAACCACGCGAATCAAAAGAGAAATCAACCTCCCTTTTACGTTGCGAGATAGAACGAGAACGTTACGAACGTGTGCCCTGCCTACATTAGCGTTATCGTGTATAGCAGGAATGGATTTCCTGTCGGGTTTCGGGATCGGCGTAAACTTCGCGACTCGTAGGTTGTTTTTCGTGGAAGACCCGAGAATCGAGTTCGAGTTCGAAGCGGGGTCCGGGAACTCACCGTTTAACGCCCACGCGGATATCGAGAATGGAGCGACACTCGCGCCTCCAAGAATCACGTCCCGAGAAAATTTTTCGCGAAAGGAGTCACCGCCGATAGGAGAGGGGGACAAACAGGTACTGGATACCCCATTGAAAACCGCGTCGAAACGAGCTCGTATACGGGGAAGGAGATGTCGCGATAGGTTGCCGATGTGTTGCGGCTTGATCGAGTTAGCGTCCGAGGAACAACGACGGTTAAACGAGTTCCTCCAGTCGAAAATAGTCGGAGATCCGAACAGACCTGGCGAAACCACCTTAACGGAGCACAGGATAGATGTTGCGAATCACGTACCAATAAAACAGAGGTACTATCCGGTGTCGCCTAAGATACAAGAGGCAATCTACGCTGAGGTAGACAAGATGCTGGAGGCCGGCATAATAGAACCGTCGAAAAGCGAATGGTCTACCCCGATAGTTATGATCAAAAAGCCGAATGGCTCTTATCGCTTTTGTCTCGACTTTAGAAAATTAAATGCAGTGTCGAAAAAGGACGCGTATCCACTCCCATATATGAACGCGATATTAGATAAATTGCGGTCGACGCGATACATTTCCACGATCGATCTCAGTCAGGCCTACTTCCAAATTCCGTTAGAACGTAATAGTCGCGAGTTAACCGCGTTCACGGTACCGGGAAGGGGCTGTTCCATTTCAAGCGGATGCCATACGGTTTGACCGGGACCCCCGCAACGTTTCAGCGTCTGTTAGATCGGCTAATAGGACCGGAAATGGACCCCCATGCTTTCGCGTACCTCGATGATATCGTGATTGTAACCAAAACTTTTGAGGAGCACCTTCAGTGGCTTAAACGCGTTTTGGAAAAGATACGGGAGGCCGGGTTAACCATCAATCCGGAGAAAAGTAAATTCTGCCGATCACAAGTAAAATATCTGGGATTTCTAGTCCAACAAGAAGGGTTGAAGGTCGATCCGGACAAAACCGCACCTATCGAGAATTATCCGCCGCCAAAGAACAAAACAATTAAGGCGATTTATCGGAATGGCGAGTTGGTATCGTCGGTTCATACCGCAGTGTGCGACTAAGTTAGAGCCGTTGACGCGTCTCCTCCGGAAGAACTACTCTTGGGAGTGGGGGGATGACCAAAAAGCAGCTGTCGAGTCGATCAAAGCGAGTATCACCTCAGCTCCAACGCTATCGTGTCCAAATTTCGAGTTGCCTTTTGTAGTACAAACGGATGCAAGCTCAGTAGGGTTAGGCGCAGTACTAACGCAGGAATCGGATGGCGTAGAGCATGTCATCGCGTTCGCGAGCCGCGCACTAACAGAAGCGGAAAAGAAATACGCCACCACCGAACAAGAATGTTTAGCTGTCGTATGGGCAATAAAAATGTTCCGTCCGTATTTGGAAGGGTACAAATTTCGAGTCATCACCGATCATAATAGCCTACGGTGGCTACACAATTTAAAAAACCCCACGGGACGGTTAGCGCGTTGGGCGCTAGAGCTTCTCGAGTACGACTACACGATAGAACATTGGAAGGGAGCGTTACACCACGTCCCCGATGCGCTATCGAGAATTTACGAGCCCGCCGGAGAAATATGCGCGGTCGAGACAAGAGCCTATGACGGAAAAACTCGCGAGGTCGAGAAAATGTATACGGTCGAGGAAGTGGACACGGACGAGGAAATTTGCGCTATCGAAGACAGGCGCTATCACAGAGACATGCGCTGTCGCGTTAACTACGAATAATTGGTATACTGATCGCGTACGAGAAGTCGAAGAAACACCGCGTAAGTATCCGGGTTGGAAAACCGAAAACGAGCGATTGTATTTTAGGAAGCCGAATCGGGTCGTGTCGCAAATTGTCGAAGATTTAGACGAGGTGGAAGCTGGTAGTACCGAAAGAGTCCCGCTTAAGAATAATTCACGAATTTCATGACGGCCTACAAGCCGGTCATTTAGGTGTCGAGAAGACGTATCATCGCCTCGCGTTGAGATATTTTTGGCCGCGCATGTTCAAGGAAGTCGCGAAATATGTGCGCCGGTGCGATACTTGCCAAAGGACGAAAGTCGAGCAGGCCGCACCTGTAGGATTAATGGGGCGGAGAACGACCGAGACGCCGTGGAAAGTTGTCGCGAGCGATATAATGGGTCCGTTCCCTAAGAGCAAAAACGGGTACGAATGCATTCTTGTTATCCAAGATTTATTCACAAAGTGTGTCGAATGCTACCCGTTACGAAAGGTCACGGGGAAAAAGATTCGCGAGATATTGGACGAAGCTATCGTGATTCGTTGGGGGGCACCTCACGTGTTATTAACTGACAATGATACAGAGTTTATAAATCGCGAATTAAAGGCTTTCGCACAAGAACGAGGTATCGCGCACACCACAGTATCACCGTATCACCCCCAGGCAAATCCGGTAGAGCGTGTCAACCGCGTTATAAAAACGATGATTCCGGCCTTCCTCGCAGAAAATCACCGAGAATGGGATGAACATTTAGCGGAATTCAGGTTCGCATACAATACCGCGTTTCATACGTCGCTAGGAACTACCCCCGTATTTCTCAATTTTGGACGAGAACCCCAGCCGGTTAGCGCAGGGCGCGAGAGGCAGGAGGGTGATATCGCGATTGACGAGGCGGACACGGAAGAATGGCGCGAACGTATGGAAAAGGTACAATCTCTGCGCGACTGGATTGTTGAGAATCTAAACGCGGCACACGAGAAGCAGGCGCGATACTATAACTTGCGTCGGCGAGACCGTCGTGTCGCGGTAGGCGACTTAGTGTTGAAACGGCAGCATGTGCTGTCGTCTGCAGCTCAAGCGATTTCGGCAAAATTAGCGACTAAGTTTCATGGTCCGTTTACGATCTCGCGTGTATTGTCGCCCGTAGTCTACAAATTACAAAACGAGGCGAACCAATCACTTGAAATGGTACACATAAAGGACTTAAAGCCATATATATGTCATCCTGCTCCCTAGATCCTGCTGTCGCGCTAGCGTAACCCGATGTCGGGGTAGTACTGAAGTTATGAGGCTTTTCTTTCTCTTTCTGCTTATATTGTCGGAGAATTTTTTTTTGTATTCGTATTGTTTGGTAGGTTAGGCCCCGGACTAAATCGGCGAATTTATTTTGTAATATGGTGGGCCATATAATGCCCTGCAAAATATATATTATATAGTATAAAGCGAATTGGATTAATTTTGTAAGGACCCCCTTTTCGTGCACAAGAATAACCGCCGAACGCGGTTGAGCGAGATCGTCCTCAGACGGAAGTACCTCCTTGTGCATATCTCAGGTTAATCAGTACCGCGACCCCATCGCAGGGAGACGATATCGTGTCGAGATATGTAGCTGATAATGAAATAGTCGAGTCGCATATTGCCACTTTAGGTTGGATGTCGTGTAGACGTTCTTTGTCTTAATCATTTTTTTTGTCTTTGACTCATTTTTTTTCTTTTTAGTGCTTTAGTATCTATCGCAGACTGATCTCTGCAACTGCGGTCGAGCTCTCGAAGTCGATCGGTGGAGGCTCGGATCCCTGTTATGAACGGGTAGCCTAACCGGTACGATCTCTCTTGGCATGGGGGGATGTGACGTTGCCGTCCCGACGCGCGTCCATTCCACCATAATCGCGGGGCAACGGCTGAGCGGCCGCGCCACGCGAGAGAGCACGAGAGCCGAACCGAACTTCCGGAGAGACGAATGCGATAGAACAATTACTATAAATTAATTCGCGTTTATTTTATATTTTTTTTATGTATCGCGGGAGCCTTGTTGCGAGGATTTTGCTGTCAATATTAAGGAGAAGTAACGAGGAGGAAACAGTCTTGACAAAAACAGGGAGCCAAATCGTACACAGCAAAAACGGACAAACCAAGGAGATAATATTTGCCGAGGCCGTCCGGGCAAGGTCGCCGTTAACCGACGGAAAGCGTGGATCCTCGTGAAGTCCACCCAGGACCGCATAGCAGCGGAGCGAGAAAGTCGCCCGGAAGAGCGGAGGAAGAAATCTCCACGCGGCCGCTTAGCGAAGCCGGACCGGAGTTAAACGAGCCACTTCGAAGTCATGCTGCCTCAAGTGCAAATAGGCCTTAAAAATTAAGGCTGCAAGCCACTAATAAATATGTTGTCGTAAATTAGCGATCCGGGCGCCGTAGCCCTACCTACGGCCTTGAATAAGCCGAGGGGCGGCGATAAATCACGCGACGCCGTAATTGGGTCAACGCGCGCACCCCCGTTCGCGCAGGATTGAGTCGCGATATCGATCCGAAGGGATAGATCCTTCACTCTCGCGCGGACTGTTTTGTCGCGTTGGCGTGCCCGCTATCGTGCCCAGCCGAATTGGAAAATCAAGGTTATCACGGTTACCGAGGGGCCCTGACGAGATTGAGAGGAAGGTCGATCAACAAGGAGATAGATTTTCCACCGGTGAGGCTACCCGTATAATATTTAGCGAAAAATTACGTTTGGTAATGTCCGAGTCTCGACCGCTCTGACGCTGTCGCGAGCTCTTTTGGTGAATTCTTGTCGTTTTTGCGTGGGCTCGGCCCGCAGTCTTTTTCGCGATTTAGTGTTAGTGAGCGACCGACGTCAAGCGGCGAGAGCTTCGAGGCTGTAGTCCTGTAATTAATTCGCGAGAAGTAATAGTCTCTCCTGGATTCGGTCTGGTATTGCGTCGCGCATCTTCCGTTGTCGCGTATTTGTATTTGCGTATGTCATGTAGTAATCGGTTCGTCGTTGTCTCGTGTGTCACGTTATAGTGTAAATTAAGAATGTAAATTGTGTCGGGTGAACGTAGTGCGTGCGGATAGAATATCGCGAGCAAGAGAGCGTGCGTCGCTCGCGGACACCTGTGAGCGCGAGAGCGAGAGAGAGAGAGCAAGTGCGCGCGCGCGAGAGAGAGAGCAAGTAGTCATTCGGCCGCCCGACGGGTATCGATCGCCGTCGTAGGTTGCGCGTTATTTTCCATCTAAGCTTTGTCGCGGGATTCTCGATCTTCCCTCTAGTATGTCTCGCCCGTGTAAATCTCTCTCGCTATTGTATGAAAGTCTTGCTTAATAAAAACATTGTTAATTAGACAAAAGTCATTGATCGTACGAAATCGCGGCCCTCGCGTATGATTTACGGCCGCGCTATTGTTATCGAGTTCAATCCGCTACTGCTAGATTAGTATGCCGAGATTATTAATGTTGCCGCCGTCTTATTGATTTCGTGTAGTATGGTATCGCCGAAAGGTTATGTTAATTTTTGTCGCGGTAACTTAGTTTTCGGTTTAAGATTTTTGTACCGGCTTCTCGTTTGATTAAGCTATCCGGCTTAGTAGATGTAAGAGGCCGGTTCTAACTCAGGTCCTCTGAGGTTGGTGAGTAGCATGGTGGTATCCGCGGGCGTGGGGGAATGACGTCACCGGGGTGGGTGATTTATGGACGCGGGGAATGACGTCACCGGGGGGGGATTTATGGACGTGGGGGAATGACGTCACCGTGTGGGTGATTTATGGACGCGGGGAATGACGTCACCGGGAGGGGGGGATTTATGGACGTGGTGAATGACGTCACCGGGGTGGGGGGATTAATGGATGTGGGGGAATGACGTCGGGGCAGGGTGGGTTTATGGACGCGGGAAATGACATCACGCGTGGAGAGGGAAGGTGTTAGACCGCGATGCATCTGTGGGGTCTACGGGGAGGGGGAAGGTGTACGACTGCGCTTGGTTGACGAGGGGTTCGTGGGGAGGGGAAGGTGTAAGACCGCGATCGGTCGACGAGGGGTCCGCGGGGAGTGGAAGATGTATAATGCATATAGTAGGTGCATGATGTATATTGTTGATGAGGGGTCTGTGACGGAAGGGGAACCGCGAGAAAGGTAGCGCGTTCGAAAGAGAGGTCTTTGCACGCTTGAGAGGAAGAAGGAGAGATAACGCGAGGTAGCGCGTTCTCGAGAGAGCGGCGTTTGCGTGAGAGAGCGATAGTGCGAGAGAGAGCGGCTTTAGCGTGAGAGAGATATAATGAATGAGCGGCGTATTCAAGTGAAAAAGAGAAGAGAGACATATTTTAATTTTTTTTATATTTTTTCTTTTTTTTAATGTTTTTTTTATATAATATTTTTTCTTTTTATTTATTTATTTATTTTTTTTGGTTTTTTATTTTTATTTTTTCTATTTTTATTTATCATTTTTTCATGTTTTTTCTTTTTCTATCTTAAAGAGGTAAGGTAAGGAGGTGAAATAATTTTTACATCAAACATTTATAATATTAAAATAAACATTTATTCAATAAATGTGTGTGTGTTATTTGTATGTGTGTGTTAAAAAAATTATATGAATATAAAAATTAAAATATGCAAAATATAATATATATAAAAATATGAAATATAATATACAATAAAAAATGTAAAAAATGTAATATAATATATAAAAACAATATAATATATAAAAACAATATAATATATAAAAAAATTTAATATATAACAGATATATACATATACATATATAAATATAATGGGGGAGTGGGCGGCATTGGCTGCGACAGCGGGGGCTTCTATAACAGAAAAAATCTTTAGTATTTTTAATTTATATATTATTAAATTTTTAAAAACTAAGAAGTACTTACAAATATTATTATATACAATTTGGACACATATTGCATGGCAAAATTTGATGCAGTGGTTGTCTGCACTGGTTGCAATACTCTCCAAGTATCACACCAAAACATGCAGTTTCGTGTCTTCGCACCGCACGAGCTCTCAGTAATATATCCACCATCCCGAAAAAACATGTTGTGCAAAACTTGAAATGGTCATGAGTCTCATAATAAAAATATATAATGCACATTTTCTTTAATTGATCCATGGAAACGATCTCAGCCCGTCCTAACTCTCGATGTGTTTCTTCTACACATTCGTCATCGCTATCACTGCCATAGTCCGAATCTTCTAATACTTCAATTATATTATTGTCCAGCTGTTCTTCTTCATCAGAATCATCAATAAATATCACTTCAATGTCTGACACATCCTCATCCGAATCATCAATAATCATAACTTCCACATCCGACATATTTGATAAACTCACAAGGTCCAACAGTTAACTTTTACACTCTTCGCACGAATGTATACGACTTGAGAAGAACGTAGACTGTATAATGTTGCACACTCTTCTCTCGATTATATATTTTAATTCTACATCTCTTGTCTTCTTCTAACTGGAGTATCATCTAACTCATCATTTTTCTACATCTCAAGCAGGAGACTAAAGATTTGCTGATTATGCACACGCATATTATACTATTTTATATTTATAAAGAAAATAATTAATAAAATTCACAATTTAAATTTAAAATAATTTATTTATTTATTACAAGAATCGTGAAGAATATCATTTACAGCATTTGATAATAATTCACAATCTATGAGTGATTCGCTATCAAACGCATCACTTTCGCGTATCACTTTTGCAGCATTACATACATCTGTGATGTTATTATGTTGTAAAATAGTTGCAAATTTCTTAAACTTTTCATTAACACTATACATATTTTTGGATAGCCATAAATACATGTGACGTATACAATTTTCAAAATCGAATAAATGTAGTAAAGTTGATGGTTTCATATACAAAGAATTATTAGATAATGTCATTTTTATAATTTTTGAGTTAGACATTTTAACCACTTCAAATGCAATATCTTGAATCCATAATGGAGTTTCAGCAGATTGTAATCGTTCAATGTCAACTCGTTTCTGCATTAACGATTTCCACATATCAAAAGGCAACACTATTTGATTGCCTCGATTATCACCAAGTACTAATTCCACATATGATACAGTTCCGACGCTGATTCCAATCTCTAAATATTTATACGATGTAGGAGTTAAAGCATATCTTCTTCCGAGTATACGAACAGCACGACGATTCTCGGATGAAATGCTATAAAAAGTATTTTTAATAAATTATAAGGAAAAATATCAAGAGACACGGTAGTGTCTCGCGCCAAGTACCGCGCAGCAGTAGCAAGGCACTCCGTGTATCTTTACGCGAGCCGGCCAGTTAAGAGTACTCGAGATTATCAGACCTCAATAACCGCTGAACGGATTGAGTTCTTACTAGGCTTAATCGATAGTTTGGGTTTAAATTATATAAGGAAAGTGTCTTTATTTTTGCTCTACATATTCTATAAGCAGAGGTATTACGACGCAAAGTCGAAATGTGGAAATTTTCATTTAAGAAACGTCACCGTGGTCACCGTCACCGTCATCGCTATCACATATACTACACGTACACAACACATGCATAGATATTGTGACGTGACGTTTTGCACGTCCGTCACAAGGGCTGATAAGCCCGGCCGGGATCGGTCGCGCGGGCCTCCGCTCTCTCGATTTAGGGAGAGAGAGCGCGGTCTGAGCGCGGGATCGGACGCGATCCCGCGGTTGTCGTATATTTTTTTCTTGGCGTTTCGTATTTGGCGAAAATTAGCGTAATGGCGGTGGCAATCAGGCGGTCGACGGGATCTCATTCGGCGAGAGACCAGAAGAACAACGTTAACGTTGAGGACGAAGGGAGGCCAGCACCGAAAAAGGGAGCACGCCCGGTAAGAATAACGGAATAATAATCCGAATTACTGCAATTAACAAACGAATCGAAACTGCCGCCCGTTGTGTTTAATAATTACACTTCACAGGCACGAAGGAAGCAATCGAAGGGAAGGCCACTCAAGCGCAAGGAGCGCGAGAGCCCTGAGGAGGAGCTACGGCACTGTATCCGAAGCGCGGGCCCGAATTTCTTTGCAAGATGAAGCGCGATCGAAGAGGAAATCGATCGCAGATACATCCTACTAATAAAGAGTAAGGAGGGCCGGATACAACCATACGCTGCCGCAATTAGTGCTTCCCGAGGCCTGAAAGTAATAAGAAGCGAGCGAAGGAAGACGGGGGCCTGGGATTAGAAGCGCGAAGGCCGCAAGGACCCGCAAGGCCGCGCCACGGCCCTGCGTAATTCGGGAGCGCCACACGTGGCCTTATTTTACATATTAATGTGCCGGCGTGTCTCCTGCGGGCCTTCCGTTCGTCACTGTTCGGCGGACTAGCGAATGGAGCGGAGGCCCTCTTATCGAGAAAAGATTATAAGGAAGTTTCGAGAGTCCATACCGGTGAGACAGACGTCGACTACTTGTGAAGCTGCCAAATTGCGAGTAAGGTTCGGATGAGTCGCGCCCTTGAGTCATCGCTGTCGCAAGTAAGGTTTTCGTATCGTTATTTTATACAATTGTAATTATTTCGAGTAATTGCGCAGTAGATCGGCGGAACGACTCATCCGAGCCGACGGATCCGCGTGAGTACTCTCTCTCCCGAGACCATTTGCCGCCGACAGTCAATATTTTGCGTCTTGTTAACTATTTAATTGTTCTTTTTCGCTATCGTGTGTGATCTTTGATATTAGCGAGCTCGTACACGTAACCGCCTTGTATATTACGCGTCTGTAAAATCGTGTGTTCGCTTCGTATTGTGCAGTAACGGAAGTATATGTGTCGCGTAAAAGTTAGTATCTTATTTCGTCGCTTCCGAATTATTGTGTAAATTCGGGATATTGGTATTTTTCGCGTTATTAGATTGAAACGTTCGTCGCTGTCTTAAAGGCAGTTCATTCAGCGTATAATTCCGATCAGTAATACGAGTCGTACCGCGATATTGATTGAGTATATCGACAAATATTATTGTCGCGGCGTATACGGCTGCTCTAAGCGCCTATTATCTCTTGTTTGACTTTGGGAGAATTCGGCAATTCCACGCGGGCGAGCGCAAGTTAATTGTCGGCTTACGAAGGAATTTTCCTCGCTGTCGAGGCCCGGATAAGCCTCGTGCCGCGGTAAAACTCTTCGCCGAAGAATTGACTTTCGGCTCGCGCGTGAAACCCGATACTCTTGCGCTCGGTCGCGAGAAGCCTTTCGGCCGACAAACGGCTGGCCATAATATCACGAACTGTATCTATCATTATTATTTCTTTTATATTATACTCTTTCTTTATATTTTCTTCTATTTTTTCAATTCAAGCATTCTTTTTGTCAATAATTCTTTTCCTTAGTAATATTCTCACTGTCATTATCAGTTCCATTATAATTATTCTCTCACCTACGATTTGCTATATTATATTCTATTACAGTAATCTCTCTGTGCAATTTATTCGTGCCTATCTCGATTCTCTCCCGTCCCGTCCGCAAGGATCACCCCCTCTACCAATTCCGTTGACTGAATAGCCGCGTATTGTCCGTCGCGATTTACGACTGATGTAAACTTATTGATTTTCGTAAAGTTCGTTTTCGACGGCGCGAATTTTCGCGCCTGGCGCCCAACTTATTATATAATTGTTTCGTCTCAATTGCCGTTCGGTTTACATACATCGCGCCGAAGGTGTGCCGGTAGTCATTACCAACGACCCTTTAACTAATTATATCTATAATTATCTCCGAAAATAATCACGGTCACAATATATAGTAGTATCGCGCTACACATATATACACGTACACAACACATGCAATAAATAGCAATGTATGCATCTTGTACGCTTGACTTGTTTGACGGAAGATCGCGCTAACGGCGCTCTGAGATTTGACAACAAAGTGACAAGAGTAAGTAAATAATAAAGAAAAAGGTTAACACGGCATGCGTAATTTAAATAATTTTAATGACAGTATATTTTAATGTGGCAGTTTTCTTTTGGTATCAGGTAATTATTTCATGATACACACATTATAAATAAATCATTTATATGTGCGTATGCTTTTAAATCATTGTGTATGCAAGATAACTCGTATAATATATGCATCTTTATTACAAATAACTCTTTTACAAGAGAAGACCAATCACAAATTTATCGACATGTCTAAAAATCCAATCATGAGACTGTATTACACAGATCGCTTAGTACTATTTTTCATGTGTGCTGGTAACGAAGCATTTTACACTGGTTTATACCTTTTACACTTTACTGAGGGACCTATCTGTGAGTACTATAAAATATTTTTTATTTTACAACGTGAACATGAGGGTATATTGCATAACATTTTATTTTTTTAGTGGCTGGTATTGGTCTGTACAGATTAATTGTATATCTGAGTGTTCCAATAGCGCTTGTCAAAGCTGCTTTTTCTGTACTACATGGATATGTGACGTGCATCATTCACAGCATTATTGATGAAAAAGAAAATGCAAAGAAAAAACTAATCCGAGTAGAAATTATATATTAAAAAAATTCAACGTTAAAGTATTTTTAAAATTATTATAAAATTGGAATATTAATAATAATTATAATTAATAATAGAAATTTTTTTTAAGAATAAGTTTTTGTTAATTGTGATTTAATTTTCATTTTCTTTCTCCCGCTCACTTTCTCTCTCCCGCTCACTATCTCTCTTCTGCTCTCTCTCTCTCTCCTCCGCTTTCACTCTTTTTCTCGCTCTGCCGCACTCTCTCTCTCCCTCTCTCTCTATCACTCCCGCTCACTTTCTCTCTCCCGCTCTCTCTCCCGCTCTCTTTCCCGCTTTCTCTCTCTCTCTCTCTCTCTCACTCTCTCGCTCTCACTCTTTCTCGCTCTCCCTCTCTTCCCCGCGTTCTCTCCCACGTTCTCTCACCCCCACCCCCCTCTCTCTCTCAAAAAATTTAAAATTTTTACAAAAATTAAAAATTAATATAAATAAAAAAAATTAAAAAATTTTAATTAAAAAACTTGGCGCTGCTAAACTAAATACTATGCTACAATTAACGTATTCTTAAATATGTATTTACATTGAAGTTATTGATGTAACTAAATTAAATGTAGTTTTATAAATTTAAATCTAAATTGAATTTATCATTATTTTTTAGGTTAATATATACTTTGAAATTTAGCAGCGCCAAGTTTTTTAATTAAAATTTTTTAATTTTTTTTAATTTGTATTAATTTTTAATTTTTGTAAAAATTTTAAATTTTTTGTATTAATTTTTAATTTTTAATTGTTCTATTAATTTTCAATTAAATTTAATATTTTTTAATTAATATTTTTAAATGTTTATATTTTCCATTGGCGCAATTTTCTTTGATATCATTATTTTTGTAAATTAAAAAAATATTATTTAGTAAGCAAATATAACAGTTTTTTTTTAACTGGCGCGTGTACTTGGCGCCTTTTTTTACTTTTTTTTAAAAAGTAAGTTTTAGGGATAAAATATACAATGCTTTATCAAAACTTACTTGATAGATTTCTTCGAGGAAATTATACCATCTTGAATCGGAACGTAGTAATTCATGCTGCTTCCTTCAGCAGAATATGAACCTTTCAAACAAGCGGCTGATACAAAACTAAATTATTTTATATTGCATAAAATGCTCCAATGTTGCAAGTTGCAATGTGGAGGGGATTATTGCTGATGAATTATTCAAGCGCCTCCGATGTACGACTACTATTCGTGGAGGGGATTATTGTTGATGTGTTATATTCAAGCGCCGATGTACGGCTGCTATTTGCAATGAAATCATACCAGAATGTTCGATCAAAAATGTACGTGTAAAACCGTGAGAAAAAGAATTAGTCAAAAAAAGCAGCGTAATCTAAATTTTTCACGCGCTTATGTACGACTGCATGTAATTTTAAACTTTTGACTTTGAGATGACATTGTCTGAAAAAGTGTGTGACAAAAAGACAAAACGCCAAGATTAAAAAGTGCGCTAATAGTACAACTGCATGTAATTTTAAACTTTTGACTTTGAGATGTCAGTCTATAAAATTTAAGCAAAAATGTGATGTAATCTAAATTTTTCACGCGCCAATGTACGGCTGCGTGTAATGTGAAACTTTTGACTTTGAGATAACATTGTCTGAAAACATGTGAAAAAAAATATGAAACATCAAATATGCGCTAACAGTACAGCTGCATGTAATTTTAAACTTTTGACTTTGAGATGGTATCATCTCTAAAATGCAAGAATCAATCTGATGAAAACGTATATACGACAAACCGCGAAATAAAGATTTAGCTGAAATGTGATACGAGACGCTTCAATGCAAGAGATATATAATTATGGTAAAGAGACACACTCTCTCAATATTTTCATCCGAGGTTCCGAGATAACAGTCATCAAGATCTTGTTAGTTTTGGAAATATGGAGGAGGAGCAAAATCTATTTGAGCAAGCTGCTGTAGTGAATTCGGTAGAAGAGTACGTTGCGTGGGAGGTGCAATGTGATGCATGTATTGAGTCGTTGGAAGATCAAAGTCGAATCAAACGTCCACGATTATCGATTGGAAATCGACAATCACTGGTTGCCCGAATTGCACGACTCGAAGGTCTGAAAAATTTGCTACGCAGACGCTTCATACATGCAGGTGCAGGATGCAGTGCACGAGAAGAAGGACTCGTTTGGCGTGAAATTGATACAGCGTTCGAGAGCCGCATATTGACAGGTGCGGTCATCAATCACAACCACATCGAACCTCGTCAATTTCTCGAGGATGCTAGCGGTATCGTGCTCGAGAACGTGCGAAAAGTTATGGAAAGACACATTAATGTGAAAGTTAATACAGTATTTAACGGTGAGTTTGTGGTGGGTGATAAACGCGCAAATAAATCAATCAATACGCGAAACTATGAACACTTTCAGACATCTGATTTACACGAGTGGTATGAGCGACGCGTTGTCGAGCCCACTCTAGCATCATTAGAAGAATTTCAAGAACGCGATAGCGGTTGGGCATTGTCGCGGATACTCGATTTGACTGTAAATATAAACAAATATAATCCAATGCACGCGGGATGTTATATTAAATTACCGCGGGAAATAATGATGAAACGAGCGGTGATAAACGTGCAATCCAAAGATGACAATGCTTGCTTCGCGTGGGCGGTGGTTGCTGCTCTATATCCTGCTGAAAGAAACGCGGAACGGGAATCCTCCTATCCGCATTATACAAAAGTGTTGAATCTCCAGGGCATTGAGTTTCCAGTGACTGTGAATCAAATTAAAAGGTTTGAACATGCGAACGACATTTCAATCAATGTATACACATTGATACTACGCGGTGAAGGGAACGTGGGCATAGCCCCGATACGTCTCAGTGAACTGAAGAAAGACAAGCATGTTAACTTGCTGTACGTGGAAGATCCACATAACAAAAGCGTTGGACATTTCACATGGATCAAGAATCTATCCCGGCTTGTATCATCACAATTGAGCAAAAAAGAACACATGAAATATATCTGTGATCGGTACGTATATTTTATATAATAAGAATGTAATATATAAATTCTAAAAACTTTCTTTAAAAGATGAAATTCATTATTTGTTTTCAGGTGTTTACACTACTTCCATTCAGACGACAAGTTACAGTCACACATGGTAGACTGTCGAGAGATGAACGACTGCGCTATCTTATTACCGAGAGATGACAAGTGGCTCACATTCGACAACTACTACAGCAAAGAGCGGCTTCCATTCGTGGTGTATGCCGACTTGGAATGCATCTTAGCGAAGACGGATAAGGAGAAAAATTTATATCAGCATCACAAAGTATTTAGCATAGCTTATTATGTACATTGCTCGTACAATAATTCATTATCCGTATATCATTCTCGTCGTAGTGTAGATTGCGTATCATGGTTCACCAAAGAACTTAAAAATTTAGCACAAGATGTACACACTATTTTATCAGCTAATGTCCCCATGATAAATTTGACATCAGATGAGTCTGAAAAATTTCATAGCGCAACGCATTGTCATATGTGTGAAAAACCATTCACACAAGATGATATACGCGTACGCGATCATTGCCACCTCACCGGGCGGTACAGAGGTCCCGCACATTCAAAGTGTAATCTAAATTATAAAGGATCTTTTTGCATTCCAATAGTATTTCACAATTTATCCGGTTACGACGCACATTTTATAATTAAAGAAATAGCTACAGCGTTCAAAGGGAGAATCGATGCACTTCCGATAACCAAAGAAAAATATATATCGTTCACAAAAACTGTTATACTTACAGATTATAATTCCAGAAATTATTATTCCAGAAAAATTAACTTGCGTTTTATCGATTCGTATAAATTTCTTACAACCAGTCTCGACAAATTGGTTTCATTTTTGAACAAAGATAAACTCTTAATTTTAAAATCAAAATTTCAAAATTTATCAACTGAAAATTTCAATTTATTAACACGGAAGGGCGTATTTCCATACGAATATATAGACTGTTTCGAAAGACTTCAAGATACATGTTTACCACCGCGCGAATCATTTTACAGTTCCTTGACCGGTGACACAGTATCCGAGAGCGATTACGCACACGCCGAGAATGTATGGAAGCGGTTCTCCATTCGAACGCTGGGTGAATATAGCGACTTGTATTTAAAAACTGATGTCTTGTTATTAGCAGACATTTTTGAAAATTTCCGCGATAGCTGCATTAAAAGTTATGGACTCGACCCCGCGTATTACGACACTCTCCCCGGATACACGTGGGATGCCATGTTGAAGCATACAAATATTACGTTCGAATTGCTTACTGATATCGACATGGTAATGTTTATCGAACGTGGTATACGCGGTGGATTAAGCCAATGCTGCAAAAGATATGCACATGCTAATAACAAGTACATGCAATCGTACGATCCATCGAAACCATCATCGTATCTCATGTATTTCGATGTAAATAATTTGTACGGATGGGCAATGTGTCAACCATTGCCTTATGCTGATTTTCGATGGGTCGACGATGTATCCGATTTTAACGTATCATCCATCGCGCTAGATTCACCTACAGGCTACATTCTCGAAGTAGATTTGGAATACCCACAGCATCTGCACGATATGCACACTGACCTACCGTTTTGTCCGACACGTAACAAACCACCCGGTAAACGACAGGATAAGTTTCTAGCAACCTTATATGATAAGAAGCGTTACGTGATACACTACCGCAACCTGCAGCAATGTATGCGACACGGTCTTCGCGTTACAAAAATACATCGTATATTACAATTTACGCAATCTCCATGGCTTTGTAATTATATCGAACTTAATACACAATTTAGAACACTTCCGAAAAATGATTTTGAAAAAAATTTATACAAATTAATGAATAATGCAGTATTTGGTAAAACGATGGAAAATGTGCGTAATCGTGTAGATGTAAAGCTCGTAACATATTGGGGTGGAAGGTACGGTGCTGAGGCAATGATTGCGAAACCAAATTTTCATAGCAGAAGCATATTTTCGGAAAATCTTATAGCTGTCGAATTGCGCAAACTCGAGCTAAAATTTTACAAACCAATCTATGTTGGCATGTGTATACTCGACATTTCCAAAACATGTTTGTATGAGTTTCATCACGAATACATGTCACCAATGTATCATGACAAATGTCGAGTAATGTACACCGACACAGACAGTCTCATTTATCACATTGAGTGTAAAGATGTGTATGAGAATATAAAGCGCAACGTCGACAAATTCGATACGAGCGATTATCCAGCAGACAATGCGTACGGTATACCGCTTGTGAATAAAAAAATACCGGATCTAATGAAAGATGAAAACAACGGTACAATAATGACTGAATTTGTCGGGCTTAGAGCAAAAATGTACGCGTTGCGAGTGGATGGTAAAAAGGATACAAAAAAGGTTAAAGGTGTCAAGAGTAACGTCGTCGCGAGAACGATAACGTTCGACGATTACACGAGGTGTTTGAACGAAGAGATTGAAATGACACGCCAACAGTCATGCATAAGATCTAAATTACATGAAGTGTATACCATTCGCGAGCAAAAAATTGCTCTAAGTCCATACGATGACAAGCGGTATATCGTTCATGAAACTAGTAACACATTACCATGGGGACATTATAAAATACCGCTGTAAATAATAAATGTGTTTGTTGTAAATAATAAATGTATAAAATTAAATGTATAAAATGTATAAAATTATGTATAGTTCATGTAAATAATAATTATATGTATATATTTTGTAAAGTATACAATTGTGTATAGATGTATTAGATAAATATTTTATATATATTAAAAGATAAATATTTTATATATATTAAAAGATAAATATTTTACAATATATTATTTTTATGTATCCAAGAGTTGTGTGATTTATCCAATCCTAACCACTTCACGTAAACCTCATCACCCTTTTTACGTATCACATTTTCCATGAGATATACGTCCGGATTAGCAACACGGTGTAACTCATATTCGTAGAATCCTTCAGCGATTGGATTTCCGCGCGAATCTTCTAGTACATAGGTTGCGGGATTAGTTTTCTGCACTTTGACAATTTTAAACACCTCGGTGGTCCAATTTGGCGTGTAACCTTTATCAAAGATGGTCTTGAATTTACTTACACGTACCGAATCACCTACTTTGAATCTTGCCGGAGCTGCAATCTTTACGTTGCTGTATACCGTATTTAAAAGTTTATCAGCGATTGCGGGGGTAATATCGATAGGTTTCATACCGATGGTACGATGTTTTCGCGCATTGTACTCTGCAACGAGTCGAGGTAACGCGTCGATCCACTTGTAATTTCCATTTAGCGTAAACATTTTCCACATATTGTTCTTTAAAGTACGGTTGAATCGTTCCACTATCGAGGCTTTCATGACAGAGTACGTCGAATAATGATTAACGTTATGCTTCTTCATTAGTTTCTCCACGTTTGTGTTGTAAAATTCTTTTCCTCTGTCGGTTTGAAAATTTTTCGGACATCTTTTATCGTCTCGAATTATCTTTGCAATCGTTTCAGACATTTCGTTTCCACTCTTACTCTTGAGCGGTACAGCCCACGCATACTTGCTCAACGCATCGATAACTGTTAGTATGTAGTTGTGACCTTTGTTGAATCGTGCATAGGGACGCATCTCGACCATGTCCGCCTGCCACAGATCATCGTATCCGCGTACTATGACGCGTCTACGTGGAAAATTTTTTCTCGCTGGAGCATGCAATTCCTCCACGAGTTGTTGTTTTTCGGAGGTGTTTTTCTTTTGTAGCATAGTTAATTGAGACATAATTCGTAATAAGATAATTCCTTCACGTATACTTTTTATCTACTGTACTGAGTCAGATGTAGTCGGCGCGCGTGTTGCATACCTAAACATTTTCAGCATCTCATCCATCATAATTCGTAGCGCTTGTATATTTGTCTCGAGCGCGATTATTTTTTTCTCAAATACTTCCTGTCGATCTTTCAAAGGCTTGACACTCATTTCCACGTACTGTTTGTTAGCAGCATCGTTATCAGCTTCCGGTTGCGCTACACGTCGTATCTTGCGCAACCTTGCGTCAAAGCCGGAGGCTGTCTGACAGAGCGTTATCGCGCACGTAATTTCTTAGTAATCCATTCCATTGATAATAAGAATTACTCGACGGTTCTAACGATAATCCAAATTTATTAATCGACATTTCGATATCAACAATTTCGACAGAATGACTCGTATCGTTGTCGCATAGTTAATTTATAATAATGTCAGCTTTGCGAAGTTCCTCGATAATTGACAATATTTCATTGTCGTGAGCATTGTTACCTGCTTGACGTGAGGCTTCCAGCAATCGCAGACGATCTACCAATTCGTTTGGATCATTCCAATGCACGTAATCAATCTTATTATTGCTTAGCGTCATAGTACGCGGTACATTTATACCTTTTCCAACTTTATGACCAGAGATTATTGGTGCAATTATATATTTATACTTGTATCCTTTGTTTCCTAATACAGGATTATGCATATTGTTGCCACGTCTATGCGCATTTGTTGTCAGTAATATACTTTTGTATTTATGCAAATCATTCTCAGTGTATACTGCATCGTCAGGTATTCTCTTGAAAATCAACTCGTAGAGACCTGGTGTTCGTACGTATTTTAATCCATCAATCAGTATATTATCGTTTTTATCCACATCAAAAACTTTATCACCGAGCATCATTCCTTTATTGTAAAATTTAACGCCATATACATAATCCATATCAGTATATTTATCTTGACTCATAATAGTTACCAAATATTTTTGTGCGAAAATGGACCGAAATGATCACGCATTGAATTTTGACCTTCAGACGTTTGTAATACATGTTGAACTGACGTCACAAGCCTTTCAGGCGTGGTCTCATAAATTTCTTCTATAGATGGAGCTGTTTTTCGTACAATATTTGACTTGGTTGAACATCTTTTATCGAAGTAGAGGTAACTTTCGATAATTGTTTCTTACGTTTTAATTTATTTGGAGTAGAAGTTATTAGTGAATCATTCAATGATGTATTTGACCGCTTCGTTCCATGCTTTGATTCTTTCTTCTCATAAGACATATTCAATGGCTCGAATTTTCCTTCATTAGATTCCACACCAACTGTATTCTCAACAAGTTGTTTTAGAGGTTCGGTAATTGGTTTAAATTGTCTTTCCAATGCAACGTCTTCCTCCATTTTACCAGTTTTCAAAGAGCGATATTTTTTTCGTATTGATTCACTCGTTTTTTGCAATCTTTCTCGCAATCTTTTCGTGATCATCATTGTCAACTTGCACAGTCGTCATGTTGCACTCTAATGAAAATTCTTTTAGACGTCGTTTGATCGGTGTGTTGATAGCGACTATCCACTTTACGGTATTGCAAAATCGTTAAATCCTTTTCTATATCGTCCATTAGTCAGAGAACTGTCTTTGTCAATCACAACGAATCTATACTTGTGTTGCCAACATTTCTGACAGAGTGCGCGAAAATCGTCGTAGGACATGTCGGTATTTACATGATCGTTGTATACATGTTTCAAATTTGTGCCATCCTGTTTAAATAAAATCAATACATTTGCATTGTCGCGTATAAGATGCTTGGGTATCTTAGCATACGTCTGACAAAGATAGAAACAGTCGACTCTCGAGTGTCGACCCATTGCAAAGTACTCTCTTATCGTATCTTGCTTATCACACGCCACGTCATCAAAGATAAAGATGGAATTCGGAAGCGCCTCGCTCGGTGGAATGACATCGCTATTATTAGAGAATGTAAAATAACAATTTCCTCTATCTATGACAGCAAATTTTCCAAGTATCGATATTTTGGTTGTTGAAGCGATTTTGAGTATACGTACATGTTCTCGAAATGTACACCGTGTGGGCTTTCTATCAAATTTATCAACACATTAGTCTTACCACAATTTGAAGGATCGCAAATAATACCGCGTATAGTATTCGGTAGCATGTTTCCATGCCTGCGTATTTCTTTCTCATCCATTAATAATGTTTTATCGTCAAAATTTGTCACTTTGATTATCGTCGCTTGTCGAACAAACCGCATGTTGTCTCTCGCGAGTCACAAATCAGATTTTTGGAAAATGAATCATGGGGGACCTATTTATAGAGATGCGTCGAAGCGAAATCACTCAGTCTTGAAAATGTTTCTCCTTCTGTCGGTTAACAGTGATATTCTCGAGCTTACCGCCGAGCAGTTACAGTTTATCCCCAAGATTGTTTTACTGCTAAACTTTGGTGACTACGTGGAACGATTCTGGGACAAGCTTTCCGAACATATAAAGGCCGATTCGGAGATTCAACAATATCGTCATTGCGCGCAACATTATAATTTGCAGTGGCAACAAACACATATCGACGGTCCAACACCGTTGATAAAGAATTGTGTCAAATGTCAGCGAGAATTATAAGAGGTAGCGGCCTGTCAAATCGTGTGATAATCGCGCTCCCTTGTAACGCGGTCACCTTTCTCGAGCGCACGGATCGGCTCGCCGGTGTCAGGATTCGAGAGAAGGGTAGGCTCAAACTTATTTACCCTTTCCCTAGTAACAACTAGCGTTTATTTAATTCCAGAATACATGCACGGCCTTAGGCAGCTGTGTTGTGTTATTTACAGTGTGAGTGTGTGTGGCGGCGCGTATATACAAGGTGGATCGTAAGCCCGGTCGGTGCGGAAGCCAAGCGCGGCGCGTATATACAAGGTGGTAGCTCGTAAGCCCGGTCGGTGCGGAAGCCAAGCGCGGCGCGTATATACAAGGTGGCTGCTCGTAAGCCCGGTCGGTGCGGAAGCCAAGCGCGGCGCGTATATACAAGGTGGCTGCTCGTAAGCCCGGTCGGTGCGGAAGCCAATAGCTCGGCGGGACCGAGAAACACCTCGGTCCGTTGAGTGGCGAGGAAGCCGATGACTCGGCGGAACCGAGAAACCCCTCGGTCCGTCAGGTAGCGAGGAAGCCGATAGTTCGGCGGAACCGAGAAACACCTCGGTCCGTCTGATAGCGAGGAAGCCGATAGTTCGGCGGAACCGAGAAGCACCTCGGTCCGTCTGGTAGCGAGGAAGCCGATAGTTCGGCAGAACCGAGGAACACCTTGGTCCGTCAGGTAGCGAGGAAAACCGATGGCTCGGCGGGATCGAGAAACACCTCGGTCCGTCTGGTAGCGAGGAAGCTGATTGTCCGGCAGAGTTGAGTCACCTCAGCCCGGTCTTATTCTGGAGCGTGCGGTAGGCAGGACTGCAGGATAGGATCTGGTCTCGGTCTGCCGGCCGGTCGCCCTTATATACCCGGCCGGCCGCCCCACTCTCCTGGTCGGGCGAGTGGGAGGTAACATGCGTGCGCGGGAGGTAGCGTGCGTGCGAGCGAGATAGCATGCGAGGCATGCGTGCGAGTGAGATAGCCTGCGTGCGAGAGCGATAGAGAGAGGTAGTAAAGCCAGCAAGCGGTTTAGTAAATACTATATATTTGGTACACATAGTAACAACGTTACACCCTATTGAATTACATATTTCCGGTTATCAGTTTTGCGGACCTGGAACTCATTTGGAAAAACGATTGGCTAGAGGTGATCGAGGCATTAATCCATTGGATGCTGCGTGTCGCGAGCACGGTATTGCATATTCTCGAAGCAACGACCTCGGTGAACGACACATTGCTGATAATATACTCGCTGCAAGAGCGCAAAAACGTATTACCGCGAGAGATTCGACTCTTGGTGAAAGAGCAGCTGCTACTGCTGTTTGGGCGGCATTGAAAGTAAAGACAAAATTCGGTATGGGTTTGAAGACAAAAAAGTCGTCGACGAAGAAAAAACGAATACTTCCAGTAGCGAAGCGTGGTGGTATCTTACCACATTTACCGTTATTGGGAGTTGTCGGTTCTTTGGCTGGCGGAGCAGCGGGAATCGCAAAGGCTGTGAATGATAGCAAGGCAGCGCAACGTCAGCTCGAAGAAATGCAACGTCATAATCGCACTATGGAAGGTCGTGGACTTTATCTCGCTCCATACAAGCGTGGGCAGGGGTTCTCAACGATGACTAGGGAAAAAAAACGTCAAAAAAACGTTAAAAATGCCTGTGGGTGTAACAACTAATGTGCAATTGGAACAACTGGCAAGACGTATGCGTATACCATTCTTTAGAGGCGTTTTCATGCGCAATAATTTACCAATAAACGGTGTACGACGAAATGAAAGCGGTATCGTTAATTTGGATGACGCTGATGGTCTCGGTAGTCATTGGGTAGCATATGCAAAGAGGGGAGATCGAGTAATATATTTCGATAGTTTTGGAAATCTTAGACCGCCCATGGAATTGGTGCAATATTTTGAACAAAATGTGACAAAAATAGAATACAATCGCACGTCTTATCAAAATTATAATCAAAGAATTTGCGGACAAATGTGTCTACGATTTCTTCAAACGGTTGACGAACAAATTTAAACCCTGACAATCCACCATCACGATTCAGTATTTGTTTGACAGTTTTCCAGCATGTTACTGACACTAACGTTGAGTGGTAAGAGTAGCGTTCTTGTTGTAAGCTACTTTCCAGCTATAGATTTAAACGATGGTGATTACGAGCTCGGTTTAACGGACTTTGAAACTTATCATACGATACCGAATGTGAATTCTTCGAATAATAAATTTTACTTTGATACCAATAACAAGGAAATTACGATTCCTGAGGGATCATACGAATTACATGCTATAAATAAATATCTCAGACGTGCAATTTTACGATATCGACACGCTGTTGATTCCAACGATGCAGTTAATAACGTTGCGTCGTATAGAATGCAGCGCTACCACTGGCGCGTACAGCAATAACAAGCGCGTACACACGATACATGAATTTTCACCGAGCGTACCGCCAGGATATAAGATATCGGAAACGCCTGCACAGATCATTTATCTACCAATCATTGCACGGAGCATTACTGATTTAACGATCCGCATTGTTGACCAAGAAGGACGATTGCTTGATTTTCAAAGAGAGGAAATTACCGTAAGTTTACACATACGACGTCGGCAATAATAACATGTGACAAATGAAATGCTTGTGCTGAACGAAACGGAGCACGTGAAAGACAATATTTTTACGAGGGACAATATTTTTGTGAGTAGACGAGTGGTATCGGGTGACAATAGTATAGTGTCCGGTTACGCTAAAAAGAAACTCAGCGCGTCGAATCGTGAATTTTTAAAATCATTAGGATTTGTGGTACGCAATACTTGAAAATATGATCGACATCTTGAATATTGGAGGTGAGCCGATCTTTGATGATCGTATCGTCAAGATTGAGACTCATACGTACAATCCATACGCCAACACAACGCTTGGATATAGCGATGAGATACGGATACCTATAAAACATCAGGATTTGTACACATTACCATGTGAAAGCTTTTTATATGTTGAAGGAAAATTGACGGTACATAAAAAGGATGAAGGATCAGAGCAAGTGGTACTGGGAAACAATTGCGTTGCATTCATGTTTGATGAACTTCGATATGAACTCGATGGTGTGGAGATTGATCGCAACAGAAACGTTGGAATAACTTCCACGCTCAAAAATTATGTCTCTCTAACACCTGAGAGAGGTAAAATCTTGAAGAATGCTGCGTGGGATGTGGCACGTAATATTGTTGAATCTTACTTCAACTTTTGCATACCGCTCAACATGCTATTGGGATTTTGTGAAGATTATAAGCGAATTGTGATTAATGCTCGTCACGAATTAATTTTTATACGTTCACGCAATGACAACAATTGTCTAATTGGACATATGTCGGCGGAAGCTGAGATTGAATTGCTCAAGATACAATGGCGTATGCCTCATGTAATATTAAACAAGATCAATAAACTGTCGTTGCTACGGGCGTTGGAAAGCGGACGATACTTGAATATGAGTTTTCGTTCTTGGGATCTTTACGAATTTCCTCTCTTACATAACACAACCAAGCATTCGTGGACCGTGAAAGCCGCGTCTCAGCTGGAGAAGCCGCGATATGTTATCTTTGCACTGCAAACTGGTAGAAAAAATGCTGTGTCAAAAGAGATAACCATATTCTACAACTGTCAATTAACCAACGTTAAACTCTATCTAAACTCGGAAGTTTATCCCTACGATGATTTGAATTTAGATTTTGATAAAAATAGATACGCCCTCTTGTTCGACATGTACTCTCGTTTTCGCAAATCTTATTATGGATGTGATAATGATATGGTGCTATTAAACATTACAAAGTTTTTATATTACGGTCCTTTTGCGGTTATTGATTGCTCACGACAAAACGAGTCTGTTAAAAATTCTACCGTGGACGTGAGAATAGAGTTTGAATGCAAGGAAGATATACCGGCAAATACTACCGCCTATTGTCTCATCTTGCACGATCGCGTTATTGAATATTGTCCATTAATCAACGTAGTTCGTAAAATTGTATAGATCAGCAAATATCCCCTCCAATGTCATATAAAATTATATAAATTGAGATTCGTGACAATGGGCATCAGTTGTCTAAGACAACTTGTCTTGCAATCGTACTGTTAATCGCAATATAATCATCATGGTTGTGCCTACGTTTGTGGATCTGCAAGGTTTCATTATCGGAAGAAACTTTATCGTGAAGGAAGTAGCGATACTGAGAGATGGATCTGTTCTCTCTCACTATTTTTTTGGAAGTCCCGTACCATGGCATGTGCTTACAAAATTTGAGAAATCACAAGCTTCATGGTTGATTGGACATCATCATGGATTACAATGGGAGGATGGAAACGTTCCGTACAGCTTTGCTCAACGTTTGATTACGAAGGCTGTGATGGGTTCGACGGAAGATGAAGATGGATCATTTCCTCTCGTGTACGTTAAAGGACGTGAAAAACGAGAATAGTTGACCGATATACTTGGTGATGATGTGAGAAATAGCGTCAATATTGAAACCTTGGATGCAGACTATGAAGATATCGCTTCTTTAAGTAAGCTTGATGTTGCGAATACTATACGTTGCGAAAAACATTTAAAAAATTGCGCTTTACAAAATGTATTTAAAATATTCAATTGGTGGTCGAATAATCATAACGATTCACCCCATCCTTATTTAGAATAAACTATTGTTTTAAAATATATTTTTTAATATTTATTATTTTCTGCTTTTCCTCTATTCTTATCCATGTATGCGAGTATCACATTTCAGTAGGTGATGCTAGCCACCAGCGTCAGATTGTGTTATTGAATATTTAGTTGAAGATCGATGGGTAGTTGATTTATTGTTTTATGGTAGTTCAATGTAGTTGATTGTGGTTTGATCATGGTTGATTGTTGTTCAAAGTGGTTCGATTGTGGTTGATTGTGGTTCGATTGTGGTTGATTGTTGTTCAAAGTGGTTCGATTGTGCTTCAAAGTGGTTGATAATGGTTGATTGTGGTTGATTTGATGTTCAAAGTGGTTCGATTGTGGTTGATAATGGTTCGATTGTGGTTCGAAAAATGGTTCAATTGTGGTTGATTTGCTGTTCAAAGTGGTTCGATTGTGGTTCGAAAAGTGGTTGATTATGGTTCAAAGTGGTTGATAATGGTAGGTTGTGGTTGATTTGTTGTTCAAAGTGGTTCGATTGTGGTTGATAATGGTTCGATTGTGGTTTGAAAAGTGGTTCGATTATGGTTGATTTGCTGTTCAAAGTGGTTCGATTGTGGTTCGAAAAGTGGTTGATTATGGTTCAATCATGATACAAGTAGTATGAATTGCTTCAGTAGTTTATATGTAAACATCATTTTTAAATACTTTTTACATAATGTATAAGGCACTTGGATGCTTTAACTGTAGCATTGTCTGCAAAACATGCTTACTTTTGTTATCTTATCAAGTGCTCTTTCTTATGCCCCTTTTTACCGCGAGGATGTCCACCCATTGTGCTGTCATAAAGTCTTCAGCAGTGAAAGAGTGCAGGATTATTGTTAGTGAGATAAAAAAAAGTAAAAATAATAAAAATGTGTACCAATTTTTATTTTTTACACCATGCCATACCGGCTGCTGTAAGTATATAATAAAATAAAATTTTTTAAATATTTTTTTAAACATATATAATATAGTGTGCTTTTTTAAACATATATAATATAGTGTGTTTTTTTCTAGTTTCTGCGAGGAGGTTTCACAAAATTTGTCGTTAGCGTCCGCCACCGGGGGTGGGTTCAGATGGAGCGGCGGCAACAGCGTGAGGACCTCGACCGGTTGTGGGGTGACTACCAACATTTAGAGGAGGAGGAAGACGCGGGGTATTTTTTTGTACTTAATAAAGACAACTTTTGTCTGCGACAATTATTCGGGATGGAGCCGTATCCCGAGATCACCCCCATCGGTTCAGAACGATGGGATTAGCATGTAAATACCTCTTTTTATTTTCATTTTTAAAATTTTAATAATATATAAATTAAAAATTTTTCTGTTACAGAAGCCTCCGCCGCTGCAGCCATTATATATATATATATATATATATTTATATATATATATATTTATATATGTATATATATTTTTTTTATATATTAAAATTTTTTTATATATTATATTATGTTTTTATATATTATTTTGCATTTTTATTACATGTATTTTGTATTTTTATATATTATATTTTATATTTTGCATATATTTAATTCTTTATATTCATATTATTTTTAAGAAACACACACACACAAATATTTGTATAACACACACACACACACACTTATTGAATAAATGTTTATTTTAATATTATAAATGTTTGATTTAAAAAATTATTTCACCTTACCTTAACTGTTTAAGATAAAAGAAAAAGGAAAAAATATGAAAAAAATTAATAAATAAAAATAGAGATAAATATAAAAATAAAAAACCAATACAATAAAAAATAAGAAAAAATATTAAAGAAAAAAGAAAAAAAGAAAAAAAGAAAATTAAAATACCTCTCTCATATCCTTTTCCCTTGAATACGTCTCTTATTCATTATATATATATTGTGACGTGACGCCCTTTGGGCGCCGCCACAAGGGCGTAAAAGCCCGACCGGGAGGGGCTCGGGGGGCTGGGATCGCCCCTCGTATTAAGGAGAGGGCGATCTCCAACCATTACCACGATTTATCGCGATTTCTCGATTTCGGTATTGCATCGGCCTGTTGGTGCACTGCCCGTAAAATAGAGCGAGTATAGAGCGGCGACCGGAGAGGCAGGCGCCAGACGGCATTGTGAAGCAAGATTGAAGACGTTCGAGAGGAAGAGATCCGGACGACACTCGAGGGACCGCGAGGACGCCAAGGATCCGCTCGGATAAGTATCGAGTTCCCGCTATATGTTTACGTGACTCTCGCGCATAAATAATACCGTACGAAAATAATTCTAGCAGGATACCGGTTGGATTATACGAACTCTCCTCACGCTGCAGAGTGACGGGGAGATACCGAAGGAGCGACAACAACCACTTCCGAAACCAAGGACTGGAGTACGGCCTGGCCAGCCTGCCATGTCCTCCATTAACGGAAGACGTCCGCTACCGCATACCGGCGAGAGTAAACCCGAGGAGGATTCGCACCAGCATTCAAACTTCCCGGCGATCAGAAGTTACCGCCTAGAGGAAACATAGGGTGACACTAGACATCCCCTCCATCGATCTCATCGATGGAATGCGCGAGAGATCGGCGCGGGACTCGAGATACCTGAGAGAGCGGACCACGGTAAGACACTGTTCGGCAAGACACGCGTTCGAGAGGGTGGTCGCAGCTCCTGTCCCAGCTACCGTTCCGTACGCCACGAGAGACCACAGCGAGGGACTCCCGCAAATATTGTAAGCCGCCTCTCGGGTAGCCGTAAGTAATACGTGTCGAATAGGTTGGTGTCGTGTCGTAGTTACCGAGACCCGCGTCATAAAAGAATACCGTACTTATCGAATTATTGTCGCGTTTCCGTATCATAGAGTTGAGAGAGCCGCGCTCTCTAACTACTGCTCGCGCGGGGCCAACCGACTTCGAGTAACGCGAGATTAGCCCTCTCCGAACGTTACTGCCGACAGTCCAAATTACCGTAAGAGAGACTCTTAAAGTCTCTCTATTATCGTATCGTACCGTACCGTAAAAGGGCTGAAAAGTCTATACCGTATTTGTGCTTGTAACTTATAGATATATTGTGTGTATAATTCTTGCCGGATAAACGGAATTTGCGTGCAGCCGTTCTCCGCAAGTCTGATAATTATTACGATTTTCGATTCTGCGAGAGAGTCGCGCGAGAGAGTCACGAAATTACCGTTAGTTCCCGCACACCGTTTTTTGTATCGGGCCACATTCCGATCCGTGTTTACGCGACCTTCGAAGCTACCGCTCTATTGTGTTACCGAAATCGACTCTCCGAGTAACTGCCGAAGGTATCGCATTCCCGTTATTGTTCCAGATATTTAGAAAATGATTCTGTTAATCACTTGTAAGTTAATTAAGTAAGGAGACCTTTGTAGCGCTATCATTCACGAGCTTATAATATCTCGTTGCCGATATTTCAGATCGATTTTATTCGACCGCAAGGCATCGTCTATATAATTCGAACAGTATTACATTGTTAATAGTCCTCGTTATCTACTATCCTTGTATTATTATCACTTGTTAAATATATGTTTGTCACCGTCCATCTGTGTGAATTATTTCTCTCCTGAGTCTCTCTCTCCTCAAGCATAGACTCCGAAAAATTAGAAGAACCACAACCCTGGTTGAGTAAGAGAAAGAGACTAGCCGGCCTAAAGGGCCGTTCATACCGTTACCGCGGCGCATGCACATGCGCCTGGCGCCCACCTATATTTTTTCGTTACCGTTGCTACCGATTTAAGCGTACCGAAGTACCTTGTTACCGCTCATCGCCTGTTTCCATCTGAGTTATTCAAACTGCACGCTCCCCTCTCCGGATCGGCGTTCGGAGCAGGAAAAGACGTCGCAATATATATATATCTTTCTCTCTCACACTAAAGCCGCTCTCTCTCGCGCTATCGGTCTCTCACGCGAACGCCGCTCTCTCGAGAACGCGCTACCTCGTGTTATCTCTCGTAGACGCCTCTTGTTACCTCTCTCACACAAATATTAATTTCCTAAATTGTCTCTCTATAATATTAAACGTATTCTCAATTAAACTAATCAACATAATTTATATAAGCTAAATAATTAAAAGTTTAAATATATTTATATTATCTATTTATCTATCTCCTTTTCCTTTATTCATATCTCCTTTTGCGGTCTTATATCTTCCCTCTCCCCACGGACCCCTCAAGATCCATCACAGTCATACAGCTCACGGTTATCCCCCTCCCTCTTCCCCGCGGTCCCCTCGTCAACCATACGCGGTCTAATACCTTCCCCTCTCCCCGCGGACCCCTCGGATGCAACGCGGTCTTACACCCCCCCGTGACATCATTCCCCGCGTTCATAGACCCTCCTCCCCGACATCGTTCCTTGCGTCCTCTGATTCCCCCCGTGACGTCATTCCCCCGCGCCCGCGGATACCCCCCTGACCCTCACCCCCCTCAGAGGACTTCAGTCAGAACCCGCACTATTCCCCTACTGGAAGAGATTGGGGGAAAAGAATATGGTTGTTCGATGCGTTAGTATGGTCCGTGGTGGTGTATGGAGTGGAGATATGGGGGTGGAAGGAGAGGGAGAGGATAGAGGGGTTGCAGGAGAGATACATAAGATGGGTGATGGTGGTGGAAGGGGGTCGCCGGGATATATGGTGAGGGAGAAGGTACAGAGAGAGAAACTGAAAGGGAGAATGGGGAGAAGGGCGTGGGGATTTGAAACAAGGCTATAGGAGGGGAAGGGAGGGCTCTTAGCAAGGAAATGTTGGGAGATAATTAAAGCGAGGGCGTTGGAAGGGGAAGGGTTGTCGGGTTGGGAGGAGGAAAGAAGGGATTTTTTCAGGGAGAGAGGTTTGGATTTGAGGGAGTGGAGATGGGTAGAGAAAGGGGGGAATTCCGTTGGGAAGTGGTGGAGGAGGTGGAAAAGAAGAGGCAGAGGGATGAGAGGTGGAATAAAATAAGGATATCGGAATATAATGGGTGGTATAAGTGGATAAAAGGGGAGGGAATTCCAGGTTACTTGAAAAAGGAGTGGGGGAGAGCAGATGGTAGAGGGTGGCGAAATTCAGGTTGGGAAATAGGATGAGGGGATGCGAGTATTGGTAGAAGGAGGAGGAGAGGTTATGTACGGTATGTCAGGGAAAGCGAGAAACGTGGGACCATGTGTGGGAAGAATGCAGTGGGTGGAGGTCAAAGGGAAGTTGGCAAGAGATGATGTCAAAAGTGTTAGGGGGTGGGGGAGGGTGAGAGATGGCTAAGGGAGTTAGAGATGATAAGGGAAGGCAAAGGGAGTGAGATTTAATTGGGAGGAGGGATGGGTGGGGAAGGGGAAGGGTGAAGGGCGAGGGAGGGGTGGAGAGGGAGAGTGAGTAAGGGGATGGAGGAGGGTGAGGGAGAGTGAGAAAAGAGGTGGAGAGAGTGAGATTGAGAGAGGAGGAGAGAGGGAGAGAGAAGGAGAGACGTGGGAGATGAGTAAGAGGGAAAGAGTGTAGGAATGAGTGAAAGAATGAAAAGTTGGGGGAAAGGTTGGCATAATAGGAAATGACGCTACATGATTCTGAAGGAAGCGGAAGTCCCAGAGAGAGAGCGGGCGTTTAGAATAGTTTAAGTTAAGGAGTAGATATAAGTTTAATGTTAGAATTAAGTTAGATATAAGGAATGGTAAGAACAGGTAGTTGGACGGAGGTATGTGTGTGTGAGTATAGAAATTAAGGTAGCGATAAGTCTAAGGTCTAAGCGTTCTCAGATTGTATCTTTCTTTTTTTCTTTCTTCTTTTTGTTATATTTTTTGTTATATTTATGGATCTAAGCGGAAATTGTATAGTGTAATACTTTGTAACCCTTAGGGAAACAAATAAATAATATCTATCTATCTATCTATAAATCTAAGTCACTCTTACAACTATATAATTTACATGATTAAACAGAAGCTGCTCGATATTCAATCAGCCAACCTCGAAAATCACATCGTCTGGATTCCAGCCTACTCTGATATTTTAGAGAATGAAACAGCTGATCATCTAGCCAAAAGGGCCATTACACACGGACAACTCTTACGCAGACCATTGTCCCACACGGATTTATTCTCAATCCTTAGAACGGAATTTATAGCAGACTTCCAAATTTTTGAAGAATCATGGCAGAAAGGACATAAATATTTTCTCAACTTCGAAGAGCTTTGCTTGAAGCCTTGGTTCCACAAACTCAATCTCAGCCGAGAAAGCATCGTCACCTGCTGCAGAATCAGAAGTAATCATTATGCCCTTAACCGCAGCCTTTATCGCTGCAATTTGGTTCAAGACCCGTCTTGTCTATGCGGTTTCCTTTCGCAGGACGCAGATCACATCTTCTGGAGCTGCCCCATCTAAAACAAAGAACGGATCTACTTTCTCGACTGATCAAGCTCAAGAAATTTCCACCTTACAAAGTAGCTGACCTGCTTTTAAAGCCCTCCTCCGGAGTAGTCCATACTCTCCACTCCTTTCTTAAATCCGGTAACTTATTTGTCTGAACTGTCCCCCCTTTCAATTTATATCATAGGTTCAATACTAGGGAGAGTTACATCCTCTCCATTGGATCAAATAAAATCGCCTCTCAGCGGACAATTAAGCAACGCACTCTAAAGAGGATCTACTAAAGTCAATTTCAAAGTGTCAAATATAAACGCATATTAGCCTTACTCAATGCAAGCAGTTGATGGCCGGCTAGAATAGATCGCTTTCGGTCAGCATAGGCCAAATAAAACCTTAAAAAGAAGAAGGTAGGCATGTAAGATGGCTTATTTGTTTACATCTCTTAGCAACAAATATCACGCGTCGCTCGCCGTTCGCTGCGTAACTCCACCTCTTGCAGATGATGCTTTTATTGCTAAAAGACATAAACAAATAAGCCATCTAACATGCCTACCAATTCCGGCCTACCGCTTCCCACGCGCTCATTAGCTAAGATATTTTAATTAATAACGCAATAACTATTGCGAATTTAGCAAAATGGTAGAGGACTTTTTGACTCAGTTTAGTTCGCTCTATCTGCACACGAGATTAATCCCTATCATTCTGGGACACCCTGTATATTGCCTTATATATGTTTATATATGTGCCATTTTTTCCCGGGTTATGAAATCGTATAATTTCGGATTGAGGTAGATGTATATCACCCAACATTAATCCGCCTGAAGCGTACTAAATTCGATTTGACTATTTTCAATCGGTTTTAATACCGTACTTTCGGTGCAGAAATTCCGATCGATTCGGATTACTTTTTAAAAATCGGATTACGTTTTAATCAAACATTTTCGGCAGGGAAATCTTATATCAGCAACATACATTTATTTATCAATATATATTTGATAAACATATAAATATTAATTAATTAGAGGAATAATAAAGTACCTTCTATATTGTTTTATAATATGTTTTGGATTCTACGAAACACCTCGATTTCTTTCGATCACTGCTAATCTAATCCAATCACTCCAGAGACACGATCATTGGCCTAGTTTACATCCAACCATCCAATCCCGATTTACTCCGAAGTGAACTGGATTTAGGGAACGTTTACACTGGATTGATCTTATTCTTAATAAGAGCGGAATGAAAGTAAAATGTCAGTGTTGTCAACCTAGTAAATTATAAACATAATTTATAAATTTGAAATTATAAGATGAACGTTATTATTTTTATTCAGAATAATAATTTACATTATTTGTTTGGTTTTTTGAAGTTTTGCTAAAAATATCACAGACTTAGTGTACACATCAACTAATAATGGATTTACAAGAGATAATGGTTATTAATGCATCAATCATGAAAATTATAAAATACATAAATTTACTCAAAATACATATGAATCATAAACTTTGGCAAAATATTTTACATATTCAACAAAATATAATAACAGAAATTTGCACACTTCTAAAGCACAAAAAAATCTTAATCGTATACCCAAGCGATTCTGGATGAAAAACCGAAATCAGTATTGGTAAGAGGAAACTGTAAATAAACATTTTGAAGACGAAGATTGGATTCAGAATGAAAAAAATCGACGTTTTAATATATGTATATGTGAAAAGTTACGTCCAATGCTTGACCCTGCTGAATCCCTATTAAAACCACCTAGGAAACCCTTGAGTGTTGAAAAAAAGTTGCTGTGGCATTGTATTGTTACGTCCTTGCGATCTGTTATTATTTGCGACCCGTTATATTTGTTCTTCGTGGAAGTATCAGGCATCCGAAATTGAATCATAAGAGGAGGATCGTCTCCGAGCGCGTTGCTCGGAGAGTTGTTGTCAAACAAGTCGGATATTTTGAGAGAGAGTCGCCATTTTGAGAGAGTCGTGTGATAGCCGGCCTGTCGTTCAGACGCATCTCGCACACGTTAATTTAATTGCAATTTCCCTTTGTTCCTTGTTCTGTTGTGTTAATTATTCCTTATTAAAAGTTTCTGAGTTATCTTTTTAAAATAAGTGTTATCATTTATTTTGCGGGCGCGAGTGTGTTGTGAGAGTGAGCCGCAGAGCGAAATACCGAAGCCGATCCGAGGACGTTACAGTATTATTTAGCAAGTTGTTGTGAATATCGTGTAGTTAGAAATGTTTTTGGTATTCACAAATTGACAGTATGGAAATGTATACACGCTGTTATTGAAGCAATAAATACCATACTCCTTTCCAAATGAATCACAATATCAGACGAAACAGACATGTAAAGTAATATCATCTTTTTACAAAGATTTAACAAATATTCCTAAAATCATTGGAGCTTGATGGTACACACATACCTATATTACCTCCATTTGAAGGCTACAGAGATTACATTAATCGAAAAGGATGGCCATCAATTGTGCTCCAAGGTGTAGTGGATTCAACTTTGAGGTAACAAATTAATATTTTAAATTTAAAAATGTCAAAATATTCAGGAGTTAATATTCAATTTTCAATGAACTAATTTTCAGATTCAGAAATATAAACTGTCAAACACCGGGATGTTCACATAATGCAGCTATTTTAAAAGAATCTGTGTTATACAAAAATGCAGAAAATTTTATACCAAAGGTATAAAATATATTAATTATTAAAAGATATTATTTATATTTCAAATTATTTAGCAAATTAAAAATATTATTATTATAAAATATAAAATATTCGTGTCAAAATGTCTAAATTCTTTTGTATCTTTGTAGAATTTCAAACAAGTTGGAAACGTGGATGTATCATATTTTATAATGGGCGATGGTGTTTATCCACTTTTGCCGTGGCTAATGAAAGCATAGGGAAACACCCAGTTGACGCCACAAGAAGAATTATTTAATACGCATTCAATAGAGGAAGAGTTCATATTGAGAAATGGCTTTTGGACGTTTAAAATCTCGATGGCGTACACTTCTAAAACGTAATGAATTGAACTACAGATTTGTTCCTGACATGGTCGCTGTTTGCTGTACATTACATAATATCTTAGAAACTAAAAAAGATCCATTTTTAAATGCTTGGAAAGAATATGTGAGAGAAACTGAAGACGCTTTTCCTCAACCGGAAAACTTATCATGCAGAATATACAACGATTTTAATGCAAACCAAGTTCGCAATGCGTTGCGTGATCGCGTTGCAGAACTTCAATTATTAAACTAACAAGTTTTATTGTAAACAAAATTATACTTATATTTAATATATACTATATATTTTACTTATAAAAAATACTATTTATTTTTATTCATGTAACAGTATTACACAAAAGACTTATTTTTTAAATATATGTATAATAAAAACATATGATTAAAAATAAAGATAATCTTATTTTAAGAACAAAATACTTTTTTAATAGTACATATCAACCTATAAACTTAAAACTTCATAAACTACAGAATACAAAAAGTATTAAAAGTACTTTATCTTTTTATTTAGATAATACTTCATATAAAAATATTGATATTCAATATAACACTTTAATAATTTTTCTTAATCAAACATATATTTATTCTATAATATAACACATAACAATATTCTATAACATTTTTTTTAATGTCATTTAATTTATTATTTTCAAAACAAAGTGAACAAACACATAATTATATTAATACACTTCAATCAATAAAAAAGATTAATGAAGAAAAATAGCAATTTATTTAAGTTTAAAATGAAAGAAAAAAGTGAAATTTTACTACGTTTGTTTCAGTTGTTTTTAAGAATACAAATTAAATAATTATTTCATACTAAAAATAATTATTTAATTTGTATTCTTGAGAACAACTAAAACAAACGTAGTAAAATTTCACTTTTATCTTTCATCTTAAACTTAAATAAATTGCTATTTTTCTTCATTAACCTTTTTTATTGATTTTATTAAACCACTAAATTTTTATTTTTTAGTTTACGTTACTTATTCTATAATATTGAAAAAATAATTATTTTATTTATCCTCTTAAGAACAATTTTAACTAAATCGTTATAAAATCTCATTTTTAGCCATGTTAAGTTTTAAACTACTCTAGCTTTTTATTACTTTCCGTAAACGATTCAGCCTTGTTTTCAATATCACAGCTTAGTTCAGTCATTGACGATATGTGCATTATATTAGATTGTGAATTATCAGAGGATGATGAAGATACTTCAGCAACATGTGTGGTACTGACACTGGTGACGGGGTCGGTGTTAAGGATGGAATTACAAGTTTTGGAAAAGAAACTTTACGAGCTGTTTCTACTGTATTTAATGGGATTTTTACAAATCGAGGTGACTGATTTGATATTGTTTCTAATTGTGGTAAACTAGGTTTCGGAAACTGTTGAAATCTTGGTTGAACAACAAAGTTTGTCGGAAAATTAAATGCCGAAAAAGAATATGGCGCTGTATATGAAGATTGACAAGTATTTAATTGTTGTAAAAGCAACTGAGTTTGTTCCTGTAGCATTTCTTTTTCTTTTTCCATAATTAACATTTTATTATTACTTTCTACGACTGTTTTTATTTGTTCTGCGTTTGAGCTGATAATTTTATCAACACATTTATCAAAAGTTTGAGAAAATGATTGACGTTTCTTTGACTGTAAAGGGTGTGTAGCAGTATGGAATTTCTCTTTTTTATTATTCATTTCTATCTTTTTTGGTTTTGTTTCATTATTACTCTCATTATTATTGTTCTTTACCTTACTAGGATTTACCTTACTAGTATTGCCAGAGCTAATATTGATACTCTTATCAATATTACTAGTTTTATCAATAGTAGTATTAGTATTTTTATGAATTTCATTATTATCGCTATTATCGTCGATATTATCTATAACACTAGTATCGACATTTGTTGAATTTTTAATCTTACTAGGCATCACTCCAACGTCACATGAGGTACTAGGCACTGATCCATCAAATGGATCCGGTACATTATCATACATTTCTAAATTTATAATATTTGACAACTGAATCTCACTATTTTCATATTGTCTAACATTTGTTGAGTCTAATCCTATTTGAATATTGATTGGTCTATGTCCAAAGATGGAGTTTCCTGTAACTCCTCAAAATAAGGACACTTTATCTTTGTGTCAACACCACTCTGTGATAGTGCACGACGAGCATTATTGTAGTTTTCTAAAATGATAAAAATAAGATTTATTATTGTATACATAAAAAACTATATAATATAATAATTAATATTTCATTGCTGAATAATTTAATTAAAATAATTTATTATAAAGAAAAACGAGTTATAATTGTTGACATTTTATTAATTCACATTAAAAACTGAACATTGCAAAATTTAATTCTTAACGGTCCAAAGCGTTTTGCATTGTCACATTATGATGTTACATGAGATGTGACGTTGAACTTTTAAGGATTAATAGACAATTTAAATTTAAATAATTTGTCTTTAATATTTGACATCTCAACACATTAATTAATAAAACAATTATTAAATAAATTCATTCAAAACTTATACTTAACCTTCAGTATAAATTTTGCAGAAAAAATATTAGATTAATAAAATTATTAACTTATTAATTTATACATATTATATTGTCAAAACTTACGTTTTAAACTTTTATATTTTGTTTGAAAATTTGTTTTGCATCCCGCATTATTCCGTTTTTATTTATATCATTCTCCAATGACTTAAAAATATCAATTGTTCTGAATCTTTTACTGTCCATTAGGTCAGCAATTTGTTTTTCTTTTAATAATGTTAAAAGAGCAATAATTTCGTGGTGTAATCAAACATCTCGTCGTCGATCCATTTATATTTAACTAGCTGGCGTTTGTTCCTCGCGCGCTCGGTACGCACGTTTTTACTGATATCCATATCTTGAGAACTACTAACGTTAGGAGCAAGAAATTTGGCACGTAAACTTACTTTATAATGAAGACTTAAAATGTAAATTTTTACTTTTCTAACATCTTCGGTTTTTGAGATATAGATATCCTTATAAAAAAATTTACCTCCCTTTTTCATCTCCCTTAACTGGATTTTCGGAAAATGGTAAAACAGATGTTTCTTTATTTTTAAAGAAGAATCTAAATACTAATTTTCACGTCTGTAACATCTTCGGTTTTTGAGATATAGGTATCCTTATAAAAAAATTCACCCCCATTTTCACCCCCTTAGGGACAAAATTTCCAAAAATCCTTTTTTAGTGGGTGCCTACGTCATAAAAATGTACCTTCCCACGTTCCTAGGTTAAACGGTTTGAGCTGGGCGTTGATGAGTCAGTCAGTCAGTCAGTCAGTACTTCTTCTTTTATATATAAAATATAGATATATTCACTTCAAAATTATTATATATTTGCCTTTTTCTTTTTGTTAGTTGATTACGTATTATATGTTGGTAACACTCGCTACGTTTCGATCCGAAGCGTTTACACTACACTTATTCCAATCCTAGTTCGCGCTACTCCGCTGAAAAAAGACGATTAAAGTACATCGAAATTAATCCGTTTACACCCAAGAAATTTCACTTCTCTCCGGAGTGAATCGGGATTGGACGGCTGAGTGTAAACTAGGCCATTGATCAGGATTAGTCTAGGGAAATTTAGAAAGTCTATCGGTTGAGTGCTACTGCTCAGTCCGATCAGAGATCCGATTAGTGTCGTAAACACCCAATAAAACAAACATGAAACACAGAAAAAAATGGCGTGTATGATGTCTCGCCATTTTTTCGAACCCATATTTGCAATAATAATTAAGGGTGCTTTCCAGCAAAGAACACAGGCGACACAGAGCGACACAGTGTATAACACAATGCATTCCTACAACGACACAGTAAGACACAGTTCGACACAGCTCACAATCAGTAGCATAGTCAGACGTTTGTGTCTCGTTCATGGCTACCAATTTCTGGGGTGATATATATTGTGCGTGGCCCTACTGAAATAGGATTTATATTTCACCATCCTCATGGTCCTGAAAGTTTATGTTATTTGTCTGTCGATTTTTTTTTATTTAATGTGATTGCTATTTTACTGTGATATTTTACTTGAATGCAATCCCAGGTAGAACATAAAACTCATAATAACATCATGATGACGTCACTTAAAAGTCATGTTGGAAAAAAATCATAATGACCTCATTTGATACATTTTTGGCAATGTTTTGGTGACTTTGATATCATATTGACTTTAATATGACCTCCAAAAAGAAGAATATTATGTAAAATTGAAGAAACTGTAGCTTTATTTGCATTACAAATATAATATTACAAATATAGCATTACAAATGAATCGGTGAGATCAGAAAGGGCATGAGTCAATGTTTGCTAATTTTACAAGAGAGTGAAAAAACTGCCTAAAACTTCTAAATCGGGGAAAATTTTCTCCCTCAATGAAGTTTGAAATGTAATGTACAAGATGTGCTCTGAGTATTGTGCATCTGCGTATAAAGAATCTATTTATACATTAAAACCATTTTCAGTAAAATAGTGACTCATGCCCTTTCTGATCTCACCGATTCAAATATAATATATAATTATTATTATAAGTAATATAAATAAACATTATTGCACAAAATATTAGCACTTTAAGAGATATAGGAATAATGGAAGCAAATCATGTTAATGTAAAAATAAACGAATTCTCTAATATTCTCTTCTCTAATTGGAATGCAATAATACAAATTCGAAAAACTGCATAACAGAAAATAAAATTTTTAAATCTCCAAAATAAAAAAACTTTCAAAACAAAAAACTTTCAAAATAAAAATCCTGAACGCAGAAGGACAATATTATATAATAATAGAAGTACATCATGTTAATATAAAAATAAACAAATTCTCTAATATTTTCTTCTAACTGGAATGCAATACAAATTCGAAAAAGAACTACATAACAGAAAATAAAACTTTTAAATCCAAAATAAACAACAAACTTTCAAAATGGAAATCCTGATGCAGAAGGACAATATTATAGTTATCGTAACATAAGACATCTAAATTATGTAGAGTATCTTGAAAATATCAGATTCCAATTTCGGTCACTAAAAAGATCCGACGCAACTAGATTTTTCGCTGATTACTTGTGTGGAATCAACGCGACATTTTCCTTTCCGCCTGTATCAAATTACTATCAGGGAATATCTTTAAAGCAGCACCTATGTATAAAATAGAGATCAGTGTGTTACTTGAAAATAAAAAATATTATTTGTGAAGCTAAATTTAAACTTACAATTGATTGCTTCATGAAGTTTAGTATTTTCAAATTTGAGCTTCACTGAACCTGACCCTGCATAATTTATCATGCGAGCCAAAGAATTTGTAATAAGTTTAGGCAGAATACGGCCGACAGCTGTATATTCATCGGTCTGTTCATCGATTTTCATCAGTGTACAAAAATAATCTACCTTCAAAAAAAGAAATTTAATTTTAGATAACACAAACATATTCGATTATTGAATTAATTGATTATTGATAAATCAAACTTTTCTTTATTGTAGTAAAAAAAGAAATGGAAAGAAACTTAATTTTTCCACATATTATATTATATACTTTATCATATATGTATTCAATGTTGTTCATATATTAGGTAAGCGAATATCCAAGAACAAAAAATTTATTTATTGAGATATCGACAAATTTTTGTGAAACTTACTTGTAAACATATAAGATGCAATAAAATAATGATAATAACTAAAAAGAAAATATAAAATATAGTTTCCAATTTTAATAAAAGTAATCTACACAAAAATAAAATGTAGCTATTAAGTTTAACTTGCAAACAAACTGCGTCACTACTACAGCACGAATAATGAAACTTCTACTTACTGCAGGGTAAAAGTTATCATCAGATATAAGAAACTTTTGAACTTCTGAGAAGGCATCTTCATCATTTAAAGGGGGTTCAGGGAGTCCTTTCGGTTTAATAATTTTTTCTTCTTCTGGGACTAACTTGCAATGAATCCTATGAAGCATCAAAATTACATGTTCTATTTTACCATTCAATTCCTCTTGCCTATCCACTAAAATTTGAAGGACAACAACATGAGGATCTGAAATAAAGTGACAATAAATAATAATTTTAAAGTCAAATGAAAATTAATAAAGAAATAGTGAGGTTGAAGAGATTGAATTGTTTTTATTCATTCATATGCATAAAATTATGTGTTGACGACTAATGAAATCATAGACTTTAATCAAGAAACAATCAACTTACCTAATTGCACGTGTACATTTTTCATCAATGATGGCAAAGAAGCTGAAACATGTAGTTAAGTCATAAAATATCAGTACAATTAATCATGGAAATGGACTTAATACAAAGCAAAAAATTTGTTATAGCCCAAAAATAACATATAATCTTACACTTTTATGACTCGGCTGAGAAGTCACAAGTCACATTTATAGGATATAGAAGTATCTTTTTTTTGTAGAGGCTTCACTAAGAGAGATTGTTCTTTTGAAAGACGAGGACGATATTTCATGTATTGGTAATTTTTTTCGTAGAAGTGAAGCATTGGAACATGATGGATTGTTATATACAGTAACAAATAATCAATTAGAAGCAAATATATAATAAAATCGTAAGATGAGCAATGAATATGACTATGCTATTTAAACATTGATTATATCGTGCATGTAAGCTAAAAAACTGAGTAAACAATACAACATAGATACATACAGTTTGAACAGGATTGGGAAGTTGCAGCTTTTGTGGCTGAAGTTTTAACTGTAGGAGAAACCTTGTCCAAAACTTCAGATAAAGTACCTTGACATTGAATTTCACAAAGAAAAATTTAATTCTTTATAAAACAGTGCTAATGAATAATCATAAAGTACTATTTTCACCCTTATCTTTTATGAGAGGTGAGGTCATTTTAGAGGATGGTGATTTATTGCGATCAGGCGAGAACTCAGAAATATGCATTTCCATAGCCGCTGGAAAAGAAAGTAACAATGAAATTTTTTAATATACAAAAAATGCAGTACGTGAAAACCAAAACAGCTTTAAAAATAAAAAAAACTGTTGTTCTTGCAAGAATTTAAAAACAAGCTTCGCTTTGAACACTGTTGATTTATTTTCACTTTAGGATCATAATATATATATTAAGAAGTAAAATCTTTTGCCATTAAGATGAAATTCTAGTATATACACGACTTGTGTAAAATTTAACTTACCATCATTGAAAAGAGATTTTACTGCTTTGTTTTTCTTAACTTCTATGCAAGTATTATAATCTCGGAATACGAAAGACTGTGATACATTACATACTATTCTCCGTTCAATATAAGAGGGCGGAGGAAGAACTGTATGCTTTACTATTCTGGGCTTCTTTGATCGACATAAAAGAGAAGGAGATCGATTTTCTTTATTTTCCAAGAGCATTCTCACTTTTGTCTTAATGTTATCTGTTGTAGAAATTTCTTCATCACTGCTATCATTAATTATAATAGAGGAATATTTTGTCTTCTTTTTGATTTCTTTGGAGAGGGATTATCAACCCCAGAGCTATTCGACTCTTCATATCTTGCAGGCTTGCGTCTTCTTCTACATTTCTCTATATCAGTTTCTCCAGCAACTGTATCAATGGCACTGTCTTCTTTAGCTTTAATACTAGCCTTACATGCCTTTGCATAAGTATCTGAAAAGGCAATTTACTATGATGAAAACATGCTAACTAACAAATCTTATTTTAATGGTAATGAAATCAATTAATCATCTATATATGAAAAGTTTGAAATGAACTGTTCATGAATATATTTGGAAAAATAATATTTTTAATGCATTTAATGCTTTTATTTTAAAACATTGACAATGCTCTTTGAATTGAAAAATGTACAAATATTGATGAAAAATACATGGATATGAAAAAGATTAAGTTCTTTTTTATATAAACTTATTTCGTTGAGTAAAGAAATAAATATAACAATGCAATAGCATATGTAATTTATTTTAATTTTTAAAAATTATTTTATTTTATCAAACACTACAAATGCATTTATTAGTTTGTTATTACTGTATAAAGCAGGATTCACCATATTCATGCATGATTTCCATTGGTATATCTTCAAAATCATCCTTTGGTTCCGCTAAACTCATAACCCATCTGCTGACTTTATCAGAGGAATACTTCTTCGCTGGCCATTTACAAGTGTTGAGATAATACTTTATCCATAATGATGGAACAATGGCTACAGTTTCTTCCTATATGTTATTCGAAACAGGAAATTTCACAACAACATACTGCAACACAGATCATCAAAATGTTATATATTGATACAAGGAGTAGAGTAAATTATAGGGATTGTAGAAAGATAAACGTACTCTAATGAAAAAACGGGATGAGTGGAATGCAAAGGAAAGTGTCATCACTATCAGGCATAATAACACATTTCTCTTTAACATCTTCAATCTTACAACAATAAAATCTATTTTGAAATTCTGACACTTTATAAATATCCAATTTTGAAGACTCCATAGGAAATTCACAATAGTTTTCATAGCGTCTAAATCTTTTTCCCGCAACAATAATATCTCTAGGGGAGTCAATCACACTGTATAAACGTACAATATCATCATTGATAGTTTGCTTTATTTGTGTGAAATCTTTGGTAATAACAATGGCATATTGTTGACCTTCAAGCGACAAATTAGAACCATCAAATGGTTTTTTCAGAGTCACAAAATTGGAATTTTTACGGGGATATGGGTTTATCAATGCACCTTGTGATTCCATATCTTTGTCAGCCAATTGTTGTAATGGCCGATGAGTAGAGCGTAAGTGACTTTTTATAACACCCAACAAATTTTCATAAGGAAATGCACTCTGTTATGACATTCTTGAGCTAAATGAATGAGGGAGTGAACATTGTAGACGACAAATTCACGCCCAAATGATCGAACTGACTGCTTCACAAATTCTCTTAACAAATAATCAGCAATCTCATTCATTCTTTGAAAAAGATCGTGTGTACACAAGATGTAGATTGCACAGTGAAGGAGGAAGCACTGGAAAATATTATTGGGCACACGATTTTTCACAACATAAATGCAATCATACAATATGAATATTCTAAATTCATATTGAGTGTCTTTCTACTTTTCTCTTTTATTACGAACACCCAAATTTCTTGGTTTCCGAGTAAATTCTAATGGAAAGAAAATGGCAATATTTAACACATTATTGATTTCAAATACAATCGCATCTGGCAATGTACAATGAGAACGAATACTTATGAGAAAATTAAGCATTCTTTTACAATGCCTAGATACACAAGATGCAATGCAGACGGAATTGAGAGACCATACCAGTTCCGATACCCTCTAATATTAAATTACCGACATGATGATAAGGATTATCTCTATTAGAAAGAAGGATTATCTCTATAGAAAGATTCATCTGTGCGACAGGGACAATCTTGTTCAAAGAAATACATTCTACTCTTATAATATATCCCTTGTACAATGCACTTTTCACATGCATAGTAGCCATTATGCGCGATACATTGTTTTATAAATGAACGAGCTTCAGCATCTAGGACATAATTAATAATTCTAAATTGATATATATTATCATCATTCCATTGAGACTCATTTTCTTGTAAATCCGTTACTTCAGCAACACACTGTTCCAGATAAATATTAACATCAGTAGGTTTTCTAGAGCCAAATAAAAAAGCAATCAAAAAAGGATGTTTGAAATCTCGAAATTTGCCAAGAATAGGCCAGAAATGCATTTCAGAGCTTTTGCTTAAAGGAATGCCATCTATATTGACATCTATCGCTATTTCACCATATTGACGAATATATTCATCAGAAAGTAATTGTCGAATATTCAGTTTTATTCCTTTGTACTAAAATAGCCCGTCATTTTCAACGAGGACATTAACTTTTCTCGAATTGCGCAACAGAGTTTTGTGACTCTTAGGCAGAAAAGGAAAAATTGGCATTAACAGAGCCAACAATGCATCTACTTTCTTTTTTGATACTCCACGCAAAGCCCATTCCCTTAACATGTTTAATAAATAATCGTTCCATTGCTCTTCATCATTAAAGTTCAATGTTGTATCTATATCACTCGGTTTATTATTATCTTGTGCCTCCCTCCTCTCCCCCTCCCCCTTCCTAGCCCCCTCCCCCTCCCCCTCCCCCTCTTTCCCTCTCCCTCTCCCTCCCTCCCTCCCTCCCTCTCACTCACTCTCTCTCTCTCTCTCTCTCTCTCTCTCTCTCTCTCTCTCTCTCTCAACACGTCATTATCTCTATTATCATTCATAATGTAATCTGTAATATCATTATTTTTACTACTATTGGTGGAATTGTCAGGAGAATTAGAATTGCCATAACTAATAGGATCTAAATGGAGGGTATCATTCTCTTGAAAATTCTCCCTTTTAAAAAAATCCTCAGGATCAAAGACTGTAAGATTCTCAAAACTGTTTTCTATTATTATCACTACTGAGTAAAGTACCAAGATCTTCACTGTGGATGACGACTCGGGTTGTCGTGCAGATACCTCGAGTTCGGCACCCAAAACCAGGTAAATCGGTCGAATTACATGTCCTCTATTCTCTTTGTCCTTGCCCTTTGACTCTCCTTTTTCTGTTTTCAGGTACCACAACGCTGCAATCTGAGGCTTCCTGGTCCCTCTTAGGATCGGCTGACTCGGACGACATGGACACAGAACGTGTCCAACGTCGATGGAACTTTCACAAGGTATGTGTCAACTGCGCACTTAACCTTTTCTTTGTTCGGAATATCTCATTCACGAGATATCCCGGATATCACTCACTTTTTTATTTAATTGGCTGTCGCTCGCCAACACCGTGCACTCTGATCTCGTTATCTCGAATATTTACACTATATACATTGTTTATACCTAACGCGTTTACGCGCACGATACATTTTCAAAGGCGAAGTAATGCGGATTGTGCGTACGGCAAAATCTCGACGAACTCCACGAGCTCGCAAAATGCTGGGCTTATATACTCGAGACGATGCGCACCATCCCCACCAAGGGTTCAACAACCAATCAGCTTTCCAGAAAACGGCTGTTGCGCACCAATTAGATCTCAATATGTTATTGCGTCTTAATTTGGAATCTGCCGGTAGCGACATCTCTCGGATTCCAACAAAGCATTCTGCGACTCTTTGTTATACAACTCGAGACTTAAAGATAAACTAAAATAATATTCCTAGCGCTTTTATTTTTAATTGTAACGCTTTTTAAAAACAACTAAATTGAACCTTTGCTATAAAACGCTAATTTAAACAAAGAACTATTATTTTATAATAAGCTTATTATTAACTTCTTTTTGTATTTTCTATTTTTTTTGCCAACCACTTATTTATTTACGATTATATTATAAGAAATAAATGTTTTTTTAGGTTTTATTATATTTTATACTCTTTTATTTATTTTATAATATTTTTGTGTCGAGGCTTGAGCTTATAATATGTATCGTGTGTATTGTTATCTGTATGTTATTGTTAATATAAAATAAAGTATAATATAAAACTGCAATGGTTTTACAAACGGCTTATTAGAATTGATATAAAACAATATTCTTTTCTTTTTTTTGGGCATCATACAATTAATTTTCTTACTTAACTTAAACTTAAAATAAACATGCAAAACTAAAATTTGACTGTAATTTTACTTTTGGTTAACTAAAATAAATAGGGAGGAAAGATGGCGGTTAAAGAGAGCTGACGTGTGTTTGGTGTAGTGAAGGAATTTGGGGAAGGAAGTGATATTTGGAGGAAGGTGGGAAATCTGTGGGTGGAGGAAGTGATAGAAGAGGACGAGAGGAATTCGAGAAAATGGAGGAGGCGATGGGGATGCAGCAATTAAAGAGTTAGATGGGTGCAAAGGAGTTCGGAAAAGCATAGTCAGCAGATTATGGAGCAAGGAGAACAGAAAGGGAGATGGTGAAGAAGAGTAGAAAAGAATGGAACTGAGGGAAAGAAGGAGTCGGTAAGGAAGAAGCGCGACGAGAATAAAGAGTATTATCGGCGGGTAACGAGAGAGGAGGCATAAGGCAACAGGTGATGGCGGCACAGGAAAGCCTGCGGGCCATGTACGCGGAACACGTGTTGCGGCGGATCAGTGGTGATTGCGCAAAAGAGAAGAGGAGACAGGAGTGAGGTGATAAAAGTTTAGGTGAATTACAATGAAGGGAAAAGGAAGATGGATTGGAAGGAGTTGGTGAGAGAGTTCAGAGAAATAAGAGAAGGGGGAGAGGATTAAAGAAAGAACTGATGATATTGAGATGGAGAAGGATGAGAGGAGTAAAAAGAGAGGAAAGCGAAAGTGAGAGGTGAGAAACGTTAGGAGAGAGGTGACGGAAGAAAACGAAGCAAAGGAGTAAAGAGAAGAAAAGGAGGAAAGGGAAGGAAGAGTAAAATCATTCTGAAGAAAAAAGAGGACAAGGAGAGCGATGCTGAGAGAATAGAAAACGAGGAGGGAGAGGAGAAGGAAGAAGACGAGACAAAAGAGTCGAGGGAAGGGAAGGAGGAGAGGGAAAAGAAGAGAAAAGTTAGCCTGAAGAAAGAAGAGAAGAGGAAAGCGATAATGAGAGGATGGAAAGCGTGGGAGAGAGGTGACAGAAGAAGACGAAGCAAAAGAGTTAAAGGAAGAAAAAGAGGAGAGGAGAAGGAAGAGAAGAGTCATCCGGAAGAGAAAAGAAGACGAGGAGAGCGATAGTGAAAGGTTAGAATACGTGGGGAGAGAGGAGAAGGATGAAGATGAAGCAAAGGAGCCGAGGAAAGGAAGAACAAGTGACTGGAGGAAGAGAGGGGAAAGAGGGAAGAAGAGGATGAGATGGACGGTAGCAAAGGACGAGAGGAAGGTGGGAGGAAGAGTGAGGCAAAAGATTAAGACGAGAGAAGAGAATAGGAAGGATAAAGATGAGGGAAAAAGGGGATCCGGGAAAAAGGCGGAGGGAAAGGGTGAGGGAGTAGATTTAGTAGGAAGGAGAGAAGATTGAGGGGAAAGGGAAAGTGAGGTAGATAAAAAGGGGGAGGGAGGGAAAAGTGGGTGGAGAAGCGGGGAAAAGGTAGAGACAAAAAAGTGCGAAGGATGAGAGGGGGGTGGAGGAAAAAGGGGTTGGAGAGATGTTTAGGAATACAGGGGAGGTATGTAAGGGCAATAGGAGGAGCTAGAACAGGGGGAATAAGAGGGGAGGGCATCTGTTTTTATATGTTTCAGAATTCTGATAAGATAGGATAGGGTGACATGTAAGGAGAGAAAACACATAAAGAAGAAGAGAGTAGGTGAGGCAGAAGAGGGTGAAGAAGGACGGAGAGGCAAAAGGGACGAGATGACGCAAGGAATGAGAAGGACAGAAGGATGAGGAAATCAGAAGAGAGAGAAGGAAGAAGGAGAGTCGTGAAATACAAGAAGACGAAGAAGAGAGTAAGGGGGGGTGGGAAATGGAAGAAGAAATGGAGGAAAGGACGGGGGCCGAGGGAGAAAGATATGAGCATGTAAGGGTTGCTTATGGCCATGTCGCGAGGGGAAATGTGATTATTTATTTGTAAAGATTTGGGACCGCTCCTTAAAAGCGCCTTCGAAACCCTAAGGGGAATGAATAAACGATACATACAACTAAAATAAATAGGTGTATTTGCACTGCATTGCCTTATCTCGTCTGGTAACTAAAATCGCATATAATATTAAAATCTTTAATTGTCGCATGAAAATAATATATCACTATGGTCTTACATATAACGCGCCTAACTATTTGTAAAACCATATTTGAATGTCAAAAATAATGTTAAACTTAAAATATCGATGTATGCGCCGTTCGCGGTTCATGTGATAAATTATCGATTTTTCTTTTTGTAAAACATTCATATTCCTAGGATAAATTATCGAGCGTATGATGATAAAGATGTACGTTTAAGACGCTCCTGTGTTACGCAATAATTACCTACATGACCGTAAGGAGCGCCGGAGATATGTACAAGTTAAGATGACGAAAGTACACGAGAGTCACATTGTTCTTTAGTCTCGCTCTCTCAGTTTTTTTCTAAGAATAAAGTACTAATAATACAGGCAAGGTGGATCGACTACTGTTTTCCCCGACCTTACAATCGACTTTACAATCCTGCCATGTGGAAAAACTCTTTAGTATACTTAATGTCTCATATAGCCAGTGATGCCAGAAACAGGTCGCAAGCAACACGCAACCGTAGTGGGGAGAATGACGCACACAAGCGAAAACCGTGTACGTGTGAGCTTGGCGTTTCGGCTAGCTTCGGATAGCAGAAGAGAACAGATATACTGTTTTCTGTCTCCTTCTCTACTGAGCCGACAACGAAGGCGACGGGCGATGCGGCGACGTTATGTTGCTCGATTCTTAATACGCGTGACAGCGAAGCGTGATGCAAAATTTCGCAATTTTAATATTTTCTGCATCTTACATTAAATAGATCTACTCTAATTATAGAAAATAATTCATCTGAATATTATACATTTTATTTTCTAAATTTACTTAGCGTGATTTTTTATTTCACTTCTTTTTAATGCTTATATTTTGTTTTCTTCCATGTTATTAATAAAGATAAAATATAATTTATAAATATAATTTTTGAGAAGAAATATTTTTGATGGCGATTAATTTTTGTTAAGGTAAAAAATATATAATTTATATAATTTTTGAAAAGATAATATCTTTGATGGCGATTAAGTTTTGTTAAGAACTATTTGCTAGAGAAAGATATACTTAGCGCTTTTTTTTTTACATCTGTGATGTCTTTTTTTAGACGGATAAAATATTTAATACTATTAATTAAAATATATTCTTTTAAAAATAAAAAATTTATTTTTTTTAAAGTAATATAAGTACCTACGTTTTAATAAGTATTTCCTTAAACAAAGTTAAAAAATATTTGGGTAAAATTATATCAAAAGGCTGTAAAAATCCATTTAATACATAATGTTAGAAGGTTGTAAAAAAAAATTTATTTATAACACAAGAAGGCTGTAAGAAAACATTTAACGCTGTCACGCGTATTAAAAATCGAGCAACATAACGTCGCCGCATTGCCCGTCGCCTTCGTTGTCGGCTCGGTAGAGAAGGAGACAGAAAACAGTATATCTGTTCTCTTCTGCTATCCGAAGCTAGCCGAATCGCCGAGCTCACACGTACGCGGTTTTCGCTTGTGTGCGTCATTCTCCCCACTACGGTTTCGTGTTGCTTGCGACCTGTTTCTGACATCACTGCATATAGTCATGTATCTCTCGGTTATTAAAATGCATAATTAACGTAAAAACTTAATTTTAACTAACACGAACTTATTTTTGTATTTTGTTTTTATAGAGTATGAACTGTTTATCCTAACACTAAATATATACACCTATGTATATAAGACGCTTGTTTCATCCTTCCTCGTTGTTTACGCATTTTTCACTGTTATAATCTCCTTCTTTCACGCTCATTGTCATTCTCCTTTTGTTGTCATCTCGCTCCTTTTGGCTCACGGGTTGTTTCATTTAGCTTTGTTCGGCTGCTGCATCATGCTGCTCTGTGAATTTAGATGTTATTACGTGAGCAACAGGGTAACGGTTGCAAGATTAGGTTAGGTTACAAAACCGTATTACAAGCCGTCCCCAGCGGCAGGCGCGAGGAGCTTACGGTCCCTGAGTTCTTCCCGTCTTCATCGAGTGTAGGGCCTACTTCCCCGTTGCTGGCGGGCGGGGAGCATAAAACGACTACCGCTGAGGATGTTGTGGATGAGGACTCGAGAGAGCCCTTGGAAATGACTATTGTTGATTGTCGTCCACTCACCGATGAGTTTGGTGGTTCACAGGATGCGGCTCCTGTCACTGGAAACATAGATGCCTCCGCATCTGGTAGTAAGCCTCGGGAAAAGAGGAAGGCCCGTGTTTCTCCGGGCGCGGTCTCTCCGAGCGACGAGGAGAGGAAGGGCGTGAGCCCGTCGCTGCTGCAGCAGTTGAAGCCCGTCTCGTTAAGGAAATTGAGATCCGCAAAGAGGAGGCCTTCAGGTGGAATAGTGGATCTGACCAAGGATGAGATTCTGGGTGACCTACTTTCTGGCAGGATGTCAGCTGAGGCAGAACTGGAATCGGAGGCAGATCCAGCGCCTGAGACAACTCCCACCCCCAAAAGAATACCAAGAGTCAGGCTAAAAAAAGGAAAACAAGGGTAGGAAGTCCAAGGCAGTGGCTAACAGCGAGGGTGAGTTGAGCAGCGAAGTATCCCCCACCTATGGGTTCGCTCACTCCAGGCGGAGTTCTAAGACTGAAACAAGGGCCAAGAGCGAGAAGATGGTCAATAAAGGCACCACAGCTAAGAGTAGTGGTAGAAAAATTAGTTCTACGACCACGTCTTCATTGGATGAGAATGATGACTTCGCGCCCGAAGAGCTCAGGATCAGAGGAGCCACGGAGGTGGGAATCCTAGGACTGAACTGTCTTAGGAGAATTGAACGCTGGCGCTTCAATAGCCGGAGCCTAAATGGCGAGATTAGCGGCAAAATGAAGAAGAAGCTCGTTGAAGCGACGGAGGTCGTCAATACACTTATACTAAAAGCGGAAGCATCTGGCAACCCAGACACTACTAACGCCAGGAACCGTCAACTCATGGTGGAAGTAGAGAAGCGCAAGCTCGAGGAGGTTAGAAGGAATAGAGAAGTTGCAGAACTAAAAGTTCTGGTTGAGGCTCTCAAAATAGAAGTTCTTGAGCTCAAGGACAAACTGGACGAAGTAGAGCAAGAGAGAGAGAGGGAAATAGGTCGTTGGAGGCTTGCGATGTCCAAGACGAGAAAAAAAGGGATTCTGATACACGAGGAGGGGAAAGAGTGAGTCCCGATTGCGCACATTACGGATCGGACACAGCGATATTTCTCGATCGGACACAGTCCCGATCGGATACAATCCCGATCGGACACAGTCCCGATCGGGAAATATCGCTGTGTCCGATCCGTAATGTGCGCAATCGGGACAATCCCAGGGGAAAGGGGAGTCTGGTAGGGCGACGGGTACTGAGGATGCTGTCGGTATCTCTAGACTACCCGTAATTAAAATGAGAATGGACTCACCTGTCAAGAGGACCCCCCGTTCGGACTGTCAGGATGATACCGCGGGGCGTCAGAAAGATCCGGAGACCGAACATCTTGAGACGCCATTGACGAAGTCTGAAAACGAAACGAAAGATAGTTATCAAATTGTTGAAGTGAACAGGCAGATTAAGAAGCTCTTTAAAAAGAGAGTGGAGCTGAGGAAGAGGAAAAAAGAAGACAAGATTGATAGCAGCGAGTCGAATAATGTTCTTCCTAGCACCAGGGAAAAGCCCCTGCCTCAGCGGACTCCTAGGATCATGCCTAGGGTGGTCTCAAATATCCAAGTAACCCCACCGAGACCTAAAGAGGAGTCAGGAAAAGGCAAAATTCCAGTGCGAGATCCGTGACTGGTGAAAAGAATCTCTAATAGACAATTCAAGAAGTGACAGGAGTGAATGGTCCGAAGCTAAAAGGAAGAAGAGAAGAAAGAGTTACAGCAAGAGAAAACCAGATGGCCCGGACGGGACTTCTGCTTCGGAGGGACAAGTTGCTGGCACCAGCGACAAACCAAGGACTGTGAAGCGTAAGCCTCCGAAATCGGCCGCCGTCATGATCCTCGGCCGTAAAGGGGGTTTTTCATACGCGTCGGCCCTCAAAAAGGCGAGGGAATCTGTTTGTTGGATACCCTACAAATCGAAAGAACCAAAATTAGGAAGGCCGCGAATGGTGGCTTTCTTATAGAAGTTATGGATCCCGGCGGAGCCGGAAAAGCAGCGGCGCTAAGGGATAAACTCCATGAGATTTTGAACGACCAGGCTATCGTATCCAGGCCTGTAACCAAAGGTGAGGTCAGACTGGTGGGCCTGGACTGTACGACCTCTGCTAGGGAAGTGATAGACGTTGTTGCTGCCTATACTAGCTATCTAAAGGAGGATATTAAAGTGGCTTATTTACAGCATGGGTTCAGTGCCCACTGGGAGCAGCCACAAGATTAGCTGGTTTCAAGAAAATCAGTATAGGATGGACTATGGCCAGAGTAGACCTGCTAAGTGAAAGGCCCACCCAGTGTTTTAAGTGCTGGCGCTTTGGTCACCTTAAAAGCTCTTGCTCCTTTAAGGGGGATTTTAGTGGTATGTGCTTTAGGTGCGGGGGAGCTGGACACGCGGCTAAAAATTGTGACTTTCCTCCATGCTATAAGATCTGCCTCTTGGAAGGCAAGGAACATAACCACAGGATGGGCTCGAACCTCTGCCCCTTGGATCGAAAAACGGCCGGTATTGGTTCTTTTATCGGCCTTGGCCGCTCGAGGGGAGCTACAACTGATCGGAGGCCTGAAACCATGGAAATAGATGAGACTCCTAGCACTTCAGGCCAACGTAAACCGCAGTAGGCCATCTTTATACCTACTAGCGCACCATGCGAAGGAGATGGGCGCCGGCCTCTTATTAATTTCGGAACCGAACTATATCCCGGATTCCACTGGATAGTTTTCGAGCGCGGATGAGAGTGCGGCTATTTTTGTGGATTCGAGTCTGGTGAAGGCGAGATGTACATTGGTTGTTCGCGGATCGCGGTTCGTAGCGATTGAGTGCGGGGCATACCTGGTTATCTCTGTGTATATCCCACCGAGTGTTAGTCTACCGGATTACAACACCTTGCTAGACCAACTTTCTGGAACACTGTCCACGCGTGTGGATAAAATTATTTTAGCAGGAGACTTTAACGCCAAGTCTAGTACTTGGGGTTCTCGAGTTGGCGACAAGAAGGGTCTCTTATTAACAAGATGGGCGGCTGAGCGCAACTTGCGTATCGCCAACATGAGCGATTCTCCTACCTGTGTTCGCCCGCAGGGTTGCTCAATCGTTGACCTCACGTGGGTGTCTCACGCGGATTTACTACCTCACATAAGCAACTGGCGAGTTAGAGAGGATCTGGAGTCGCTCTCGGATCATTGTCTTATCTCGTTTAACGTGAACGCGGGTGGGCAGCGACCACCTCTTAATCATACAGCTCTACGCAAGTGGAACTCCAAGAAGTGGGATAGAGATTTCTTTAAAGCCTCTCTGATATGGAGAGGCGGGAACCTGACATTAGAGGACCCCATGGATGTGTCTCAGTTGGTGAAATGGTTGGACGGGGTTATGGAGGAAGCCTGTGATGTTGCCGCCCCACGGATTGGACCTCGTCGCCCCCGCCGACGAGCTTATTGGTGGCAGGACTCTGCGGCTGACCTTCGCCTTCAATGCATTCAGGCTCGGCGACGATGGCAAAGAGCCAAGAAAAGGAGACGCTCAGTAAAAATGATCACGGAACTAGGGGCGAGTTATAGACATCTCCGAAAGGACTTGCGCATGGAGATCAACAAATTAAAATCTATCGCTTGGCAAGAGCTAATACGCTCGGTTAACAAGGATCCGTGAGGAATGCCTTATAGGCTGGTCCTTAAGAAACTAAAGTCAGCCTCCGCTGGTTTGACGGAAGCGTGGAGCCCGAAATTTTGACTAAACTCCTGGGATCATTCCCTAAGAACAACTTACCGGACCCGATCGAGGACTGGTCAAATTTTGTGTGGTCAAACGAATGGGCAATCAGCTTGGACGAGCTCAACCGCGCTATTAGGAAGCCTGTGGCCTTATGGACTAAAACACCTGCACCTGACGGGTTTAGGATGGTAGTGTGGATGCAGTCGACCAAAGAATTTCTTCAATGGATCAGGCACCTGTTCAATTTATGCCTATCAAGAGGTGAGTTTCCTTTGGAGTGGAAAAGCGCCAATCTGGTATTGATTCTCAAGGAGAACAAGTCATCGATGGGACTACCAAAAGCTAGGCCAATATGTCTCCTCGATGAAATCGGCAAGACATTTGAACGAGTCCTGGGAGATAGGATTGCTCAATGGCAATTCGAGCATCCGGAATCCGATGTCTCCGAACACCAGTTTGGTTTTCGGAGGCATCGGTCCACGTGTGATGCTCTCCGGTTTCTTAAAGAAATTACGTCCACAGCCGTGGGAGATGGAGGGTTCGGAGTCGTGGTGTCACTCGACATCAAGGACGCATTTAACAGCATACCATGGAGGATGATTCGAAGGGTCTTGCGCCGTAAAAAGTTCCCCTCATATTTAAGAAGGATCGTGGATTCTTATCTTTCGGAGAGAACCATCTGGTATACGGGCATGGAGGGAAGGCGCCACTCTTGGCCTATGGAAGCTGGCGTTCCTCAGGGCTCTGTCCTGGGACCAGTCCTCTGGAATATAACCTTTGACAGTGTTTTGAGCCTGGCAGAAGACGACGAGCGCAGCAATATTTTATGTTACGCCGACGACACGCTCATAGTTGTCACAGGTAGGAATTGCAGGATGACTTGTTTAAGAGCGAGTATCCTAGTTAATAGAGTGATAAATAGAATCAAGAAACTAGGATTATCCGTTGCCACCGAGAAGACTGAAGCGATCCTGAACCGAGCTCCATTTTCATCTGCGACACGTCGATCGATTTTCGGCTCAGTATAAGATATCTGGGTGTGATGATCGATATTAATTGGAGCTTTCGGACTATTTTAGGTATGTGGTAGATAAAACGGAGCGAGTGGTCCGGGCTCTCAACAGATTGATGCCCAATTTGAGAGGTTCGGACGAGAGACGACGTCGCTTGTACATAAACGTAGCTATGTCGGTGCTCTACGGTTCCCCGGTGTGGGGAGACGTTATTGCGAGGAGCAAACTTTTACCGGTTTTGTATAGATTACAACGCACGATCGCGCAGCGCGTGATCTCGGCATACCGCACCGTGTCGAGCAACGCGGTTCTATTGTTGGCTCGACTCCCATCTCTGAAGTTTATGGCAATGTCATGCAAGAGGGTATACGAATTTACAAAGAGATCCAGAGAGGACAGCTACTCGCCGGAAACGCTGAAGGACATTAAAGAGGTGGAAGCATTGAGGTTGTGTAATGAATGGCTGGAGTTATTAGAAAGATCGAACACACCAGGGTAGTGGACAAAACTTGCCATAGTTCCGCGGCTGGAGGCCTGGATGGCTAGAGATTCAGGCTCGGGGAGTATGTCCTACCACCTGACCCAGATCTTTACCAGTCACGGATGTTTCGCTAATTTCCTTCGGCGAATAGGCAAAAGAAGAGACGCATCATGCGATTTCTGTGGAGAAGAAGACAACGCGTTCCACACGATGAGAGAATGTCCATACTGGGACCTGGAAAAAATCCGACTGCGAAACACCCTCGAACTTTCGCGGGAATTCACTCTGGGAGACGTCGTGGAGGCCATTGTGGAATCAAAGGCAAACTGGAAGGCCTTCTCAGCGTTTGCGGAGGAGGTAATGAGGGATAAGGAGGAAGAAGAGAGAAGGCGCGAGAGAGAAGCGGCTCCCTTTACTTCCGACAGGGATGACGGCTCAGAGTGAGGGGGCAGTTACTACTCACTGGTAATCTGTGGCATCACCTGTACGTACAAATTCATTTAGCGTCACCATAGTTTTCTCGTTCTTCATCTCATTTATTCACTTGTGCAATTCGCGTAAATCGAATTGTTTGCTCGGACGGAGGGATCATGGATAGTAATTGGTTGCTCTTCAGTTTTTAATTTTTATTATTTCTGTAGGATGTTGCTGCCATGATCGCTCACAGTTTAGTTAGTTTTGTTGCCTTTATTTATTTATTTACGTTAACGGCATCATCTTTCGTTGAACGTTGATCATTTTCTTTACTCTTGAATGTTTCCACGAAATTTTCTGCAACACCATTCGTGGCTGGGTGATGCGGTGCTGTGAAACTCTTAATTCCATTGTTCTTACAGAATTCTTTAAATTCCGAGCTCGTGTATTGTGAGCCGTTATCAGTTACTAAGTGTCGTGGTAAACCGAATCTAACTAACACTTTCTTAAATTCTTCAATAACTCTCGCTGTCGTAGTACTTTTGTTCATATTATAAGAATATATGTAAAAGGAGTAGGGAGAATACAGAGGTATGGGGTGATGTGTGGCTCAGTGGCAGAGTGATTGCCTACTGAGAGGTAGGTCCTAGGATCGAGTCCCGGTAGGGCCCCGGTATTTTTACTCCTTACAGTTTTCAGAAGTGGGATTCGAGTTCAGTCTTCAGGCAGGACAGTACGCAGGGCACCTTCTGGGAAGGAGAAGGGGAGCCAAGAGATGCGACTGTGGAGCAAAGACAAAAGACGTTCGAGGGCGAACATAGTGTCAGGCTGGCCGAGTTGTAAGAATATATGTAAAAGGAGTAGAGAGAATACAGAGGTATGGGGTGATGTGTGGCTCAGTGGCGGGGTGATGTGTGGCTCAGTGGCAGAGTGATTGCTTACTGAGAGGAAGGTCCTAGGATCGAGTCCCGGTAGGGCCCCGGTATTTTTACTCCTCACAATATCTATAATTTCCGGCCATTTCGAATACGCATCTATTATTAACATAAACATGTGACCGTGGACAGGCCCCAGAAAATCCGAGTAAATACGACTCCAACACTTATGCGGATAGGGCCACGGGGTTAATGGAACTTTCGCGGGTTTGTTTCTCTCTTGTACGCACACCGTACACACCGTCGTTACCCCCTCGATCTCACTGTCTATATTCGGCCAATACACATACGATCTTGCTACCATTTTCATTTTTACAACTCCAAAATTAGACGCATGCAATTCTCGAAGTACTCTTTTCCTTAACACCTCTGGGATCACAATTCTATATCCCCACATCAAACAACCTTTTTCTACGCTTAGTTCATCACGCTTCGCATAGTATTTCTGTTCACTGTCTTCCAGCTTTTTAATACTCGGCCACTCATTACTTACATATCGTATTATTTTATTCAACACTCCATCTCGTTTTGTTTCCTTCGCGATCTCTACCGCGCTTACCGATTCTAATGTCTCTTCTACGTAATTTAGTCCTATAAATTCATTATCGAAGATGGATATTGTATCGCTTATCGGTAGTCTCGAAAGTGCATCGCAATTACTATTTTGTGCCGATTTAATGTATTCTATCTTGTATGTAAATCTTGACAGGAAGTACGCCCATCGTTGTAACCTACTAGCTATAGTTAAAAAAATTTCTTGCTTGGGACCAAAAATAAAAACTAATGGTTTATGGTCCGTCCTCAGTATAATGTCCTTGCCATAAATATAGTTGTGTTAGAATTTTTTGAATCCGAACACTATTGCGCTTGCTTCTTTGTCAATGATCGCTCTATTTAACTCTTTATCTGGGATTATTTTAGATGTGAATGCTATCGGTCTCTCAGTGCCGTTTCTATACTTATGAGATAATATCGCTGATAATCCATATTTTGAGGCGTCGCATGCTAGTATAATTTGTTCGTTTGGATTAAAATGTGCTAATACCCGAGGTGACGTTAACTCTATCTTAACCCACTCGAATGCAGTGGTGCATTCATTAGTCCAGTTAAATGTATCTCGCTTCGCGCACTCATACAATGGTTTTAGTTTTTCCGCCCTCTCAGGCAAAAATCTCGCGTAATAAGTTATTAATCCTAAAAACGAATCTAACTGCTTTTTGTCTGCCTTTGGAATTGGCGCCTTATTCATTGCTTCAACTTTTGTCTGGGATTTGTGTAGTCCGCTTCTATCAATTACGAAACCTAGGATGTCTAACCGTTTTTTTAAAAAAATCACATTTGTTAATGTTAACTTTGAACCCGACATCTTTGAGCCGTTTGAAAACCTTGTATAGAGTTTGTAGATGTTTTTCGTTATTTTCTCCCGTGCAGTATATGTTGTCGAGATAAGGAATTACACCACCGATTCCCGCTAAGCATTATTCGATTTTGCGTCGAAAATCGCCAGGCCCTGACGCAATACCCTCGGTCATTTTCGTATATCTGTACAAACCCTTATGTGTAATGACGGTCAAATAGTCTCTACTGCCTGGGTCCACTGGAATTTACATGTACGCGTGTCGCAGATCGATTTGCGAAAAAGTTTTACAGTTCCGCAGAGCTAGAAATATTTCATCAATTAATGGTAAGGGATGTCGGTCTACTACTAAACTCGGATTTAGTGTTAGATTGAAATTACCGCATATTCTTACCGTATCGTCTGATTTTATCACCGGAATGATTGGAGTTGCCCATTCGCTAACGTCAATTTTTTTAAATGTCCTAGTTCTACTAATCTTTGAATCTCATTTTCCACTTTCTCGGCTAACGCAAAAGGCAGATATCTTGCTTTTAGAGCTACCGGGTGCGCATCTTCTTTCAACCTCAACTTAAGCAAACCTTATTATATAATCCTGTCCCTGGCCCGAACAATCTCGGAAATTTACCCTGAAATTCTTTTACAACATTTACTGGATCGATTTTATTGCAACTAATTACTTCATTTGTAGCATTTAGTGACAATGGCCATAGTCTGAAAACTTTTAACCACTGCCTGCCGATTAGGGGAAAAAAGACCATCGGTCTTTTTCTTTTCATTACTGTCAATGTAAGTGTCGCTTCTTTTCCCCCGAATTGTACCTGTAATTTATCTAACGTGCCTTCGTGTTCTAGTGGAATTTTACCGTATGCACTTAATTTATGATTAGCTTCTACTATTTTCAAGGACGGGAAGAGTTTGTCTTTAGTTTCTTTCGATATTATGGACACGTACGTACCTGTATCTATTTCCATTTTTACATCCATACCATTTATCACTACGCTTACAAACATCGGTTCCGCGTTTACATTGTCGCTATCAGTTCTTATACTACTGACTGTTAACCTCGCTGCTGCGCTGCCTTTCTCTTGTCGCACTATAAAGAAGTCTTCTGTTGACTCCTTTCTCTGTTGCTCCCGCGATGCTTCTCCTGGTTCCATGTGGTGCACTGCTGTTCCTCCCGCTTTGCCTTCTGCTGTCCCTTTGGATCTGCATACTGCTGCCAGATGTCCTTTCCGTTTGCATATATTGCACGTTCGATATCGATGCGTGCAATTTCGGGCCATGTGATTGCTTTTCCCGCAACAGTAACAAGTTACTGTTGTCCGATCTTTGTTGGCGCTGTTGTTAGTTATACGATTGCTTCTCCCTCCTTGATCCGTGCTATTATATCTTTGGCGTCGCTTGTCTCGATTACCTCCCTTCTGTTGACTTCAGTTTTGTTGTTTTTTTGTTACTTGGATTGCATTTACTTCTGTCGCCTTTATTTCCTTAACGTTGTCGGTGGCTGTCGCGTTTTTTTCGCGGCTTCGAATGCTGTAGCTAGTTTGTACGCTTTGTCGTACGTTAGGTTCTCTTCTCGAAATAATGCTGTTTTTGTAGCGTAATCCTTTAGCCCGCATACTAATTGATCTCTTATTGCTGCATTTGCCTCAGGAAAATTACAGTTCATAGACAGTCGTTTAAGTCTTGCCGCAAACTCGGCCACCGATTCCGTAGTCGCTTGATGCGCTTGATGAATTTTGCATCGTTCAATTGTCTCGGGAGGTTTTAGATCTAAATGATTTTTGATCAAGCTTATACAATTTCATCAAATGTTTTTGTACTGGGTTTATTCGGAGCGCACAAATCTCGAAACAGCTTGTATGTTTCTGCGCTTATTTTCGTCAGTAATACAGCGGCTTGTTTTCCTACTGGAATATCGTTTGCAAGAAAATATAATTCAAGTCTCTCCGTATACGTATCCCAGTCGTCTTGGCCAAGGTGAAATTCCAATTTCGTGCTCGTATTGTCTCCAGTCATTGTATGTATAATCCTATGTTCTGACTTGTTTACGTTTACACCGATTTGGTCCGTTTCAACTTCTAATTTCGGCTTGATCTCCGTAATGCTGCTTTGATTCCGTTTATTGTTATCGCTTACGTGGCATCGTACTATTTTTCGTAGTTCGTCGATACTGGCTTTGTCGTCGAATGCTAATTTTAACTGTGTTAAAATTTCAAATAATCGTGGTTTGTTCAGTGTATTGATCCATGCCGTCCTCGTATAATCGATTGGTATTTGATCCCGGGGATCCGACATTCGCGGTGCCACTCTCTTTCGTTTCCCGTATACAATAATTGTCACTTTTAGTTTATGACTTTTTCACCGCCATCCTCGTCGCCAGAATTGTGGTGTATTTAATGTATTATTAATCACTAGACACTCTTGAATAAGATATAGACTTTTAATAACAATCTTACAGACTAGTATAGAGCCGCACGTGTCGGCAGCTACGACACGACTGACTGACTCGTCGCGATATGTAACACATTGAGACAGGTGATACACGTGCTCAACCATACATGATCACGTGATCTACTTAACTATAAACCGATACATTACATTCTACCTGGGATTTTATTGTGATTTCATGAAAGGAGTTAGGTGGAACTTCAATTAAGGTAATAATTAAGATGATATTAGAATGAACGTGTCGTTAAACATAATTTTTGTTCTAAAAATGCTCAAGTGCAAATACTGCAAAGAAATAATTTTCTCTTATGATGATGTTCCAAAACATGAATGTTTTTTGAATAGAAATGTTTATGTGACAGATGATAATATTCTTTATACGGAAGAAGACCCTGGTATAGTAAACGATGTGTAAACTGAAGCCTAATATTTGGATAAGCCGAAGACAAATAAAGTACGTAAAAAATAATTATTCATAAAATTATAGAATTATTAATTAAAATATTATCTTTACTTAACTATTTAACTTACTCTTCTCGGAGTAATAAAAGAGAAAATATCTTGACTATCTTCCTTTTGGCAGAAAGAGATTTTTAACCTATGTTGTTGCCCTTCTTCTCTTTCACCGGAATCTTTAAATTTACATAGGCTATATGTTAATTATTATAGATGTTGTGTGTGTTTGGACCAAAGATGCTACTCTCGCTCTTCTAAGCTTGTATGAGAGTAAGAAGAACATGCTGAACAATCCGAAGAAGAAAGTTGAAATGTGGGAAGCGATATCAAATGATATGATGGATTTTGGGATTAAGATATAAATTCTTCGATGTGAATAAATAAAAAATAAATATGCAAAAAATGTCTACATTTGCTTATAATATTTTAATTTATATTTTAGATGTCATGCGATCAAATACGATGGAAACTCAATGCCTTGACAAAAAAAAATATAAAGAATGCGTTAACAACAACTCCGTTTCTGGAAGAGGTGCAATGAACTTCGAATTTTACGACCAAATGGAAGAAATTTTTGGGCGGCAGAGCAGCGCCGTAGGGACATATGTAGTGTCATCGACACTTCCCTCTAAAAATTCAGAAGCTTCCACCTCGAGAAAACAATTTGTATAACAGTCTGATAACCAATCATCGACTTCAACATCTTCAAATACCGAAAGTTCCGCATCAAATGTAAATAGTTCAAGGAAACGAAGTCGTCCACAACATGGAAGTGGTTCTGATAGAGCAAGAACGAAAATCGAGCTTGAAAAGCAATGATCTCTTTATTTGCATAATAAGGAAAACCGTGAGTCTGTAAGAGATGAGAAACATGCTACATTAATAGAAACCAAACGAGAAATGGTAAATTTGAAAAAACGACAGCTTGCGTTGAAAGAAAAAGAAGTAGAATACCAAAAAGAAATCGCAGTAAACAAAAGAAAGAAAAAAACTAACAGGCATGCTGAGATTATGAAGATGGAAAGGCAGAAGTATGAGCTCTTGAAAAAATTAATAGGAAACAAAAACAATTTAATCTGCGAGATGCATCGGATTCCAATTAGCGAGTACTATTATTAATTAAGATAATAAATTTTAGTTATTAAATGCTAAAGTGCAAAAATTCTAAAGTTATTATTAAAGTATATTAAATATTTTTCTATCAAAATGATTTTATTGTTTAAAAGTTAATGTTCTTAATGTTTAAGTACAAAAATATTCTGTTTTTAATGTGATATACAGTGAGACTAGAGTTGAAAATGATTGCAAATAAGTCATATAAATGTTAAAGTACAATACAAAAAAGTCCCAAAGTTATTATTAAAGTATATTAAATATTTTCTATCAAAATGATTCTATTGTTTAGAAGTTAATGTTCTTAATGTTTAAGTAAAAAATGTTGTTTTTGATGTGATATACAGAGAATTGAAAATAATTGCAAATAAGTTATATAATTTTATCGTATTTTTATTTTCGTTTTTGTTATTGTTATGAATGAAGGGATATTCGGGACCGCAGGTTTGTATTTAGACCTCTTATGCTGTTTGATACTTGTAAAATATATATTCCTTTAATACCTTTGTTACAACAAGTGTACAAAAACGAACGGAATCGGAATCCCCCTCTTTTTCTTTTTGCTTTCCTCGCGCATTTTGTGCGCGCCGGACTCACGCGGGAAACTTAAAATATTGAAACACATAACACTCTCCTCGCTAAAGAAAAGAAATATATTGTTCGTATAGAAAAATAAAATAATCGGGGGCGCTAGTGTGATGAAACGCTTATCTATTATTTAAATTGGAATTCGTAATCCTTAAGATGCATTGGTAATTTACGTGCTCTTGGTTCCCTTAAAACCCGTCTTGGTGTCGTCGCTATGGGTTTTAAAGTTCTTTCCGAAGGGCTTTCTTGTGATGCTTGAGCTGTCTCAGCGGGCATAGTTTGCTGATGCAACTTTTGTTGCATGTGCTCTATTGGTCTCTCTAGTCTAGGCGGCGTATCATCGACTGGGCAATCATTATCAAAAATTACACTATCTGATAGTTTTGCTGGTGTTTTCTCGCCTATTGCACGAATTTAGTTAACATGTCTTTTCCATATTCGTCCATCATCTAATTGAATTTTATAATGTAATTTTCCTATTCGTTCTATAATTTTTCTGAACAACCATTTATCATGACCTGTGTAGTTCCTACAACTCACTCTCCTGCCTACTTCGAAAACGATAGGCGTTTGTTTGTCTCCCAATTGCGTGTTTTCTTTTTTGTAGGTAGTAATAGATCTAAATGTGTGCGTAATTTTCTCGCGAACATTAATTCCGCTGGTGATTTTCCTGTTGTGGAATGATTTGTATTTTTATATTGCATAAGTATTTGTTGTAGCATTATATATACATTTGACGAATTACTTCGCATACGGCGTAAAGAATTTTTGAGCGTCTGGACGAATCTTTCTGCTTGACCATTTGTTGATGGGTTATACGGTGCTGTAAGCCTTTGCGTAATTCCATTTGCTTTTAGAAATTACGTAAATTCGGTTGAAGTAAAAGTTTTTGCATTATCCGATACAAAATATTTAGGAATTTCAAACATGGCGAAGATTTTTCTACATAAATCTATTGTTGTTTTTGCTGTAATGTCCTTAACAATATGTATTTCAGGCCATTTCGTGTGTGAGTCTACTAAAATAAAAAAGTAATGCCCTAAAAATGGGCCCGCGAAATCTACATGTACTCTTTCAAAGGCGGTTGTAGAAGGTTCCCACACCGTAATTCTATTTTTGTTGGGTTATTTCGAAAAGCATTACCATCTTTACAGTTTTTTGCTAAATCTTCGATATCTTTATTAATACTCGGCCACCAAACGTAACCTCTGGCTAAGTTTTTCATTTTGACTATTCCGAAATGTCCCAAATGTAATTCTTGTAATATTTTGTTACATAATGACTGAGGAATAACTACTCTGTGACCTCTAAGAATTACTCCGTTCTGTAGTGTAAATTATCGTGTATCTATTTGAGAATTGTCATATTTTTCTAGTTTCTTCCCATATGCTAATGATTCATATAATTTTAAAAGTTTCTTGTCTTTTATTGTTGCTGTTCTCAAATCTGTAATTGTCGGCAAGGTTTCGATAGTATCTAATTGGAAAATACCGACAACGTCGTAATTCGTACTATTGTCCTTTATAGGGAGTCGTGACAAGCAACCCGCATTTGCATGTAATTCTGATTTTCGATATTTAATTGAATAATTAAATCCTTGTAAAAATAAAGCATAGTACTGCATTCTTATAGCACTGAAAATAGGAAGGCTTCTGTGCGGAGCAAAGATTTGCGATAATGAACGATGATCCGTTATTAATGTGAAGTGTCCGCCATGTAAATATTTGGTAGAATTTTTTATCCCGTAAAAATAATAGCGTAAGCTTCCTCGTCCTGGGAGTATGATTTCTGTGTATCCGAAAGGGTTTATGACGCATATTGTATGGCTCGCTCGGTGCCATCTGGATAAATGTGCGATAGTACTGCGCCTACTCCGTAGGGACTTGCATCTGTTGCTAATGTAAGCGGTAATTTAGGATCAAAATGAACTAGGCATTTAGGACTTGTAAATGCTTTCTTTGCTGCTTGAAAACTTGTTTCACACTCCTTAGACCAACGAAAAACAGTATTTTTATGTAATAGGTTATTTAAAAGGTGCAATATCGAACTGAGATTAAAAATAAAACGACCATAATAATTAATCATTCCAAGAAAACCATGTACTTCAGTTATGTTTCGCGGTCTATGCATTTTATTTATAGCTTCAATCTTGTCTTGTGCTTTGTGTAATCCGTTTCTATCTATTACGTAGCCGCAATAATTAATTTTATTCGTAAGAAACTCACTTTTATTTGGATTAATTCTTATATTATATTTTTGTAAACGTTTGAAAACCGCTTCCAATTTTTGTAAATGATCAATATTCTTCCCCGCGACACGTATGTCGTCTAAAAATACGGCTACACCGGAGATATCTTTCAAGATGCTCTCAATAGTTCTTTGCCAGATTGCGGGGGGCAATTCCGTACATTAGACGGTTACAACGCTAAAGACCTTTATGTGTATTTAATGTAAGAAGAGGCTGATCTTCTCAGATCGAATTTCCATTTGCAAATAAGCTTGTAGTAAGTCTATTTTTGAAAAGATTACGCCTTCGGCCATCGTTGCGAAAAGATCATCCTGTGTAGGGAGTGGGTGATCATCTATAATTAACTGCGGGTTTAATGTCGCACTAAAGTCACCGCAAATACGTATTTGTCCGTTTTTTTTAATTACTGGGACTATTGGTGTAGCCCATTCTGCTGTATCTACTTTTTTAAGAATTCCTTCTGGTTCTAATCTAAGTAGTTCTTCCTCAACTAAGGAGCGGAGTCGAAAAGGGACTGGACGCGCTTTACAAAAAGTTGGTTTCGCATTTTCTTTTAGTGTTAATCTATTTTGTACATTTAAGATTTTAGAGATTGTAGGTACTGTAATTGACTGATATTTATGTAAGAGAACATTTAATTGCTTTTTATCTATAGCTTCTACTATTTTTATGGATCCGATACTATTTAGAAAAATTTTGATACTCTTTTCTTCGCGTAATTGTGCTAACCATTCTCGGCCTAGTAATGTAATTTCTCTTTTCTTTTGTAATATAGAGATTTAGTTTACGCAAACGATTACAACACCGTACATTTACAGTCATATATCCTAATAGTTTAATATTTTGGCGACAATACGAAACTATAAAGTTAATCCTGTAGAATAGACGAATTTGGAAATAACTTACGTGCTAGACTTTCAGTCATTAATGATACTGCTGCGCCACTATCAATTTCGAATTTAACTTCTTTGTCATTGACTAGGAGTGTTGTAACAATTTTCTCTCTGCATTGTACATGTTCCAATTGTAATTTCTGTAACTGCGTTCGCTTCTCGATTACGTTGAAAACAGACCTTCTGCAAGTGTCCGCACTTACCACAAGAGTTGCATTTGACATTTTTATTTAAAGTGCACTTAGAAGTTAAATGATTTTGGCCGCATCCATAGCAAGTTATTGAATTAGTCGCAGGATATTATTATTTTTTGAATTTGTAGAGTTTGACTTGTTATTTGATTTACGTACATTTGTATTACTAATAGTATTCGATTTACTAAACTTATCTGAATTATTTGCACGACGCGTAGATCGCTTGGCTGAATGGACCAGGCCAACTTTTATTTCCCCTTGTAGTTGCTGTGCGCCTTTCTCCGATAATTCCATTGTTGTGGCTACTTGCGTTGCTTTATCCAGCGTTAGGTTATGACCGGACCGATGGTTTAATCAATGGAATATCCACTCACCGGTGCCGATTCTCTTCGAGCGCACGTTCTGTTTCGGTCGTCAGTCACATTAACCAACCGAGTGACAAGGTACTGGTTGCTGACCCTCTAATCCACCTTGCTTCTTTTACAGGTTCACTGGATGTTTCCTGGATCGTCGTAGTCGTCCGCAGGAACAATGCAGGATATACCCAACCGCTGGTCACGTAATCAAGGACTCGGATGCGGTTCACAGGTAAATAAGGTCTCACAACACTTATCGTTTTATATTTTAAAATATAAAATGTATTTAATAAAAATAAATATACATTTATAAATATTTATAAAGTTTTCACTCTCACACATTCACTCCCACTCGTCTCGTTCGCAATATGGTTTTAGTTTGCGTTATCTACGTGTCTACCACGTTCGCTGTTTACGTACCGCGTTTTGGTCTTACTCAAACTTCTCGATCGCGCCGCGTTACATTTCTAATCACGCTTCCCACGATTTTCAGTACTCTCGCTATATGTTCTCTGTCACGTAAAACGATTTGCCTTTTCGCGTTGTACGGACCTTTCCAGTCAGACTCGTGTCGAAGAACGTCCCAGTCCCGACGTTTTATACCAGCCGGCCGGTGTTTCCCCCTCCATTGGTCCTTTGGCCAATCCGGCCGCAGTCTGCTGGTGGCTGCCGTGCTCGTGACATCTCCACGCGCCTATCAGTTCTCTCGTTGTCGCATTCATTAATCCGTTCGACTCATTCCATTCACTCATCACGCACGCTAATCTAAATATATACATTCTATTTACATAACGCTTTATAGCGCTTTTGTTGCGTCTATCGCTGGACGCTTGTAAGTTAAAGTAACGTACATGAAATAAAACTAGTAAATTAAAAATAATGAACGCAAATAAAATTGTCCATTATCGCGTTCTACTTCTCGCGTTTGGGTAAATAAAAAATTATCTTAAAAATGAATAGAACAAAAATAAAATTCGGACGATGTGTCCTCGGCTCGCGAATCGGTATGACCGCAATTCGGTTCACTCGCGCTATATAAAAAGTAGTTTGACAAAATAAATCTCTCTGTTCCACTAACGCCAATGAAATGTTGCGCTGTATAGTAATACTAATAAAAGAAAAGGTATGGATAAAAGTAAAAGGATAATAATGCCATATAGAAATAAATATTCTTGGTATCCCGTCGATACCCTTTCGACGTTTCGCTCGCTCGGCATTTCGATGCTCGCTCGCACAAAAAATAAAAGAAAAAAAAATAAAATTAGAAATAAAATAAAGAATCAAACGCTCGGCTATCTTCCGCCGTTGCGGTACTCGCAAATCTCTTCGCTCGCTCGCGCGAAACAAAAAATAATCTCGCCGCGTGACTTGCGGTCTTTGGTACTTCTCGGTAAAATATAATTCTGTCAGGATAAAATTAAGTATGTAAATAAAACAAAGGATATAACGTAATAACTCGGCTATTCCTCGCCGTCGCGATTCGTTCGATAGAAATAAACAAAATAAATTATCGCTCTCGGTAATAAATAATAAGATAACGGTATAAAAATACAATGTAAAAATAATAAATTTGGCGATCGCTCGTTGCTATGGTTCGCGCGAAATCTTTCGCCCGCGTGTATAAGATAGTAAATGGAGTTGCCGCTTTGCTAGCGGCCTTCTCTCTCCCTCGGTAACTCGGCTTCGCCTCTGAACGTCGCTAGACGTGATTAAGCTCTGTCGTCTGTCTCGGGTGGTCCATCGAATAAGAGTCCGCGCGAGATTTTTCTCCCAGAGCGACTCTCGTACTCGGTCGTCTCCTGGTGTGGGCTGCCCGTGTAGCTCGAACGGTCCGTTCCGCCCGCGTCTCACCGACTCTCCTCGACAATGTCGTTAGGTCGAGAGGAGTCACGGCTTTCGGTCCCGCGTACCTGGACGTTGTCCCCGGTCTCCGCTGTCGTCGCTGCACTCCCCTGGGTTATGTTCAGCGCGCTGTTCCACGCGCCTGCTGTTATCTCCGTCTCCTGGATGTCGTCCTCGGTCTTCACAGTCATCACCGCGCTTTTCTTGGTTTTGTCCAGCGCGCTGTTTCGCGCACCCGCTGTTGCCTCCATTTTCTGTGTTACAACAAACTTGGCTTTCGGGCTGCACCCGTCCACCGGTTGCAAGGTCAGGTACTTCCAGTAGGCGTGCTTGGATCCTTTTATTTAACAGTCCAAAGACCAATTGGTTCCTAATACCCGTATTCATAGTCCTTCCTTGAGGAATAAGGATTCCTTATTGGCTAAACCGGATTTCATAGACCTTTCTTGGTCAAATAAGGAGCTTTATTGGTTCTCTTATCTCAAGGAAAGCCGAGAGCTTCCTTGAGGCGTGAAGGCGATTTTATTAGCAGACAATGCGCACTTAACCTGAAAAAATTTACTGATGAATAAGTCTACATCTGTGAAAATCGAGAAAGTTTTGGTGTAGTGTTCAGTGATAAATAAAAAATTATTTATTTCATTCAGTGATAAATAGTTATGGATAACGATTTTTTAAATGATTCGGACGTTGAGATTGGAGATGATAATGCGGAAGATGATTTTCGACTACCGAGACAATATATTCGTGATTGGGAAAATCCGATTGAATTTTATGAAAATATACCGTTTATAAAACGGTACAGATTCAGTAGAAAGACTGTGATAGACTTTTTATTACCGCTCGTAAATGATAAGCTACGGAGAAATAATAATCGCGGACTGCCGATTTCTCCGTTAATGCAGCTTTTGATAACTTTACGTTTTTATGCAACAAGCAGTTTTCAGGTATATTTTATATTCTTTCGCCAAATATATTACATACTTTACTTATTATTTATCACACTTTTTATGTACTTGTTTTCCAGATTTTTAACGGAGATATACGAGGAATCAGTCAGGCATCAGTGTCACGTATTGTTACACGAGTATCAAAAATTATAGCTTTGCACTTAGGGCAGTATATCAACTTGTCCACACAAGAGCGTAGAAGACAAAATATGATCCAGTTTTACGAGATAGCCATTTTCCATCTGTAATAGGATGTATAGATTGTACACACATACGCATTGTTAATCCTGGAGGAAATAACGGAGAAATATTTAGAAATCGAAAAGGATGGTTTTCTTTGAATGTGCAGTATATTTTTTAATTAAACGAAGATTAAACCATTTTCAAGATTTATTGTTTGTTATAGGTTGTGTCTGGACCAAATCGAGAAATTCTGGACATAGTTGTAAGGCATCCTGGTTCTGTACATGCTGCTTTAATATTTGATCGAAGTTGTGTGCGATGTCGTTTTAAATTAGGATACCTCAATGGGATTTTATTAGGAGACAGTGGATATGCCTGCCGCAGATATTTACTCACTCCCGTATTGAGGCCTGAAAACGAAGCAGAACTCAGGTACAATAATGCACATAAGCGAACCAGAATCATTGTCGAACAACTTTTCGCAATTTGGAAACGCCGCTTTCCATGTTTATATTATGGCTTGAGAACAAAGTTAAGTACATCCGTTGCAATTATATGTTCGGTTGCTGTTTTACATAATATATGTATTCTACATAAACTGAACGAAGATGTAGAAGAATATGTACACGACGATGTATTTGAAAATGTTAACAATCGTGAAGAAGATGGTGTTGGACTTGCTCACAGAGCTGCTTTTATAGTGAGACATTTTTCTTAAAATGTATTACTAAACAATTATATTGTATTTCCGGGAAAATGGAAAAATAAAAAGTAATGGAAAAATACATTGTAATTTGTAATTATTTAAATACATAAAAATTCATTTTAAGGATAATAACAATGAGTTAAAAGCAATTATGTATTAGCAAATAACGATGATTTAATGCTCTAACAATCACTTACATAAATATTATTGTACGTGGTTCAAATATGGGTTTGTAGTGAGCGTGTTGTGCGTGCGTGTGTGTGTGTGCGCGCGCGCGCGTTTGTATGCATGCGTGCGTGTATGTAGATATAATATATATATATATATATATATATATTAGATATATTTTATTTATAATGCAAACTTATCTTATATCGAATGACTGCAAAACAAAAATAAAATTTTTACATTTATAATGCAAATAAAACAAATAATTTTTTTAAACATATTGAAACAATCCTATAGGAACTTAATACTATGTATTCAGTCTTTAACTTCTTAATAATATAATTTTAAACACTTTAAAATAATAACTTTTAATATGTGAAATATAAAAAACACAAGATCGCTTAATCTGCAATCACAGATACTACGGATTGGACGTTTTCTTCTGTTAACGAAAGCTTCAGCAATGCAAGTTTCAATTCTGTATCCGCAATCTTCAATTTTACAGTATGCAGTTCACGCTGCTGTTTAATAGTTTCGCGAAGCTTTATCAATCGTAACTCTTTTTCGTCACGTACAGTCTCAAGTTCATTATCTATGATATCAGGCTGAAGGGCTGCTTTAGAATTTTGATTCCTTTTTACGCTTCTGCTTATATTTACCACGTCATTCGAATTAGATTTTATTTTTTTCGTGTTAATGGATTTTGGAATATCAAATTTTTTAGATACTTGAGGAGAAATTTTCCTTCTCCTCATCATTTATAATGAATTCTTTCTCTAATGAGTTCCTTTGTATGTGATCTAACAATAAAATTAGAAAACAAGAAATTAATACAAAATATTAGTTCAAGTCAAGAAAAATGTGTGTTGAACTATTATAATGTATGTGTACATTCTTTTTCAAATTTAGTAGTACTATCAAATGGACATTGCACTTCGAGATCCAAGTTTGGAGTTGCAGCATCCATAAAATCCATGACCGGATCATTAGGTATCGTTGATGGATTGCCTCCACCCGTCATTAAGCGTTGGACCTTCAATGTGGTATTTAGCTTCTTTTTTCTAAAATAATGTTTTATGAATTAATATTCATTGTGACTGTATGTAAATATAGGATATATTTACTTCATTATTAATATAGTTATAGTTATTGATAATAACAATAAAAGATACTGTACTTCTGCTTCATATTGTCCCAGCATTTTTTAAGCTGTTTGCTGGTACGAGGTGTGCAGCCTTCGCTGCCGTATCTCTTAACAATTCTTTCCCAAGCTTCAGCTTTATTTTTCAGATCCGTTGCTCCTGTTCTTTTATTTTCTATATCTTTTTCTTGTGATATTAATTGAGCAAGAAGCATCCGCTCCGTTTCGGTGTAATGGACGTTTTTGGATTCACAGTCCATAATTGCACTCATATATATTGCATAATTGTACTTTTAATAACTTACAAAAATGTTATGAGAAGCAATGATCGAAGTTTTAAGTAAAAAATTCATTTTATGTTTATTCGCGCTCTTTTGTTCACATTGCATTCTGAACAGTGGCTTAAATTGAAAATTACCAAAAGTCCCTAGAGAACAAGCTCCTTCTAGAAGGAAACCTTAAGATCTCATTATGAAACAAGGAACCCTTGATAAAATAAGGAATCCTCCAATAAGGCTTCCTTAATCCTTAAGATAAGGACTATCTATGAATACGGATGTAAGTGCCGTCCTTAGGTAGTCTCCAAATTTGCAGTGTATACTCAACTTTTGTAAAGCTGCTAAAAATTCTTGGATAGATTCGCCTTCTTTCTGTTTGCGCTGAAAAAACTTGAAATTTTCCGCTATCTCAAGCGGTGGCGGGTCGTAAAATTCTTTCAAAATCGTGACCAGCCTGTCGTAATTCGACTCAAAAGGACTTAGTGGAGCTAGTCGATCACAAAGGACATCGAAAGACGTAGGTCCTACGTAATGAAGTAGATATGGGGCTCTTGCTTCATCTTTGATTGAGAAAATTCGGAAGACTGCCTCGAGCCTCAACAGCCATCGGGACAAATTGGTACTGGTAGAATCGAATGGCTCAATAGTAAATGGGTTAGGTACTTGCTCCGCAGTCGCCATGGCTATACTTTTTATTTAACAGGGTACGTAATATATTTGAAATTACTGGCTGTAATAAGTGCTCGTCCGTTTTTGAGGTTAAGTCAATTTCGATCTCAATATCTCAGCATGCGGTCAATCCCATCCTCGTCGCCAATTTACTGTTATGTATGAAGGGATATTCGGGACCGCAGGTTTGTATTTAGACCTCTTATGCTGTTTGATACTTGTAAAATATATATTCGCTTAATACTTTTGTTACAAGTGCGTACAAAAAACGAACGGAATCGGAATCCCCCTGTCTTTTTCTTTTCGCTTTCCTCGCGCATTTTGCGCACCGGACTCACGCGGGAAATTTAAAATATCGAAACACACATAACAGTTATGATACATATAAATCTATAAAAGTGTACATGTTCTTGTAGTTTTTGTTATTTCAATACATATAATATTGTATTATTTATTTGGTATTCAATTATTCATTTAAAATTGTCATCAAAGATTATCAAAATTAATTTTTCATTTATACAATCATTAACTTTTCAGAGCATCAGGCGAAATTTGCACTTTACATTATTATTCGGGAAAATGTTCGTAAAATAATTGCATTCGACGGTCTATTCCTGCAATTTCGCGATCACCTATTTCCAAGTTGTCATTGGCATCCACTAAATTAGCAAAGTAATCATCATTATATTCAGCAAAGTCATAAATGTTCTCATCAATACAATAGTTGTGTAATAAGCATGCTGCTACTACTGTGTTAGTTATAAAGCTCATGTCGCGATATTCGGTGAAAAATTTGATGCGACAAAATCGTCCTTTTACGTATCCAACAATCCTCGTTCAACGGACATTCACGTAGATGAATGTATAAAATTAAACTCTACCTGACGAGGTGTAAGATGACCATTGTTTCGAAAAGGTGAAACGAGCCACGGTAAAGATGGATAAGCAGTATCACCTAATAAAAAAGTTCTATTCGGGAATAACATTCTTGCGTTTGCATTTGCTGTTTCATGTTTCATACAATGGTAATCTTCTGAATACACGTGCATCATGGAGGGAGCCAGGCTCACCACAATAGATATTGGTAAATCGCATGTTCGCGTCTACAACAGCTTTCAAATTGACAGAAAAAAATTTTTTTTGATTGCAATAATCTCGAGCGTTTGTTTGCAGGTTTTTCTATTCGGATATGACTACTATCAATAGCTCCCAAAACGTTTGGAATTCATTGTTTTGTATAAAATTCTATACAAACTCTCGTAACGTCATGTCCTTGGGGCCATCTGATCATTATGTAATTTCGTTAAAAGCCAAGCTATTACTCGAAAAACCCGAAACACTGATGAAATGGAAATATCGAATCTGTCTGCCAAAGTTCGCAATGTTCCATATTCGCCATGTATCACAAGAACAGTAGGAAGCTCAATTATGCTAAGATTAGCTTTACTCCAAAAGAATGTGATGGAATGAAATTTGATAATTCCAACTCATCCGAAATAAAAAGATTTCTTTAATATTTATGAATTAGAATTATAATAATCACAAATTATTTAATTATGAAATATGCTTGAAATGTTTAGTACCAATTAATTTGAATGCAGTTTTGTGTTAATCTCAAATGTTCTTTAAATACTTGATCCGTTCATAAATCAATAATTTGAATATAATTTTCGATGCGATGTCTTTTTCGACCAGCAATTAAATAATGTATTAGAGGAAATAATAATGGATCTACATCTTTTCCTCCTCACAGTAGTGCTAGTAAGCAGAAGTGATGCTATTTTGTAAACTACTATCCGATTCATCCGTATCGCTGTTCGTGGAAGTAGAACTGCTACTTAAATTTGGCGTTTCCATCAATTGAAAGACAACTTTATCAATCTACAAAGTATTTATTCTAAAAAATTATCAAAAACTATCAATCTTAATAGGAATATAAAAGGTTATATTTTACTCCATCAGTTTATTGTTTCGAACTAATCAATTAAGGGAATAATTAATTTTACCGACATAATAAAACTCACCATTATTATGTCAATGTGGAAATTATATATTCTTTCAAAATCAATTTATAAAAACTCAAGCACATGAGAGTTTGTACTAACTTGAGCCAACTGCTTGTCAGGTCAGTCTTATCATTGTAAAAATTGATATGAGAGCTATCTAGCGGTTGTGTCGGAGAATTAAAACGCGTTCCAACAAGCACCAAGGCACAGTGCTCAAGTGTGTCACACATAGGGTGCTTTCAACGACATAAGAGGGTGGTCTGAAAAGTTTCCGACCTCAACGTGAAGATGACAACACTCGTAAATAAAAGCTACTGAATTTCGTTGTTCATCTGTTGACAGTTACTCATCTAAAGTTTCAGCCATTTTGGACGCACAGTTTTTATGTAACAGTCGTTTGAGTGAGTTGGTGTGAGTTTTTTTGTGAAAATGGACAAAATCGAGTATCGAGCTGTCATTAAATATTTGTTTTTGAAAGGCAATACGCCTACGCAAATCAAAGATGAGTTGGATTCTGTGTATGGGGACTCTGCACCATCATTTACCACAGTGAAATTTTGGGCAGCTGAATTTAAACGTGGCCGTAAGAGCTTGGGAGACGATGAACGTTCGGGACGTCCAAAAACTGCAACTACCGACGAAAATCGCCAAAGTTCACCAAATGGTGCTAGACGACCGCCGAATTAAAGTGAGAGAGATAGCAGAGGTTATGAACATGTCAAAAGAACGTGTTTGTCACATATTAGATCAACATTTAGGCATGAGAAAGCTGTCCGCGCGTTGGGTGCCGCGTTTGCTCACGTTAGACCAAAAACGTGTTTGAATGAACATTTCCAACGCTCTTTTGACGCAGTTTAGGCGCAATAAATCCGAGTTTTGGCGCCGATTAATTACTGTAGATGAAACTTGGATACACCATTATACGCCCGAAACAAAAATACAATCCAAACAGTGGACTGCAAAGGGGGAACCGGCTCCAAAAAAAGCAAAAACTGTTTTTTCGGCTGGGAAAGTGATGGCGACTGTTTTTTGGGATAGTCATGGAGTTATTTTAATCGATTATCTTCAAAAAGGAAAAACCATTACAGGAGCATACTACGCATCATTACTTGACAAGCTGAAGGCAGAACTTGCGGAAAAACGGCCACATTTGCAGAAAAAGAAAATCCTGTTTCACCAAGTGTTCAACGCACCGTCTCACACCTCAGCGGTTGCCATGGCGAAAATCCACGAATTATCGTTTGAACTGCTTGACCATCCGCCTTACTCACCAGATCTAGCCCCAAGCGACTTCTTTTTGTTCCCTCATCTAAAAATTGCGCTCGGAGGACAAAGATTTTCGTCAAATGAAGAGGCAATCACCTTCGTGAACAATTATTTTGCAGAGAAAAATGCCGAGTACTATTTTGACGGGTTACAGAGATGGGAGCATCGCTGGGAGAAGTGTGTAGAGTTACAAGGAGACTATGTTGAAAAATAAAAAAAAAATTTCAGAAAAAATGTGTTGTATCTTTGTTAGGTCGGAAACTTTTCAGACCACCCTCGTATATACATAGACCAAACATTCCTATATTTTTACTATAGCAGCGCGTGACGTCCCGCCATTTTTTCGAAACCATATTTTTGCAAATAATCACATTTCGCTTTTAATTTTATAGTATATCAATGGAATAAAGAACGATTATTTAGCCCGCTTGCTTTTATTCTTATAATTATTTAAATTCATAATAAAACTAATCTTTAGTGCATTTTATTGCTTATCGTTCTTGTTCCATATGATTATTTAGCTTAGGAATTTAAGATATAACGTTCAGTTGCACAAAGAACTATAATTACCTAAAGTAACTAACAACCAACCAATCAGGCGTCGTCCCAAAACACCAGGACATGCGCGCGCAACACTCTAGAACTAACTTGCGATTATTTTACAAGGATAAACGGGGTACGGTTTAGCTAGTCTACCTCCTAGTGTGCAGAGTTAGCCTTCCATCCTATACTCTGCCGGTGTACCCCGGGCAATGTCGAAAAGATAGCTAAGTGACTAGCAAAAGTACAACGCGTTAATCCGCGTGTCCTTTCTTTGGACCCTATTTTTGCGTTTCAGGATCAAGTCCTCAAGTACTTGATCCAACCATCCAGCAGTATTCTAAGATCCATTAGAGCAAACTAACAAACTGAAGCCAACTCATCATAACTCATTCTAAAGATCAATTATATCATTTAAGAAGAGGATCAGCAATCAAACTCAAAATAATTGAATAACTACTAAATCTACATAGTTCATGGCCTGATGGCGGGAGTCCTCCCAACACGGAGCCAATCAAAGGAAGAAGTGAAGTGAAGTACAAGGATAAACTTGCGAGCGAATTTTGGCTTCTTTTGCGAATTACACCAGAGATATTTTATTTAATTGATCATTTAGAAATATTCGATAAATATCCTATCCAAGGAAAATATGTGTTACGATTTACGGAAACATAAAGATACATAATAATTTGTCTTAAAACTTTATCCATAAATTGAATTTTCAAGGTTATTTAAATTTATTCACAAAAACATTAATATTACTTTTTCGAACCATAGTTAAACTAAAAGATAGATTATTATAAAAATGATTCCGTGAATAACAAAATTATAAAATATTTCCGATGATATTTGCGGTCGAACTCTTCATCGAATTCTGCAATTGTGAATTATTTAAATCCTAATTAACCGAATCTTGCGGAGAAATATTCAATATAGAAATGTTTATATAAATTTAAGAATTATATGCGTCTAAATTTATAGAATCACAAATACAATAATTTCCCTTACCACGAACAATTGAAAATAAAAATAAAATAGTTAAAATATTAAATCATTTTATTCATAAAGGACAATAATAATAATAAAACATCTGAATTTAATAATCTCTCGAATAGACGAAGAGCAAATCTTACAAAAGGTGATTCTGTAAATTAACAAACTCATGGCAACATGTTCTACGTTATATTAGAAAATTGTATTGAAAATCAAAAGCATTCATACATCAGAAATCTGCACCAAGGACAGAAACGATGCAATAGAGAGATATTAATAGTACTAAATACGGTGTCCTTTGATCACACGCGACCTACTGCATTTGTTATCACCGAAAGTATAAACAAACCACGCATCGCTCTCGACCCATCGGCAGCGAAATACTGCGAAATAATTTAGATAACAACTTCTTCTCGGAACATCGGAGACCCGAAAGAATCATCGAATTACGATTTGCACACAGTCCTAGATTTCCTTGTTTCACGGGTATATAAACCGTCGATCTCAAGGCGCGCAAGCATTAACATTTAGCGTTCAGCATTAGTAGCATTACTATTTAGCACATTCAGCATTAGTAGCATTATTATATTAACCATTCGACATTAAGCATTTTAGCTTTTCAGTAGACACTTTAAATTATTCTTTCAATCTCTCCGATATTCCCTGATACATTTTTCTTTGTCAGTCACACATCAGATTTATAAAGTCCAAGTCAATTGTAAAATAAAGCTCGAATATATATATATATATATATATAATATATATTATATATATAATATATATATATAATATATATATAATATATAATATATATATTATATATATATATATTATATATATATATAAAAGACTTTATGCACTGTGACGTGACATTTTGAATGTGCGTCACAAGGGCCGAATGGCCCGACCGCGGGCGGTAATTTTGCGAGGGCCTGCGTCTTCCCGGTAGCGGGAGAGAGCGGCCCACGAGTGGAATCGGACGCGATTTGGACATCTAGACCACTTTTGGATTCCCACGCTAAATAATCTAACCAGAATATAATATTCACATTTATTTCTTACGGATGTTTGTTTACTTGCGTGGGTCACTGACCCGGTTAGACCTTTAATTTCTAAACGCGTGTACTGCGATCAGTCACAATGTTTCCTTTGACGTGTGCGTTTTGACTTGTATGTCTTCTCATGTTCTTTCCGCGCTCTTTCTCGGTGAGTTTTCTCTCTCGCTACACATTACACCGTCAATTTTCAACGACTGTTTTTTATTTAATTAATGAAGGTGGAGTTGAGTTTTTCACTCTTTCTCTCGTTGACGGTCACCAGTGAGGGACTCCCCGATTTGAGTTGAGGAATGGATGTGAGAGCTACATTTAGTTTTATCTTCATGTCATTTTTTATTTCGTCCACGATATTGTAAGTCAAAAATTATACAACTTTTTTGCACATTATAACATTTTACGATTTAGTTTTTTCTTTTTTAATTTGTACAGTTACTGAAGATGGCCCGAAGAGGAACCGAAACGTCTAAACATTATACATTTTTTAGAATAAACATGTTTTAAATTTATTTATTTTTTCTTTTGTTTTTGAGAACTTTATCCGCGTCCTTCTTGCGGTTGGCTCTTATTAGCCTTATTTTTTATTATTTTATACCACTTATCATAAGGAAGAAAAAATATAGGCCGGCAAAAAGAGACGCGCTAGTCGCTTAGCCTCGCATTTACGTTGGATCGAGCGACAAGCTTTCGAAACTCAATCTAAAGTTGAATCTATTAAAAAAATCTCTTTGATCCTGTAACTTCTGCATCTACATCTCAATCTGAGACACTTACCAGTCCCCCTCAGAAAATCTTTAACCCAGAATCCGGATTCGATACAAAAATTACTAATAATTTTGTTGTTAACTTACCAGTAACTGACGATCCTAACGATTTAAATACATATTTACCAGAACGTAAGATATCTCAAGAACTATACCAAAACGCAACCAATTTAGAAGGAAATATTAACGAACCTTTCTTATCAGAAGATTTAATATCTCAATTAAATTCTTTATTGCTAGACGAATTTCTTAATATATAGATAAGTAAGAATTAGTATAAAAGTTTATGAGTATTGATTCCTCAAACAAATCCTCTGTAAATTCAACTATAATTATTATTATTCAAAGCATTCTGAAGATTTATTAGTATTCTATAAATTACAGATGAAACCTTTATTCTTAGAAGAAAAAAATGAATGCCTTAATTAATGATATACCAAATCTAATTTTAACAATAATAATCGGACTAATTGAAGAATATTTCAATGGGAATTTCTACATAGATCAACTTATTATTCTTTTAGAAAATCTTTAAGATTCTGGAGTCATATATTTGTATTCACACACGCAATTATACGGGAGCGTCCCGTTTGACCACGTTGCTTTTGACCACAGCCAATTATATTGACCGGTGTATAGGGTTTTTTACTATGTCTACCTATCAGAGGGTTCTGTGGTCAAAAGCAACGTGGTCAATCGAATCCCACTCAATTATACAGGTACGTATAAATTTAGTAAATTCTTAGCAAGTAACTATCATCCGAGCCTTACTCCACTCCCTAGATCACATCAGTCCTTGCTCTCGGCGTCCCTAGGGTATAATCGGGGTAAGCAGATTGCTTCAAAAAATAGAGAGCATTCCTTTTTACCACTAGAATAGTGAGAAAAGGGTCATCCAGACGTGACAAGCGAGTGACGCCAGACGTTGGCGGTTTGAGATTGAGAGAGAAAGTTGATTTGCGTCTACTGCTTTTCCACTCTTGATAACAAGAGCCATATACGTCATATTTATCTTAACCTTTTCGCTTATTAATAAAACCTTTTACCTCTATTTTTATATTTATTTTACGTTATATATTTTTTTCATGTATTTTACATTTTTCTTTTATATATTTTTCTATAAACAGATATTTAATCTATAGCATTTGACTACTGTAGTACAAATATGGCGACTCTTGACAGTCGTTCTAAACTAAAGTGAGAAAGCAGTAGACGCAAAACAGCTTTCGCCATAGACGTATAATATATAGACCGAGCGTCTGGTCGAAGCGGCATCGACAACTTAGAAAGAGACAAATGCTTAGTACCGTAGATCTGTCCTTCTTTTGTAATCTCAAGAGTGGGGATAGGAGCGGAGCCTGTCGGAGGGTACCAGAGTCAGAATCTGTTCCTTTTCCTCATATTCTCCTTCATCCCTTCTCATTCCGTCTGTTTCTGCCTTCCACCAATGATCGCAAGTTTCGTTCCCTTCCACTGCGTTACTAAACAAAGATGGATCTACGGTACTGAGCATCCATCTTCTTCTAATCTGTCGATACGGTTTTCTATAGAAAATGCAGGCAATGCTCGGTCTATATATTATACGTCTATGGCTTTCGCACTCTGTTTTAAACTGCGAACTTCTGGCTTCACTTTTTGGAGAAAATGCTTGGTCTATGTATATATGTCGTTGGGTGCTTTCCAGCAACGGAATACAGTGATGCACTGTGTAACACAGTGTTACACAGTGTCGACTTGTAGTTGGAACGCTACTTAGCTTTTTTATTTTACCGCCAGAGTGCAGGGCAGAGTCACTTTACATAGCTTTTTCAAAGTTTGAAGGCCTTGTGCACACAATAGAGAAAATATTAGGACTGGGAATAAATCTTAAATATTAGAAATTGGAATTAGGAATAGAGATTAAATGTAACGCACAATAAAAAAGAATAAAATATAAAATAAAAATATAGGAATTGTGTCCTGCAGCATTAACATAACCAAAATATTTATATTTTAGCTTATAAATTTAAACAATATTGTTAAGGCGCTTAAGGGTCGACAGGAGTGACGGCCAGATTCCGAATTGATAATAGTGACCTCGCGCGGTGACAATGCGAAACTCCGGTTTCAGGGTTACCAACGCTGAAATATAAATTCTCGGTCTTTATGTAGTGGTGTATGTCCGTATACGTACAAACACTATTGCATCGCTCGCGCGGACGCACCGCAGAGAGAATGGATAGAAAAATGCTTTCTGGCCTCTCGTGGCAGAAAGCAGTAATGTAGTAAGGCTAATAAGCGCCCACTTTTTGTAAATTTTATATTTACTTATGCACATATGTGTATGTGTATATAGCAATAGTATCTAAAAATGATATGTATGTTTCAAAATTGTATGATGATAAATAATTACAGTAAAATAATATTCGCAGAGTGAACTAATACACAGAATGTAAGACACGGGCGCTTATTAAGTTTGGCACTTGTTGCTTTTTCACTTGTGGCTTTTTCATCGATACTTTATATGTATCGTCAGCGCAATACAGCGAGAGCATGATCGTTAATTCTCGGCTGCCATTATTTTTCAGCAATCACAGATTTATAGACTGACAATGTTATTTTGATTTTTGTTTGATTATATCGATGCTGTCGTGTAAAAACATCTGCTGCATAAATACTGATAATACGAAAACATTTACGAGTATTTAATATATAATGATGGCTCAGTGCAAGGGTGTTCAGTCTATCACGCTGAAAACTCAAGTTCGAATCTATCAATATCGACTAATTTTTTTTATTCATAATATATTTGAATAAACATAAATTATTAAATACATTTTTTGTTATGGCGATTAATTTAAGAAGAATTCTGAAATTAAAAGAAAATATTAAAATATTGAAAATATTTATATTCCATTTTATAACTACACACACATTGTATATATGTGCAAAAAAATTTATTTTATGAAATAAATTAATGTATTCTGTAATAAATCAATAACAGAGCTATAAAAAGTTTTTAATATTTTAAATATTGTTTCTTAAATTAATAGCCTTTACAAAAAATGTATTTTAATATTTTCATATATTCAAATATATTATTATTAAAAGAAAATTATATGTTGATGACTATTTTCATTGAACTATTAATTGTTGATTCAAACTTGATTTTCTAACGTGGCATAGATGAAGAACATCTTATATGTAATACTTATTTATACATATACGTTACTTTTTTTTTTTAAGGAGGGGAAAACCTTGCATAGGTCCCCCCGACCTGTCCCCATAGGTCGAGGGGTATGTGAGATTCTTACTCACTAAAAACCCCTCCGGTGACCTTTTACCTGCTACAACGGAAAATGGCGCTGATTCTACGGTATCCACCACACCTCTCCATTCTATAGGTACAATGATCCGCCCCTCAGACATCTTCTTCATTCTAAATCTGTCTGCAACAATAAGCAACTATGCTACGCACATAGATTGATATCAATTATGAGAAATTGTATTATAAAAAATTATTCATTTTAAAATCTGGAAAGAAAACGTCAATTATATATCATATTAAAATATCAAACTTATTATAATAAAAATATGATTCTTTGCGCTTGTCAGAAACACAACAACAGTGGCGCTAGAATATATTGTTATATTCTTATCCCGCGAATATCATAATAAATATATAAAACAAAATATATATAATACAAATAATATATAATGTAAAAAATAATCCACTTATAATAGACATTATAGATTGCAAATAAATTTTAATAAAATTAGATGTTTTATTATTATATGCAACTTTCTTCAATGCAATGAAATATAATTTATTTATTATATATTTAATTGTATTTTTGAGAGCCTTTCTATTTGAATTTTTTCATGCAATACAATAACTCTATTCGTGATGATGTCGAGACAATAACTCTATTCGTGATGATGTCGAGACAATTGAAATTTAATTATTAATTTGTATCTATTTGACATCTTTAAAGTAAGTTAATATTGTTTTAATCAATTGTTATAAAAAATTTTGCGTTGTTTATTGTGTTTAACATTATCATGTGTTTATTGTAATTAATCTTAATGCGGTGGGGATTTTGATTTTGATTTTGACATAAATTGTTACAGTTTTGTGTACTTGATAAGGACCACAATCCGTATGGTCGAAACGTAGTACGATTCTAAATAAAGATTTTGCCAGTCAAGTCGAAGAAAATTATTATTCATTTACAATAACTCTACTTTTACGGGATAAAAATATTAAAGGCAATATGTACAGTAACAAACAAACAATAGCAAGCAATATATATATATATACACACATATATATACATACATTTAAATATAAAATTGTATTGTTAACTTGTTAATTGTATTCAATATTATATTTTAAAGTTAACACAAAAATTAAAATTAATAATGTAATTGCCATTGTTTCTGTGCATAACATTCAATATACAGCACGAATTAATAAATTCGAGTGGATCGCAATTTAAACTGAGTTAAGTGATTGCATCGCAAAGTGACCTCAACCACATAGTGGGAAGTACTGTAAAATATATATCTGTTACTTAACTTGCAACTTCTTTAATATTGTTTTGTATATATATATATGTGTTTCTCATATACTTTTAATAATTTGTAGCAAATGTTTTTGATGCTTTATTTTAATCTGCTTATTACTATACATATTTGAAAACAGTGCATTGCAAAACTATCTGACAACACTTTGCGACGCAATCACCTCTCAGTTCAAATTGCGATCTAATTTGCAATGCACTATTTTCAAAGCAAAAAACTAATAATATAAAATAAAATTGTCATAATAAATTATAATATATAATATTTATATAACATATATTTATTTTATTAGACTTTTATAATATAATAATAAAGTAATAAGCAGAAAATTTTCCCCACCACCTCTTCCCAAGCGACTCAGGATGTCATTGACCAAATATAAAAATTCAATAATCATTGAGGTATATTAAAAAATATATGTATATATCTATAAACATTTTAATATTTACATTTTAATAACTATTAATATTTTTTATTGCTCAATGACACTCTTTCTTTTTCTGAGCCGCTTCCTGCGCTTCGATGACATACTGCGGTTCCCGAATTGACATATTTCTCGCCGCTCTACTATCGATTATTTCAGGAACCAAGCAGTCCTCATAGAATCGTTTAAGCAGTGGTGACATTTTTATTTCCCAAAATCTGTCATCACGCTCGACAATCGTGTACTTCAATCCAAAGGGTGTCCACACAGCAAAAATGCAATACTTTCTTTGCGTAATGTGGAGCTGCCCCTGTACTTGAAAGTAGTACGCGTGTCTTTCATTCATACGAGTGTCATCCGTTTTATCGAAAATTCTATGCATGTCTGAAATCTTATTAAGCATTGCATCGGTGGGAGACACTTGCCGCGCCGCATAAGGACATTTGATCTCAACGATAGTATCGTCTCCGATAATGCCGTCAGGCGTCGCGGCAAGATATGGGATTTTTTCATCAATAAATATTCCACAATCATTAATGTCTATTCCCAACTCCACCTGCAATTGCTCTCGTGCCATCATTTCTTTTTCTTTACCCCACTCAACAGCCGCATTCGTCAATTGAGGAGGATAAAGAATGGCTTTTACAAGATTTCGGCACGAAGTTGTTTCTCTTCTACTACAAACTTTTCCACAGTTTGAAGCAGTGAGAAGAGTTCGCCGTATGTTGTGCCACGCCGGGTTTTCATGCTGACCCCGTGTAGCACATTCCAATACAGCACGATTACATTGCTGATCTTTTAGCATTTGATAATGATTAGATTTCAGCTGTTCGTACATACGGCCTTCTATATCTGGTCGTTCTGCATTTGGTCCGTAATCTTTATCGGAACTTAATGTTTTAGCAAAATATTTTGATATACGAACAGAGAGACCTAATTCTTTTGCCGCGTGTACGCGTTCCTGATAAGCCTCATTTTTTATAATATTTCTATTTTCTATTATTTTTGTACGTGCCGGTGGTTCTTTACCCATTGCAAGACAAGCAGAACTCAATGCTTGCCAAGTATTAAACTGTACTACAGATGCTTTTACGCGCGTTTCATAAGAACCCCTTCTCGCAAAATGAATACGTTTGCCGCCAATGAATTTACTAATAATTCCATTGCAACTTTCCACGGAATTACTAGTATATAGATAAAATAAACTATCAGCATTTTCTATAATGCGTTTCATTGCAACTTCAATTTTTAAAAATAACCCTGCCTTTTGTAATTGGGGCACAAGATTCTCTTCTCCTTCTTTTCGTTCTCCAATACAAAAATATTTAAGAGAAGCGCAACCTTTATGCTCACCAAATACATGACTGGGTATATTTTGTAAATCTTTAATTAATCCCGCGAGTGTTTGCTCTCGGGATCCTTTACTATTGCGGCGAAACGTTACAGCCTTTACTATAGCGTTTCGAATTTTCATCACGCTGTTTGTAACGACTTTTTTTAATTTTGAGATATTTCTACCACCACTACTACCCGCTTCACGTATTTTATTACACAAATTGCGGAGAAGATGATTCGTGCATTCAATCTTCTCCACAACAATATTCGGGTACGGTGGGAAATCTCTCAATTTTTTTGCTACGTTACTATCTCCGTCACCAATAAATTTATTATAAATTAATCCATGCATTTCTAAACTATGTCGGAAGCCTTCGAGGATTATATCGCTTTCCATACTTGTAGAACTTTGATTATTTCCCCAATTTTTAAAACATTTATGTTCTTTCGGTTTCAAAGAAAGTTTAGCTGCTCTTGCGCAAATAACACAGTATTTATTTCTAACACCGACAAATAAAACTTTTTGGGAAAAATATCCCGTAATAATAGCTGCTCCAGATGGAGAATCATAACTACCACTGCGATAGGATCTCTTCATCCACGAGCCGTCTGTTATTACGGGAATATGTGGAATGCCATCAACGACATCTCCTCTTTCATTTGCTAAACGTCTTTCCTCTTCGCCAGCCACGCGCATTTCTTCTTCCGCAGCGGCGGTAAAGGCTTCCGACATTTCATTATGATAATTTAAATAGGTTTTATTACTCATGCATGAAACATCCACAGCAGCAAGAAGTTCTTCAAGCTGCTTATGACCAGTCCCTGTCAATATAGTACCGCATACGGCACCTCTATTGACATCCAATATTCTGTCGTCTATCGGTTCACTCCAAAAATTATCTCTGAAGTGACACATTTGACATTCGACAAAAAATTGGGTTTTCAGACCGTGACATTTCGTTTTGGTTATTACAAGATCAGTGAAACGACATTCGCCGATCCAATGTGTGGACAGTCTCTGCAATTCAGCAAAAACATGTCCGAAATCGACGATACGTCGTCCACTAATCTCTGCAGAACACAAACGATTTGCGTCGATGTTTCCATCAACATGCAAAGCAATATTTTCGATATCTTCAATATTTTCGATATTATCTTCAATATTTTCAATATTTTCGATATTATCTTCAATATTTTCAATATTTTTGATATTATCTTCAATATTTTCAATATCTTCAATATCTTCAATATCTTCGATATCATCTATATTGCTTTGCATTGTATTTTCCGATTCCATTAATGAGCATACATCTGCAGAATTTTCAGAAAATGTATTAAACGACTGTGATGTCAACGTGTCGTTGTCAACATTTCTCTTATTTTCGCATGCATATTGATGTGACGTACCTGGGATTTCCATAAAATTTGATACGCATTCATCTGATCTGGCTCTTTTTCCGGAATCCTCAACAATTCTCTCTTTATTCAAGAAAGAATTCTTCTTACACGCTTGTCGCATGTAACGCATTTTCTGTGACACGGACAAACGTTTTACCGAGGTTGTCTTATTCTTATTAGTATATTTTGGCATAATGAATGAATATTATGCCTCTAAATAATACTAATAATACTAATAAATAATACTAATAAATACTGTGATAAAAACACAGAACCTCAACACTGAGGAACAAACAACAAAACACTCTATACACTTTAGAATACTCTGTACTCTAATGTACTGTACTAAAAACTAAACTAAACTATACTCAATACATGAAACTAAACTGTTGTGCAAATAAAATCGCATCAAAATCAACGCACCAATCACATAAAAGCATTTCATGGGTCGCGCGATACACTATTGCAAACGTAATTGCACTCGATAGTACCTGCATGATGGCGAATCGCGAGCATGGTGAGTAATTGTTCTTTTCATTTATATATGCATTGATATATGTATATGTACATTCATATATACATGCATACGTGTATATGTACATACATGCACTATATACGTGTTGACTTATTAAAATATTGCCTTTTACATATATATAAAGCATTTTATTCATATATAACATTTACAATTGTAATTATTATAAGCAACTTATTTTTATAACCTCTAATAACCTCTAGTATGTTTTTATCAACGTATGTACATATACGTATATAAATATATATGCATATATTAGACGCATTATATATCTATGTATATATTTTTATAATTATTTTTGCAGCAATTCCTATGCCGCTCGGTTACATGCTGTCCGGCCACGTGCCGCCCGGCCTCCTGCCTGTCCTGCCGCCCGGCCTCCTGCCGCCCGGCCACGTGCCACCTGGCCCTGGCCACGTGCCGGCTGGCCACGTGCCGCCCAGGCCCTTGAATTACGTTTTAGTAATTCAACGACCGCAAATTGTAAGTGTATATTAGAACACATTATTTCTTTTTCGTTATTTTATTATTTATATGTATACATATATATAACATAAGTTATTATATTTATGTATATATATATATATAAAATAAAATAATACAATCTCTCTCTCTCTTTCTCTCTCGTATAATTGATATTATAACTATTATAAAGAAAACATATATTCCAAGTAGCAAATGTACGTCATTTGACATTAATATGACATCATTCAATGTCAAAATGACGTGTGCTTGCTACCTGGGATATTATTCTGTGTATATATATATATATATATATATATATATATATATATATATATAAAATAATCATCTTTATTAAAAAAAATTAATAAATAAGTGCAAGATATATGTATGTATAATACACAGAGTAATATATGTTTTCTTTATGATAGTTATAATATCAATTATGAGAGAGAGAGAGAGAGAGAGAGAGAGAGAGAGAGAGAGGGAGGGAGGGAGGGAGAGAGAGAGGGAGGGGAGAGAGAGAGAATATAAGTATTATTTTTGTAATTTAAAATAATAAAAATTAATTTTTTTTAGCTTGCTCTATCAGAGCGACGACGGCGTTATCGCCAACGCCGCCGTGAGCGGCGGCAACAGCAACAGCAACAACAGCAGCAGCCGCCGCCGCCGCCGCCGCCGCCACCACTACCACCACCACCACAGCAGCAGCTTTGGAATAATAGAAGGGGATGGGGTCAAGGGGGGAATTACCAAAGAGGTCGGGGTGGACGAGGAGGGGGAAGGGGAAAAAATTTATTTTTAATTTTTATTAACACAAATTTTGATTTATATAATAAGAAACATATTTGTAATAATTTTAATATGAATAAATGTAGATATATTTTAACAATATTTGTTTTTTATTTTAAAATATTTATATTTTAATATAAATATTTTAATATTGATAGTGCAATAGCTGGTTCTTGTCTGACATTATCTCAATAATCGCATCCGTGTGCTCAACATATCGGTGTTGTGCCTACACGGACGCCACTACACATGCGGTGCAAGAGAGACAAAGACGACGCATACATCTCTCCTTGTCACGCGGTCAGTGTGCTACCACGAAATATTCCCCATGTGCTGCTCCTTAGATATAGATCTAGTGAGATTCGCTTAATTTATATTTAGCCTCGGAGAAATTATATTGCCTCATGAAACTTATTTTAATATATTCTTTATAGAATTATACAATCCGCTAAAGAGCTGGATTTTGCATTTTGGCTCTTAAAAATTTATAATAAATTAAATACGGACTCGTGGCTAACCCAACCTGACCCGGTGCTAGCTGCGCATTTCCCCACGTTTATTAGAAATTTTAATTTTACTTTTTTCAAAAAAAACAGCTCTTTAGCGGATTGCGGATGATCTTACTGATCACGAATATCCCAATTTTAATATGATTCTTTCAGTATTTTATTAGAAATTTGGGATGAACGAATCCGTAATTCACGGCCGGCCGATAGAGTTCTCCACCATGTCTCCTGTCGACCCTTAAAGGTGTTGGATCTCAATTCAATATTAAATAGTTTAATTATTGTAGTGTCATTTATTGCGATCGTTATTATTTTGTTTATTATTTCTTTTATGCCTCTCTTATTTATTATAACTCAGCTGAAACGTCCGTTAAGCCCCGTTATGTTTGGCTGAATTGTTTTCCGAACGAACAATTGAAAGATATAAAGGATCATCAATTCAGGTAAATACCGTCTGTTATTTCCAAATGTTATTATTTCTTATGTGCCTTTATATCGAAGCGGTCTATTGACCCAATTCAATTGATTCGACGAACATTCTCGATTTCGATGAATTATATAAGCGTCCGAAAAACGGAAATCTCGCTCACTTATTACAAGTAAATTCAAGCGAACGTTCAACGTCTTCCGAGAAAGATTTAATCAAAGAGCGAGCAATAGCGCAAATCGAGAGTTAATTTTGGTAACGAGATAGTTATACCGATTCCTCTGTACGACTCTTACGGTGATAATTAAAGACATTATTTTATCATTACTAACTCGGCTCTGGTCTTCTTTGCTAATATTCCGATCATTAGTAATTCCTATCTCTTCGGTGATCACGACTGACGCTTCCCTCAACTGCTCTTTTTCTTTCTCTCTATTTCTGTTGCTCACTTTCTCTCTCTCGTTCCTTCTCTCTCCTTGTCACACGCTCTCCATCTTTCCCGCTGCCTCTCGCTCTCTCTGAGCAAACCGGTAAATCGCTTTACGCGCCACGATCTTCGCCTGTGCGTGAACAAATATGGATTTAGATATTGTTAACTCAGTACAGTATAAGAAAATTTCTAATCTCAGAGCAACATTTTTATTATCATGTTTGGTTTTCAATTAATAGGAATTTTACTTATATTAAAGAGGGAAAAAACAAACTTTAGAGAAATAGACGTTGGTGGATTCGTCCTATCAATTTACAAAGAGATAGATCTAGATGATTTTTCAACTTCTGTGAAAGAGCTTGAAAATGATGCAGATCTTTTTTTTCGCTATAGAATGATATCAGAAATATAAAATAATCTTTTAGAAAAAATTTTTTCATTAAAAATAGTTTTAAAAAACCTTTAATTTGTAACGCGGTCGCCTTTCTCGTGCGCGCGAATCGGCTCGCCGGCGTCAGGGTTCGAGAGAAGGGGAGACTCAAGCTTATGAAAACGCTTATGTTCGATACCACAGTTCTTTATTATTATTAAGAGAACTATATACAGTATATACAATGTGGACGGAATTAGTGAAGCGCGTGCGAGATCACACCAGCTAGGCGGTGCGTGCGGAGAGCGCAGAGCGGCGCAAACGTATAGGCGCATGCAAGGCGCGTGCTTAAGCTAGGACGGCGCGTTATTTACAATGGTATAGCAGCGACGTTAACGGTAGTCGGAAACGCCCGACAGCCGAGAGGCACTTCGGCCAGGAATAGGTAGTCGGAAACGCCCGACAGCCAAGAGACACCTCGGCCAGGAACAGGTAGTCGGAAACGCCCGACAGCCAAGAGACACCTCGGCCTGGAACAGGTAGTCGGAAACGCCCGACAGCCAAGAGACACCTCGGCCAGGAACAGGTAGTCGGAAACGCCCGACAGCCAAGAGACACCTCGGCCAAGAACAGGTAGTCGGAAGCGCCCGACAGTCAAGAGACACCTCGGCCAGGAACAGGTAGTCGGAAACGCCCGACAGCCAAGAAACACCTCGGCCAGGAACAGGTAGTCGAGAACACCTCGGCTAGGAACAGGTAGTCGAGAACACCTCGACTAGGAACAGGCAGTGATGCCAGTTTCGAGACGCTGCAGCACGTACAGCGTGGAGGGGCTAGGAGCGCACACAAGGAAGGAACCGTATACGTGTGCGCTCGGCGTTCGACCAGCTTCGGGCAGTAGAAGAGAACAGATATACAATTCTCTGCCTCTTTCTTTCCTAAACTATAGCTATAGCTATGACGCGTCGCCAGCCTCAAGATTTCGAGAGAATCATGTATGCTTTAACGGCTTGGCTCGTTTAGATCTCGCGTTTCGTACTATTTTGATTTTACAATAAAAACGTAAAAATTAGTAATTAGATAAATATTGTAATTCCATTGAAATTTATTTTGCACATAAAAGGTATAAACTAATTAAAAAAATAAAGAATAAAAAGAGCGTAAATAATAAAAATCCACTCTTGGCCAACACGTACGTTTTTTTCTCAAAAAATTGTTATTAATTTATGAAGATGATTTATTGTTAGCGTAAGAAAAATTAAGTAAAAAATTAAATTGTTATTTGGAAAAATTATTTTAATAGTATATTTTTTACCTTGCTAATATTAAATACAAGTAGTAAAATAAAACAAGAAATAATCATTTTGCAATAATATAAATTCTTCTATTGTACATCTTTTTTTGTAAATGAACGTACATATTGTTGCTCAACGGAAACCGCGAGAAGGTGGTGGTCTCTTCCGTCAGGAAGGAAATGTGAAAAAATGTTTTCTTTAATATTATATTAGATATAATAATTATATTATATGTAATAATTTTAATATAATATTAAGGAAAACAATTTTTTTACATTTCCAAGGAATGTTAGATGGAACAGAGGATAAGTAGAAAGGACATGAAATAGATATTAAAAAAATATAAATAAAATATAAATATAAAAAATATGAAAAAATATAAATATAAAATATAAAAATATAAATATAAAAAGACACACAATTATATATTAATATACATTTTTTTACACGCTTATCTTTCATAAGCGTGATGTCTTTTACAATTTTTTTACACACCTGTCTTACAGGTGTGATGTCTTTTATATATAAACAAAATATTTTTAGCAGACATAATTTTTTTGCACGCTTATCTTTAACAAGCGTGATGTTTTGTAATTCCATTGAAATTGCGAATTGTCCTTTACAGACAGTTTTGGATATTTTATTATTGCGTATCATTAGACGAGGAGGGACCAGCAATATTTGTAACGTCTGCAGCATACAACGTCAAGCTACTTTTTATTTTTTTTATAGGACTAATATATAAATTTTTTGTCGACATAAGTTGTAGATGTTTGTCATTTATGACCATATTTAAGGCTGTTTCCCCTCTTGTCTTCAACGCTGATTTGAATACGCAAGTTGCATTAATAGAGGTCGACGAAAGTCTGTTTCTTTTTTTTGTTTTTAGATCGGATAAAAGAGAAAATGTTCTCTCAGGATCCGCGTTGGGGTGCGGTAGTGATCTTATCGCATTTAAAAGCGATCTTAAATTTGGATATTTCGGATTATTGACGGATTGACGTTTCAAAATTTCTTTCCACATGTTGTCAAAATTTATTTTTGCAAGATTTTGTTTTTCTTCAATAGTGAAGTCAGAAGCCAACATAAGCCATTCTTCTTTTAAACCGTTTTCATCGAAGCCTTTTAGGGTTTGTGCGATAAAAAAAACATCGCTAAAAGAAGTTTCTCTGTTATTATCAAATAAAGCTATATGTGGTTGAAAGACTTGTAATTTATGCAAAAATATGTTATTGACAGGTAATCTCTTTCTAATTTCTTCGGCAGCAATAATGTAAAACTGCAAACAATTTTGTCGAATAATCGTTATAACATCTGCATGTCCTTCCTTCACTAACTTACAAAGATATTCTTCGCATTCCGACCCCAAAGTTATATTATCAAGAGATTTGTGATTGTCCTTTTCATGGAATGAAATATTTTTAAGTAAATCTTTTAATAAGTTTGATTTTAAAAAATTTTGACAGATTTGTATAAGAAAATTAAAAGATTTAGGTTGTAATAAATGAATTCTTGTTTCATGAGCTTGAAAAAAAGCATTAAAAGAGTTAAAAAAATTTAAAACGTATTTTAAAAATAGATAATATGCTTTTATTTCTACATTTTCCATTAAAGATAATAAATATTCCCCAGACTTTACTTTATCGCTCATGACCATTTCATTAAGGAAATATTTTATTGTATCCCATGACTCAAGAACTCTGTCAATACATGAATAATGCGAGAGCCACCGAGTATCGCATAACTTCAAAATTTTACGATTTGTATCTTGAAAACAATCGCAAAATTCATTGAAAATAGCTAAACGCTTTGGACTGCTGTTAATATAATTTGCAACCTTTTTTAGAAATTCTTCGCAGAAATCGGGCATTTTAGCGCATGCAGCGTGCGCAGCCAATGCGGCGGAATGGCAAGGACATGAAAATGTTAATAAATTTTTGCATTTTAATTCAAGTTTCTTTTTAAAAGATAAATGTTTCCCTGTCATGACAGATGCATTGTCGCATGATAAAGCAATAATATTTAAAAATGGAATCTGAAGTTTATACATTTCAAATTCAAATGCATTAAATAATTTTTCTGCACTACAATCTCTTGCATCAATGTCAATTAATTTTACTAATTGCGACCGAATATCTAAAGTTTCGAAATCAACATATCGAACTAGAAACGTCATCCATTTTTCATTGGTTATATCAGACGTTTCGTCAATAAACACAGAAAATTTCGTATTTTGTATGTTATTAATTACACGTTCTGTCTCAACCGGACATAAAACATTCGAAATAATATTTTTGCATTTCGTTCGACCCATATTCATACTTTTTAACACATTAGGATCTTTTCCTATGCCTTGAAAAAAGCTGAGAATCTCTTTTGCAGTTTGATGAGGAATATTTTTTTCAGTAATCAATGCGGCATATCGTATCTCCGCTGATTTTTTTCGCTCATCAAACGTTAAAAACGATTCATCGGTTTGCGTATTCAAACATTCTTCATTCGTTTTGTTTGTTTCTATATTACTTTTTGATTTATTTCTGTGCATTTTGGATTCTGCGTGTCGATATATTTGTGATAAACCGCCAGCAATTGATCTATCACAGATCAAACAAAAAAATGAGCTGGCGTTATTTGGTACTTCACGTAACCATAATTTAAATTCGTCTATATCTAGCCATTGTGGTCTAAATGTTCTTTTATACTGTACTTTTATATCTTGTAAATTTTCATTATTATTATTACATAAAAAATTGTCTTTAATACTATTTTTATGACACGCAGAATCCACATGTTTGGAAACATACGATGAACATGGAAAATTTTTATTACATATATTACAATAATAAAGACTGTTATCGGATGATACTTTGCGTATCCAAGATTTGTATCGATCGTTACTAAGCCAAGCTTCTGCAAAACTTCGCTTACGTTTTTTGGTCAATTGGTCACACATTTCTATGATGATTATTAAAAAAGGAGAAAGAGCAGAAAAAAGCTGTAAAAATATACAGCAAAATATATACGTGTGTTTGTATTCGCGTGTGTGTATATATATGTATGTGAAAACTTACTTTTATAAATGTGTGAATATTATTCGACAAGGCGACGATCAACAAGAAGACAAGACCTTTCTTAAAGCCACCAGAAACAGAAATGAAACAAATACGTTTTGTGAAACAAATACATATATTTGTTGACAATATTTGTCGGTGACTACCGGGCACGAGTCGACAGCGGATAACAGCAAGAGAGGGAGCAAAATGTCACGTAAGTGTTAAATAATATTTGAAACATATATTTTATTCAAATATAATTATAAGGCTCTCGCTTTTGTTCGCAATGTCAAATACATATTTACATCTTTCGTTATATACAAACAAGTACATATTAAAGTGACTTAAATTTAGGCCCTTACACATGTGTAAATGTTTTTAAAAACACAAATAAACTTAATCAAGATCATTAACTTTAGTGCAAATTTTAGTTATAAATATAAAAAATTAAAAATTTAAAGATTTTTATTATTTATAAAATTGTTCCAATACCATTATTAAAAGAGTAATAAAATATATAATCTACTATGTAAAAATAATGGCAATAAGAGCCGAACGCAGTACCTAAGGCGCATGTATTCTTTATTGCGAATAAAATTAGCGAACGTTTCGGTCCCTTTCTTTCGGCCATCTTCAGCACATATACAATAGAATAAAAAAAAATACATTAATGATCTTGTGTGTGATTAAGTTTATGTGTTTTAAAAACATATTTATACGAGGGTGGTCTGAAAAGTTTCCGACCTCAACGTGAAGATGACAACACTCGTAAATAAAAGCTACTGAATTTCGTTGTTCATCTGTTGACAGTTACTCATCTAAAGTTTCAGCCATTTTGGACGCGCAGTTTTTATGTAACAGTCGTTTGAGTGAGTTGGTGTGAGTTTTTTTGTGAAAATGGACAAAATCGAGTATCGAGCTGTCATTAAATATTTGTTTTTGAAAGGCAATACGCCTACGCAAATCAAAGATGAGTTGGATTCTGTGTATGGGGACTCTGCACCATCATTTACCACAGTGAAATTTTGGGCAGCTGAATTTAAACGTGGCCGTAAGAGCTTGGGAGACGATGAACGTTCGGGACGTCCAAAAACTGCAACTACCGACGAAAACATCGCCAAAGTTCACCAAATGGTGCTAGACGACCGCCGAATTAAAGTGAGAGAGATAGCAGAGGTTATGAACATGTCAAAAGAACGTGTTTGTCACATATTAGATCAACATTTAGGCATGAGAAAGCTGTCCGCGCGTTGGGTGCCGCGTTTGCTCACGTTAGACCAAGAACGTGTTCGAATGAACATTTCCAACGCTCTTTTGACGCAGTTTAGGCGCAATAAATCCGAGTTTTGGTGCCGATTAATTACTGTAGATGAAACTTGGATACACCATTATACGCCCGAAACAAAAATACAATCCAAACAGTGGACTGCAAAGGGGGAACCGGCTCCAAAAAAAGCAAAAACTGTTTTTTCGGCTGGGAAAGTGATGGCGACTGTTTTTTGGGATAGTCATGGAGTTATTTTAATCGATTATCTTCAAAAAGGAAAAACCATTACAGGAGCATACTACGCATCATTACTTGACAAGCTGAAGGCAGAACTTGCGGAAAAACGGCCACATTTGCAGAAAAAGAAAATCCTGTTTCACCAAGACAACGCACCGTCTCACACCTCAGCGGTTGCCATAGCGAAAATCCACGAATTATCGTTTGAACTGCTTGACCATCCGCCTTACTCACCAGATCTAGCTCCAAGCGACTTCTTTTTGTTCCCTCATCTAAAAATTGCGCTCGGAGGACAAAGATTTTCGTGAAATGAAGAGGCAATCACCTTCGTGAACAATTATTTTGCAGAGAAAAATGCCGAGTACTATTTTGACGGGTTACAGAGATGGGAGCATCGCTGGGAGAAGTGTGTAGAGTTACAAGGAGACTATGTTGAAAAATAAAAAAAAAATTTCAGAAAAAATGTGTTTTATCTTTGTTATGTCGGAAACTTTTCAGACCACCCTCGTACATGTGTAAGCGCTTAACGTTTTTTAAAAAGTCACTTTAATATGTACATGTTTGTATATAACAAAAGATGTAAATATGTATTTGACATTGCGAATTTTGACAAAAGCGAGCACCTAGCCAAAATAGCGCCGTCGATCCTGGTAGATTTGTTAAATAAAAAAAGTTTGAAACCTACACATGTTTCTTATATTTTTGCAGAAGAGAGTTTAAGTGAGCAAACAGAACGGATGCTGTTAGAAGAAAATGAGGAGGAATCGATTCATGCTCTTATACAGCAGCTATTGCAGCAACAAAAAAGACAACAAAAAAATACAAGAACAGCAGCAAGCAATGCTGCAGCAGTTGCTGCAGTCTCAGAAGCAGCAGCAGCAGCAAGAGCTGCAACAAGAGCAGCAACAAGAGCTGCAACAAGAGCTGCAACAGCAACAGCAGCAGCCACAACAGCAGCAGCAGCAATTAAGAAGTATGTTATTCGTCATTTTTTAAAATACATTTAAAATACACACATACACGCACATATATATATATATATAGTAAATTTAATATTATTTATTTAATTTAGATGATCATAGAGGCCGTGGTCGCGGACGTGCGCGGGCCCGATGGTATTGGCAGAGGGGTGGTGCCCGTGCACTTTATTTTAATAGAGGCGGAGGCCGAGGTCGAGGCCAAAATTATAGAAGAGGAGGAAGAAGAGGCTCTTTCGGCCTTTTAATAATAAAAAATTATTATTTATCTTAATTTTTCCTAGTTTTATATAAGTTTTCTATTAAATATTACCTATTAAATAAATAAATTTAAAATTATTCTCTCTCTCTCTCTCTCTCTCTCTCTCTCACTGTCTTCTCTTTCTCTTTCTCGCTCTCTCTTACTTTCTCTTTATTTATATAAAAAAGCCAAGAGTAGATTTTTATTTACGCTCTTTCTATTTATTTTTTTAATTAGTTTATCTTTTATGTGCATTAGTTCAATTTTTATGTGCAAAATAAATTTCAATGAAATTACAATATTCATCTAATTACTAATTTTTGTTTTTATTTTAAAATCAAAATAGTACGAGACACGCGAGATCTAATAAACGAGCCAAGCCGCTAAAGCATACATGATTCTCTCGAAATCTTGAGGCTGGCGACGCGTCATAGCTATAGCTATAGTTTAGGAAAGAAAGAGGCAGAGAATTGTATATCTGTTCTCTTCTACTGCCCGAAGCTGGCCGAACGCCGAGCGCACACGTACACGGCTCCTTCCTTGTGTGCGCTCCTAGCCCCTCCACGCTGTACGTGCTGCAGCGTCTCGAAACTGGCATCACTAGGAACAGGTAGTCGAGAACATCATAGCGAGCGGCAAGCTGGATCGGATCTGGTGTCGGTGTGTCGGACGGGCCGCCTTATATACCCGGCCGACCGCATTCCTGGGCTCCCCCACCGCTCGGAGATAGCGAGTGCGCAAGCGGGACGGCGAGCGTGCAAGCGAGACGGCAAGCGTGCGAGTGAGACGGCGAGCAGAGCAAGCGAGACGGCCAGCGTGCAAGTGAGACGGCAAGCGTGCAAGCGAGACGGCGAGCGGAGTAAGCGAGACAGCAAGCGTGCAAGTGAGACGGCAAGCGTGCAAGCGAGACGGCGAGCGGAGCAAGCGAGACAACAAGCGGAGTAAGCGAGAGAGACGACTTAACAGTAGCGTAAGCGGGATAGGTTAGCGTAAGCCGGTTATATAATATTTATACAGATTTAATGTTACGGTATATCATACATACATAGGAACGGTGCTCGCACCGTTACAAATTCCAGAACAGCGTTTATTAATGACGCTAATGTATTTATTTAAATTTTAAAAAATTTTGTATTACAATAGTAAACAAAAAATGCTTAGAAAATATTTTTAGACGTTCAAAATTAAGTAATTTTTTTTTAAATTCTTTTTTTCTTGCCTATTCCTCTTATCCGAATTAAATTATATTTTCTTCGTTTATATTCATGCTCATACCGTTCTCCACAGATATAATAATATTTATATTCTCTATATTATTCACATGTTTAACATAATATCTAGATTTCGTGTATTCATGGTCGACCGCCATAAGTTATATTTAATATTTAATATTCCGTCATTTTTATTCCTTATTCCTAATTTCCAATAAATTGTGCGTTAGTCCATTTTATTTCCTTGTTTTGAAATAAAATAATTTCTAATTCCTATTCCTCATATTTAATAATTAATATTTAATCTTTATTCCTATTCCTAATATTTTTTCTATTGTGCGCAGGGCCTAAGTCTTTTAAGTTTTTTTAAGTTTTTTAATAGTTTACCTCTCCTACGGGAATACCACTCCGTAGAAAAAAAGTGGTACCAAATGTAAAAATGTTGGTATCCATGGAGGGACACAAAACGATGACACAGTCGTACACAGCATTTTAGCTGTGTACGATTGTGTCGACTTGTGTCGTAGTTGGAAATCACCGGGTCGTACACTGTGTTACACAGTATCGCCTGTGTACGTTGCTGGAAAGCACCCAGTGTCTATCTGTGTCGTCTTGCTAGAAAGCTCCCTAAGCAACGCTTTTACTTATAAAATACAGAACAATTATGTAATCCATTTGTTCTCAGGATAAGAGGAATAGGCAAGTGAGAGCCGGGCGCAAGAACTTAAGCGCTAAGACTTCGGTTGTAATCTTCTTTATTTAATCTTGAACATTTTGGCTCTTTCTTTGGACCATCTTCAGCATTATGTTTACAGAATAATGTACAAAATAATACTGTATTATTTTGTACACCATTCTGTATTATTTTGTACACCATTCAGTAAACATAATGCTGAAGATGGTCCAAAGAAAGAACCGAAACGTTCTAGTTTAAATAAAGAAGATTACAATCGAAGTCTTGGCGCTTAAGTTCTTGTGCCCGGCTCTCACTTGCCTATTCCTCTTATCCTGATACATGTGTATAATAGAGCCTATTACTTTAATTTATTATATTCTATTTGTTCTATTCTTAATTATTAATTACTCTCATTATTGTTTATCAATTATCAATTACTTACTATTCTTATATCATATGCCTATTTTAACTTAAAAATTAAATATACTTTTAGTTAATTATAGGAAATCCAAGATTTCCCAATGTTGCGACCAATCAGCGAGCTCTATTTTAGAACTAGCGACGCAACCATCAGGCGCCACACAGGTGGGCGACTGGTCCCGATTTCGGACATTTGGGTAAAAATACGAAATTTGGAAATTAGTTTCAAAGACCATAAAATATTATTTTTGAATATATTTCGCGTGTTATGGCGTTTTTCATTTTTTTAAAATAAATATTAATTATCTGTAAGCTGCATCCAAAGTTAGCACTTTTGAGTATCCGTGCAATAGTACTGTTTTCTTACCGGATTCCATGATTATTATTTATTAATCTATGCCTTTAATTTTTTTTCGTGTATTTATTATTGTTCAGGAGGTCTTAATTAATAATACTCATGAGTTAAAATATCAAAATTTTTAATCTGTAATAATTGACGTGTGTTTAAAGCATAAGCTGTTTGTTTTACATATAGCTCATCTTAAAACTAGTGTAAAGTTTTTTGCCCGAAAATTCCCGAAAAATGCTTAACGCCAAAATGAAGGTTGACTATTGTACTATAATTCCTGAAAAAATCTCGACCCAGCTTGACCCAGAACTTTTTAAATTGTCATTTTTGTAATGATGCTGCTAGTGTGCAAAATTGTTTATACTCGTAATACTGCCATACAGACACCAATTTATGAATAAAACTATATTTGATAGTGGCATTCGATGCAAGTGGTGGGAGGTCTCATGTCCCACGAACTAACAACATTGCTTGGATGCAAGGCTGCCAGATTGCAAACGCAACAACATGCTTACAGCATGTGGAGGGGATAGGCTGGATAAGAGGGGGATAATGCACACCAATGGCGTTGGTCTCCCTCCTATCCAGCCTATCTCCTCCACATGTTGTAAACATGCTGTTGCGTCTGCAATCTGGCAGCCTTACTTGGATGCTCTCCTTTTCAGAACTATCAACAATTCTTTTCAGAACTATCAGCAGTTCTTTTCAAAACTATCAACAGTTCTTTTCAGAACTATCAACAGTCCTTTTTCACCAAAATTTAGTGCATTATTATTGGAAATCTTTACTTATTTTTTCATTATGGATAATATAAAGGAAAACGGCGATCTATATGCAATAATTTCTGCCAAAGTATTTGATTGCAAATTCCTTACCGAGAAGATATTGGATAATCTTAAAATATCGTTTTCAGATGGCGCGAAAATTCAGTTAGCTGAAAGTTTAAGAAAGTTTTGTTACCATCTGAAATCAAAACAAATAGCTGCTAATTATACCGAGCAGGTGTTTCTCAGCAGAAATAGTGCTTGGTTACAAAAAGAATTTCAATATCCACAAGTTATATTGAATGAAATTCCCTCATCCTCATCCGTTACATGTACGCACACTCCAGTTAAAAGGCAAATCAAATCATTTGACGAATATTCAGATCGGCATAAAAGGAGGAAGACACAAGAACTCCGTACTTCACCCAACCTACTTTCGTTCGCTCTTGAAAAAATGTTAAAATCTCCTGACATAAAAGCAATAATAAAGTACATGATGCATAATAGACAAGACATAGAAAAAATTAAAAACTTTTGCGCCAATCATTGTAAAACGAGTGAGCTTTTATCTAAAGAAAAGGCTTTAAATCTTTTCATATCGAGTCACTTAACCAGGCATCAGTATAATCAGATACGAGCTACGACAATAGATCGCTTTCCGAGTTACTTTCAAATTCAGAAATCAAAGAAAGATTGTTACCCAAATGATGATCCACATGCTATAACAATTACGGAGAAAGGTGCAAAAATTAAACTGCAAAGTTTACTAGATCACACAGCGAAAAGATTAATTTTAATGTTGGCCAATCGTACATCTGAATACAATCGTAATGATTTGTTCTGCAAATGGGGCTTGGATGAAGCTTCCGGCCAATCTACATATAAGCAGAGGTATGAAAGTTTGGACGATTCAAATAATGACTCTAGCATTTTTATGTCAAATCTTGTGCCGATTGAATTACGAGTCGCTGATTCAGATGTAATTATATGGCACAATGAACGGTCATCTTCAACCGATTCTGTAAACCAATTAAATTTGAATTTAAACGGGAAACGACAAAAGTTATTAAAGAAGAAGTGGAAGAAATAGAGTCACAAATAAGATCTATTATTCCTTCGAAATGTGATAACGGAATAACAGTCAACCACACAATGGTCATGACAATGGTAGACGGAAAAGTCTGCAATGCAGTGACGGATACTACATCAACAATATGATGTTATATTTGTAATATTACATCGAAAGACATTAATAATCTGCAATATGTTTATTCCATTCCCACGAAAAACGAAAATTTAAAATTTGGTATATCGCCACTTCATGCGCGAATATGGTGCATGGAATGTTTATTACATATTAGTTATAATCTTCCTTTTAAGAAATGGAAAGCAGTAACCCAGGAGCAGATTCAGCTTAAAAATAATAACAAGTCCTTACTACAAAATAAATTTAAAACAAAATTAGGACTAATAATTGATGTCGTAAAACAGGGAACGGGAATTACCAATGACGGCAATTCTGCCATGAGATTTTTTGAAAATCCAGCTCTAACCGCAGAGATAACTGGATTAGACGAAAATTTAATTCGCCGCTTTGCAGTGATATTACAGGCAATCGCATCCGGGGAAAAAATAAATACAATAAATTTTTCGGCTTATGCAAAAGAAACTGCAAAGCTGTATGTGCACCTATATAATTGGTACTATATGCCAATTACGGTGCATAAAATTTTAATTCATGGTGTTGAAATTATTAGGTATGCCATTCTCCCGATCGGTCAGTTATTCGAAGAAGCCCAAGAGGCGAATAATAAAAAGTTTAAAATGTATCGAGAACGACATTAAAAAAAAATGTCTCGTCTACTCATTAATACAGATATATATTAAACATTTATTAATCGCGTCCGATCCTCTAATATCAAGCCTACAAGGATCTATGAAAGTAAAGAATAAAAAAAAACATTATCAAAAGAAGTGAAGAACTTATTTAGCTGCAATATAACAGAAGAAAATGAATAATATAGTGACTTATTTTAATATTTCAATAAAGTAATTTTTCGAATCAAGAGACACGGTAGTGTCTCGCGCCAAGTGTACACGCAGAGCGATGTAAATTAACACAAAATACTAACAAAATATTTTTAAACGCATATTCCAATTAATTTTATTATAAATCGTTCTATTCTAAAAAGTAATAAGTAGCTATTATTCTGATATAAAATTAATAGTAATTATATAAACTCAACATAATTACCGAATCTAATATGAGTCTAACGTGAATCAAATATAATATTTTATTGTTAATATAGAACACATATTTTTTTGGAGCATACTGGAAATATTTATTACACTCGCGAATTACTTTTGTATTACATTAATTTATGATGCAAAATTTAAAATGATTTAAATCAGTATGTAGTCTTTTTTTATCTCAGCGTTTCTAGCCGGTACAATGCGTTGTCCGAGATCCGGGCCGGTCGTCCCACTGTGCGCCATCCCTAAACATGAACTACGCGGGTGTAACGCTCTAGAACTAACTAGTTAACTTAATTATAGAACAGACCTGCGTGTGAACTCCAACTTTTTGTGATTTTAAAGGACGATGGGTAAAGTAACCTGATTTTGGTCCTGGCGATGGAACCTTTCTTATGTATGTTTTCTTATATTTTTTGATGTGCTGAATCATTATCAAATGTTTATTTCAATATGATATGATGGGAAAATAGCGAAAATCGCATTCAAAGTAGCAGATTTGTAGAAATCTGAATTCAAGAATATCAGTATATAACATTTTCTTACCCTTTGATTCTCTTGCTACTATCTCCTACCCCCCCCCTTAGTCTTATTTAACCTAACATCATCCATTTTAACATAACATTTTTTTTGTCATCCCAATCGCATTACAACCTATCCATGTATGTAGGACATTCAGCAATATTTATGACTTACAAGTAAACCTACCTTTGTGTTACTCGCCGATTTTATTGAAACTCAGTATACTTGTAGAGTAATCAAAAATAATAGACACGCTATGTAAGTTTTCGCACCGCCGCTAGGTGGTAATGCGGCGCTTACTTTCTCGTGAATGAATTCGTCCGCTCTATCTATAATTGTAAGTACAGACACGTGATGGTCCCGAACCTCGAATAGCAATCGGGTTTGTTCTTTTTTTATTTGTTCTTTGCTTGTAATAAAATGACGCTAAATCCAAAGAATATTTTGAAATTGTTGGCAATAGCCTATGATCTGCCGCAATATGATTTTGAATTTGTTATCAGCGAAGATTCAGTTTTCAATTAGAGAATCTGATAAAAGAAGCCATTCAAGAATCTCTGTATATAGAAATCTATACTACTTTGAATTTTGAAGAAGCAAGTGTTATTCCAGATATAGTTTCAATTGAAGAAAATGACGATGACGATTACATTCAGGATATTACGAATTCTAATTTAATTCATCTACCGAATATACAAAAGAATGCGATGAAATATAAACGAATAATTATTGAATTTTGAAAATCAGGAAAAAAATATAAATTAAAGTTTGCAACAGTCAAAACTAGATTTAAACGTATTACTTCAAAGCAACAACTATATAGATGGGAAAAAGAAATTTCAAAAGGCGGAAATACGCGCGAGAAACTAATAAAAATTTCAGACTATGCATTAGCTAAATTTGAAGACGCTCTACAAAAATCGTTACCAATTCATGACATTGGATATTCGCAGATGGGTTTTGAATGCTAGAAATCAATTGCAATTATCGGCAGATTTTTTTAAAGCATCTGAAAAATGGATTCATAATTTCAAATAGAAACACCGCATTGTTTCTAGAAAAATAAATAAATTTATAACGCAGATAACCTTAACAGACATAAATAAACTAAAAATAGAAGATAATAATTTTGTTGAAAAGGTAAAAACAGAAATTTTACTAGTTGGAGTAGAGAATGTTTTTAACTCTGATCAATTGGGTTTCAATTTAGAAATGCACACAGGACGTACTTTCTTTCAAAGGACAGCAAAAAATTGAAATATTAACCCAATCAACGACCTCTATGACTCATAGCTATACAATTCAGCCCATCATATCAGCAAGTGGTTCTCTTTTGTCATCGCTATTAATTATTTTACAAGAAAAAGATGGAAAATTTGGACCTCGAGTAGAATCAAATCTTTTTAAGTCTAAAAATGTTCCTGTATTAGCTTCAAATTCAGGTAAGATGACGACAAACCTTGTAAAAACATGGTTCACGAATGTTTATCTTCCTAATTGCAACGATAATAGTGTTCTGCTTTTAGATTCATGGAGTGGTCAAAATTCGAGAAGATTTAAAACAATGGACAAATTGTCAAAAAATATATAAATTTTAACAATTTCTGCAGGAACGATTGGAATGATTCAACCTCTCGATGTCTTCGGCTTCAGGATTTGGAAAAATTTTATTAAACATTTTGCAGATATAGTTATTTTGTATAATTACGATGTAAACTTACAATTACGAAACAACATTATCAAACTTCAATCGCATATTCATAATCAGTTATCTTCTCCTCGGTTTATAAATCTGTTTATGTATTCGAGGTACAAAAGTGGATATTTACAAGAGAAACCATTTAAGTTTGATAATCCCGTAGATTATTGTTTTAAAAATTGTGAAGCTACCTGTGCATTATGCAATAATATAGCAGTCATAAAGTGTGCTTGGTGTGCAACTTCTTTATGTATAAAAGAATTTTTTTGCATATCATTTCTGCAAAGCATACAAAAAGTGAAAGTAAAGAAGTGACGTAATTGGAAAAAAATAAAAGAAATCAATAAAAAAATATAAAAAATAAAAATATAAACAAAATAAACAAAAGACAAAATGGGGATAGACTCTTGTCACCTCCTCGTCGGTTATTCCTGGGTTCGGCAAAGAGCGAGATAAGACTGTTTTTATCAAGTCGCCATATTGGATCCGCTATTTTGAATTCTATAATTTTTACATTGGATTTGCTTTCAGCTACATGAAAATCCCTTATCATCTCCAAAACTCAAAAATAGCTCTAATACCGTGAGCTTAAATGCAACGAGTTAATTACTCGTGCTTATAAATACAAGAGTAGTTTTCACCCTTAAAATTGCATCATTGCCAATATAAAAAGATACGTGTCTATTATTTCTGATTACTCTACAAGTGTACTGAGTTTCAATAAAATCGGCGAGTAACACAAAGGTAGGTTTACTTGTTAGAGGTGAGCACACATGGAAGAAACGCATCCGGTGATACGTCCTTATATAGATTATACTCAATAATTATATTAATGCAAGCTATAACACATGATATACTTGCTATGCTATAGTACAGCTAGTACTTGCTTGCTATGCTATAGTACAGCTCTGTTATAATGTATGATATAAATCTGTTGATATTTTTCTCTTCAACCTCCTCATTCCAGGAGATTGTTTCATGAGGCATGCTGTAAGAATGTTCGGATGATTTTTGAGTCTATTGCTATAGTCTGTGCAACACTTTGTAATTTCTTCTCTGACACTCGGAGGTCGCGTTGTATGGTGTCGTTGGTTACAAACCATGGTGCATCTAGGATCATTCTCAGGACTTTGGACTGGAAACGCTGTAGTATTTCTACGTTGGAATTTGAAGCTGTTCCTTAAAGTTGAATGCCATACGTCCACAGTGGCTTTAACATTGTCTTGTATAACAATAGTTTATTCTCCACTGATAGTTGTGAACCTCGACGTAGTGTTATAGCCCGAAAGGCTATAAACTAATTTTTAGATAAATTAAGCTATAAGGAATAATTTAGGTCAAAGAGCGCGAATTCCAGTACACTTGCGAAATGCTTACACAGCAAGGCACACACGAAAAATAGGACATTTGCGAAAGTGCAAGCGAAGAGTTTCGACATTGAACCTGCTTCGCTTGCATTTGGACTTTGACCGCACATCCGAAAATAACTCAAAAAAACAAGAATAAAAGACTCGCCGCAAATGCGCACGGGGTCAGTCGATCATTATAATACGAGTCGCTAGTCACGGTCAGAGTCGCGAGTGATAATCCAAACGTGAGACCAACGCGAAATGAATCGCGAGTGAGATTAACTAACTCAACGCCGAAAGGTGAAAGCAGATAAGCACGCGTTAAAAAACATATTGTAATTGTTTATTTTAATAAAAGTGTTATTATTAAACAATATCGTGTGTGACAAGTGTCCAGTGTCTCCGATGATTCGGGGTCCTAGCTCCTAATCCAGCAACGATCCCTATTATTTCTCTGTGCTAAATCCAAGGCACAACAGTAGCAACCAGAACATTTTACGTAGTTTAAGTCCAAGCTGCTTCCTTGTGGTGAAAATATGTGTTTTCCAATTCAGGTGACGATCAAAGTATATACCTAGATATTTAGCAAACTCTGATTTTGGAATTGGTTGGTCGTTGAGTGGTCGTTGTCACCTGGGGACAGGTTTCTCTTCGGGTAGTGAAGGTCACGTGGACCGATTTGGTTTCGTTAGCTTTTATGCGCCACTTTTTCAACCACTTTTGGATGGCGTTAAGATTGGTTTGCAGCATTTGGGAAGCTATTACAAAATTTACGTGAGAGGCTATAGCCGTAGTGTCATCCACGAATGTCGCAGTTGTTACTCCAGTTGTTGTAGGTAGGTCAGTAGTATAGAGGAGGTAGAGCATTAGACCTAGCACACTACCCTGCGGCACACCCGCTTGTATTTTGTGAAGAGCCGTAGTTGCGTCTTGATATTTTACAAAGAAATGTCTATCTTGGACGTACGACTTTAGGAGAGTGTAATAGTTTAGAGGCTTTGCTTGATTTTATATAATAAGCCATCATGCTATACCCTGTCGAAGGCTTGCGTAACGTCTAGAAAGGCAGCCGAATAGTACTTTTTTCTTCAAAGCCTGTATATATTTTCTTATAGATTCGGTGAGCCTGCTCGATAGTAGCGTGCTTGTGCCGAAAGCCAAACTGATGATTAGGGATCAACCCTTTTTCTTCTATGATTGGTAATCTTGAAAGTAATAATTTTTCAAAAACTTTTCCCGAGAAAAAAGATCAGATATAATCATATATGTTTATATGAAATTGACATTAGATATAATTAGATATAAAAAATGGCCCGATATAATCGTATATAATTGTATATAATTATATATCACCACATACAATTATATAACCATATATAATTATACATATATAATAAAATTAGGCTTTTTTGGGTTTTATTATATAAAATATTTATTGAATTAGATATAATCATATATGATTATATCTTTTCTTCATATACAGTTCTAAAAATATTTACACACGTTATTTTTCAACTCACGGTTAACTTTATTTGTTTAAATCAATCATCGTAATTTACAGAGATCACTTGATTATATTATTTTTTAAGTTATAAAATTACGACTTACTTTACGATATAAATACTAATATATATATACTTAATTATAGTATTTGGTTTTATTTGTACGATCGCACACTATCAAATAATCTGAGACACCAAAATATATACTAGTTATAATTGCCATCAAAGTTAAAGATTAAATCTTTTACGTTTAGTTATGAAAGATTAATGCTCTATAAATAATTATTTGAACCTCTATTATTTAGAAACTTTTACAATACTTATATATAAGTATTATAACCAATCATATGTGTTATAATAATTCTAATCACGAAAAGAAACAAACTTTTGCCTATAAAAATATTTGTTTAAAAAATGTAAACAAAAACTGATACATAAAAATGAAATTTTCGAAAACCTAATAAAAAAATTCGTGTTACAAAATAGTTCCGAGCAAAAGAAAATCTGTTATACTTCTCGCCGAGCATTTGCCAAGTGTTGTCGTTGATTTCACCAAGTCTTGTGGACATAAAAATTTTGATATCCCGGATTGATTGTTTAGGCCATCCTTTTTTTTTTCGTGTGATCTGGCAAAATCTGTGTCAAAAATTATAATACTCATGGATTAAAAATGAAGTGGATGAAAAATAAAAATGTAGAATTCAGTAAAAAAATAACATAAGTATTTTAATTACCAATGATTGCATTCTTTCCCAATTCATCCAGAAAAAAGGACGTTTTGGCGTTCTTTTCCCTGAGCACGTGCAGTTTGTCCAATAAGTGTAGCGTTTAAAAGAACTTCATGTTTGAAGACTCCTTCCATAAGACGACGTGCAAGATGAGAAGCTCTACTTGATGCTTCAATTGAGTTATTGAACGTTTTCAATTTGCAATATACTCCGTGTTTAAGTAATACCACATAAAAAGTAAATATAGAAATACATTATAAGAATAACAGTTTTATATATTATATTATATTATTAATTATATCATATTATAAATTTAAACTTACCGGGGCATCGAGCCAATTTTTCCCCAAAAGCTGACTGTCTTTTTGCGCATTTGGTACCATGCCATTTTCGTCTTCTGTTGCGGATTTTGCGAAATGATTTATCAAAAGCGACAATCGTGTCGATGGTGCTATCCGTTAGACAGCTTCGAGAATTCGATCGATAGTACTCCGAAAATTCGAACAAAACGACCGAATTTCTAACGCAACAAACAACGCAAAAACTGTCAGAAAAACAGATCATGCGACATTACGTATCGCACATCGATTGGTTCTCAGAAACTCGGCCGTTTTCGTTCGAAGACAAACAGCGAAGTTTTTCTGGAAAAGGAGTCTCGAAGTGAGAACGGGGTCGGATCCACGCTTCACTCTCGTTAAAATTGTTCTCGAATCGATAAGGCGACCGCACGAGTAAGCGCTCCGCTTTATCAAGTTATCAGTTAAAATCGCTCAATTCAGTTCGCGAGTGCATAATTGTTCGCTCCGCGATTTCGCAAAACCAGTAATTGCTGAGTGTCCGTAACAACACGGCCCACGTACGGTATTCGCAGCCTCGCGAACTTCCTCGTGATCTATCTCGTGATTAGAGCCCCTTGAAGATTCTCCGGGATTGTCCCGATTGCGCACATTACGGATCGGACACAGCAATATTTCCCGATCGGACACAGTCCCGATCGGACACAATCCCGATCGGACACTGTCCGATCGGGATTGTGTTCGATCGGGACTGTGTCCGATCGGGAAATATCGCTGTGTCCGATCCGTAATGTGCGCAATCGGGACTCACTCGATTCTCCGACGATCGCGAATCTCGCTGTTCTTTGCGTAGCGGGAAATCTCGTTCTCTCTGAGCATTCTCTCTCTCTATCACACTCGCGCGTCGCGCTTAATGTCTCGCTCGCTGCGCGCCTCGCTCGATCGCGCCAGTTGATTGCGCGGTGCATTGCGTCTAGCCCGCGCTCACGGACCATCTCTCTCGCACTTGGTTCCGCTGAGTAAGCTGTCAGACCGCGAAAGCGCCTTCGCTCTCCGGCGCGCGCGGATTCCTTGTAAATACGCGTTGTAAATCCGCAACGATTTTAAATTGCGACTTAGTTCAAAACAAACGCAATCTTTAATTGAAAAATAAACTCATTTGTATTGTGATTACTTCAGCGGGTGAATTATTTCTCAAACACATATTCTCACATCACCCCTCCGACGTGTCAATCGACGCTTGTACCGGCATTCGGCGGCTCGACAATTCGCTCATCGCGCGAACGAATCAAAACCGCAACATCTTCTAAATTTCCATTATCAACCTCTTTTTTCCTCTTTCTCATCTTCTTCTTGTTCGTCTTCGCCCTTGTCACTTTTTTTATTCTCAACGTCATTCAAAGAACTATCGGTATTAGAACTATCTTTGACTTCCATCTCCGAATCACTCGTTTCTGTTGTACTAGATTCGTTTTTTTTGTAAATTGATTTTCTCGACACTGATTTTGTTAATTTTGGGATACTTTGAGAATCTGATGGTACATGGAAGCATTTAGCAGATACTGATGAAGTTTCACTTTGAGCTATAACAGAGTAAAATATGATCAGATGTAATCATATATAGCTGTATATAATCATATTTGATACTATATACAGAGTGTTCGGTAATAATCGCCCCACCCGTCACGGATAGGTAGAGCGCGTTAAACCGAATAGGAAAGTCCTTTACCGTTTTGCCATCTTCGCAATAATGAATGAGAAATTAATTTATAAAAAGCGACCAATCCGCGCGAGTTCAAGCGCGCGGCGAGAAGAGACTTCCCACTGTTACATGATACTAAGCGCGCGGCGAAAAGAAATAACATAATGTTTACGCGGTTGCTAGGCGCACGACGAAGCGGGGAGGAAACCTCTACAAAGGACAATGGTTATGTACGAGCGATGCATAACGCTGGATTTCCGCGTGGGCTCTCTTCTCGCCGCGCGTTTTTACTCGCGCGGATTGGCTGATCTTAATTTATTTCTTATTAATTATTGCGAGGATTGCAAAACGGTACAGGACTTTCTTATTCAGTTTAACCTACTCTACCTGCACACGACGGGTGGGGCAATTATTACCGGACACCTTGTATAATACGAGTTTTTCTATTTTGTCGAGAAGTTTGTATTTGTTTAACTGCATATACAGGGTGTCCGGTATCAAACGGACCAACGCTCTTGAGTAGGTAGAACGCAGTAAACTGAAAAGAAAAGTCCTGTACCATTTTGTTAAATTCGCAATAGTTATTGTGTTATTAATTAAAATATCTGAGCTAATGAGCGCGTGGGAAACGGTAAGCCGGAATCGGTAGACATGTAAGGTATGGCTTATTTGTTTATATCTCTTAGCAACAAATATCACGCGTCGCTCATCGCTCGCTGCGTGACTCCACCTCTCGCTCAGATGATGCTGCCGTTGTTAAGAGACGTAAAAAAGTAAGCCATTGTACATGCCTACCGATTCCGGCCTACCGCTTTCCACGCGCTCATTAGCTCAGATATTTTAATTAATAACGCAATAAATATTGCGAATTTAGCAAAATAGTAAAGGACTTTTCTTTTCAGTTTACTGCGCTCTACCCGCTCACGAGCGTTGGTCCGTTTGATACCGGACACCCTGTATAATCATTTCAGATGACGAGATTCTAAAAACCGAATTTAAAAAATTAAGATAATTGAAACAAACATCGTCAACGAAATCAGCTTCAAAAGAGTCATTGTGACGTCAAATGACGTAATTTTGACGTCGAATAATGTCATTTTGACGTCAAATGACGTGCATTTGCTACTTGGGCACTAAAAAAAACATCAATTTCAAAAAGAAACTTCGCACCATCATCATTGAATACTGCATCGAAAGAAAACACTAAAAAGAATCAGACGAATTGTGAGTTATCAATTCATATACTTTAAATAACAAAAAGAAATAACCTTAAACTTATCTCTCTATAAGTACATTTTAAATTTTCTTCAGTCTTAATATGACAATTCCTATATTCTTAGTAACTTTTGAACATATCACAGTTTTATTATTAATGAAGTTACAAATATTTCGAGACAAAATAAGAATAAAAAATGTTTTTTTTGTTATAATAAATTGTGTTTTTTCGTTATTCTTATAACCGCAATATTAGTAATAATAATGATAATAATAATATTATAAATTTCAAAATTTTGATTAAAAAATAGTAGTGAAATAGGGCCGATTCTAATTCAGATCCTCCGAGGGGGATGCGGGGCGGGGGTGATTTTGTAGGTGCGGGAATGACGTCACGCGGGCGGGGATGCTTATCGCACGCTTATCGCGGTTTCAAAAACAACAAAAACAGTGTATTGCATTACAGAAGCTTCGATATCAGGTCGAATTTATAAACAGATAGCGTAGTACCTTCGCGGTACTAAATAACTCTGATTATTTTCCCGCTTGACTTATCTCACAGCGGGCCGCACTCGTCGCGCGAGAGAGAGATAGCGCGGTGATGTACAGGCCGAGGATGACGCAAGGAGAGCGAGAGATAGCGCGAGGGGTTCGCAAGGAGAAGAATAGGAGAGAGGAACAAGAGAATGCACAATTTTTTAATATTATAATAATTGTTTATTGGACTTCCGTTTCCGGTGGGCGAGTGAGAGTATTGTGGAAAGTGTGCTGTGCGGAAGGTATAGAAAGAAAGGAGACAGGAAAGAGAGTGAGAGAGTGAGAGGTGTGTACGTGAAGAGTGAGGTGAGGGGAAAGCGGAGGAGTAAAGGTGGAGGTACGGGAGAAGGTGATAGAAGTAGGGAGGCGAGAAAAGGTAGGGTAGAGCAGAGTAAGGTTAGGAAGAGAGAAGGAGTCACGTGGTAGGAGAAGTGAAGAACCGGGAGTGAGAAATAGGTAGAGCGGCGACATATGGTAGGATTGGAGAGAGGGAAAGAAATATAGAAGTTAGGTAGAGAGGCGAACGCTGGGATAGAAGCAGTGACAGAGGCGTAGGGGGAATAGGCACGGATAATAGAAGAGGTAGAGAGGTGACGGGATAATAAAGAATAGATCAGAAAGAATAACAAGAAAGAAGAGATGGAGGATAAGTCAAAGAAGGAAGTTTTGAAGAAGGGGGAAGGGAGAAGGGGGAGCACGGGGAATATAGAAGATATGTGGAAAAGGAAAAGAGAAGAGAGAGAGAGAGAGAGAGAGCTAGGAGAAAAAGGGGATGATGAATTATGGTCGTTTAGGGATGGGAAAAGGGTTCAAAGGTCACCGGTGAGGGGAGCGGCAAAATGGGGAGTAGGAGAGATGGAATGGTGGAGAGAAATGAAGGAGGAATGGAAAAAGGAATTAAGGAAAGTGAGGGAGGAAATGAGGAAGGAAATGCAGAAAGATAGGGAGATGATAAGGGAGGTGTTAAGTGGATACATGAAAGACCTAGGAGAGGAGATAGAGGGGATAGTGAGGAGACAGATGGAGGAAAGGAAGGAGAGAGGGAGGGTGGAGAGAGAGGAAATGAGGGGAAGGGTTGAGGCCCTAGAATGGCGAGAGATGAAACGTAGAGATAAATGGGGAGAGAAAAAGGGAGAGGGAAAAGGAGGAGAAATGGAGGGGAGAATTAAAGGGATAGAAATAAAGATGGAGATGAAGGAAAGAGAGGAAAGAAGGAGGAATATAGTAGTAAGAGGAGTTAAGGGGGGAGAAAGAGTGGTGAGGGCGAGGATGGAAAAGGTCTTAAAAGAGATAAAAATAGAGGCTAGAGTAGAGGAGGTAAGATGCATAGGAGGTAAGAAGAAAGGAGGGAAAGGGACGGTAATAGTGAAAATAGATGATGTAGAGAGGAAGAAAGAAATTATTAGAAAGAGAAGGGAAATAAAAGACAGAGATATTAGGATAGATGATGACTTAACATGGGGGGAAAGAAGAATGAGATGGTTAATAGAGGATGTGGTAAGGAGAGAGAGAGAAAGAGGTAAGAAAGTGTGGGTAGGATATGGAAAAATGCAGATAAATGGTAAATGGTGGAGATGGGATGAGGAAGAGATAAGGGACAGGGAGAGAAGAGCGTGGAAGGATCAGGGGGAAGAATAGGAGTTGGAAAGGACAGGAAGGGTAGAGAGATAGTAGGAGGGGAAGAGGAGGAGAGGTCAGAACAGGAGGGAATTTGGGGGATAGCTTTTTGGAATATAGCCGGCGTGGGGAATAAGGATAGAGACTTTTGGGAGAGGATAAGGGGATGGGAGGTGGTAGTAATGATGGAGACATGGGTGGAAGAGAAAGGGTGGGAGAAGGTCAAAGAAGGATTACCGAGGGAATTTATTTGGAGGGTGCAGATGGCGAGGAGAAAGAACAGGAAGGGAAGAGCAAGGGGAGGGATGCTGATGGGGGTAAAGAAGGGAGTAATAATAGAGGAGGAGGAGGAGAAAGAAGAAGAGGGTAGAATGATGTGTAAAGTAAGGATAGGAGGGGAAAGATGGAGGATAGTGGGGGTGTACGTGAATGGGGACATGGAAAAGAAACTGGAAGGAGTAAAGGGGTGGATGGAAGAAAGAGAAGAGGGAACGAAGACAATAATAGGAGGGGACTTTAATGCGAGAACGGGGGAAGAAGGGGGATGGATAAGAGAAGAGGAACAGAAGGGAGGGGAGAAAGGAAGAAGGTCAAAAGATAAGAAGGTAAATGGTGAGGGAAGAAGACTGCTGGAGTGTATAGAAAAGAGGGGGTGGTCAATACTAAACGGGAGCATAGGAGGAGTTGAAGAGGGGGAGTATACATAGGAGTATACGTAGGAGAAAGGGGAGGAACGGTAATAGACTACATTCTAGGGGTAAGGGAGAGGTTGGAGAGACTGGAAATAGGGGAGGAAGTGGAGTCAGACCATCAACCAATGATTGCGTGGGTAAGGGGAAGGGTGGGGAGAGGGGAAGAGAGGCAGGGGAAAAATAATGAAGAGGGGAGTATGGGATGAAGAAGGTAGAGAGAGAGAGGTTTAGAAATAAATTAGGAAATATGAGTGGAGAAAGGAAGGGGTTACAGGAAGAAGTGAAAGAAGTAGGAGGATAAGGAAAATATTAGAAGAGGGGAGGGAAGAAAGGAGGAAAGAAAGAGGAAGGGGTTGGTGGGACGAGGAGTGTAGGGGGAGGAAAAAGGAGGTAAGAGCAGAATTGAGAAGATGGAGAAGAGAGGGAGGAATAGGTGATAAATATAGAAAGAGGAAAAGAGAGTATAAGGAATTGTGCGAAGATAAGAAAAAGCAAGAAAGAGAAAGGATGGTGAGAGAGGCTGGGGAGGCAAAGACAGAAGGAAGAGTATGGGAATTAGTGAGGAGGGAAAGAAGAAAAAGAAAGAGGGTAAATGAGGAAATAGGAATGGAGGAGTGGAAAGAGTATTTTATGAGACTGTTAGGAGGAGTAGAGGGAAGGGTGGTAAGAGGGGAGAGAGGAAGAAGGGTAGAACAGGAAGAATCAGAATTGGAGAGGGAGGAAGTGAGGAGAGTGATATCAGGTCTGAGGAAGAGGAAAGCGATAGGGAAGGATGGGATTCCAAACGAGGTGTGAAAGTACGGAGGGGAGGAAGTGGAGAGATGGGCATGGGAGATGCGTAATAGAGTATGGAAGGGGGAAGGATGGCCGGAGGAGTAGAAAGAGGGTGTAATTATTCCGATAGTAAAGAAAGGAAGGGGAGATGAGATAAAGGAATACAGAGGGGTAACCCTGATGCCGTCACTGTACAAGATTTACACGGCAGTATTAGGAGAAAGATTAAGGAGAGAAATAGAGGAGAAAGGAGTACTAGCGGGGAGTCAGGCGGGATTCAGGAGGGGAATGGGAACGGCGGACCAAATTTACTCCTTAAACTATATAGTGAATAGACAGGTAGGAAGGAAAGGGGGCAAGGTGACGGCGGTGTTCGTAGATATAAAGGCGGCTTTTGACTCAGTGGACAGGGAGATCTTAGTGAGGTCGCTGAGAGAGAGAGGGAGGGAGGAGTGAGGGAGGGGTTGTTAGTAAGGATAGAGGAGATGTTGAGGGAAACAAGGAGTAGAGTGAGAATAGGAGAAAGAATGGGAAAAGAATTCTGGACGGCGAGAGGGGTAAGACAGGGATGTCCTCTAAGTCCGTGTCTGTTTAACATCCTAATGGCGGATTTAGAGAAACACATGGCAAAAGGAGGGTGGGGAGGGGTTAAACTGGGAGAAGGGAAGGTATATACAATAGCATACGCAGACGATGTGATGATGTTGGCAGAAGAGGAACAGGATATGAGAGTGATGCTGAGCAGGCTGGAGGGGTACCTAGAAGGGAAAGGGTTGGAATTGAGTACAGAGAAGACGAAGGTATTGAGGTTTAGCAGGGGAGGGGGAAGAAGAAAAAGGTGGAATGGAGATGTAAGGGAAAGAAAATAGAGGAGGTAAAAGAATTTAAATATTTGGGATATACTTTTCAGAGGAACGGTGGGCAAGAAGCGCACGTGAGGGAGAGAGGTAGGAGAGCGGCGGTAGTGATGAGGGAGATATGGGGAATAGGGAAGAGATTATGGAGGAGGGATTGGGAGAGAAGGTTATGGTTGTACGACACACTAGTATGAACGGTGATGGGGTACGGGGCTGAGGTATGGGGGTGGAAGGAGAGAAAAGAGATAGAGGGAATTCATGAAAGATTTATAAGATGGACAATGGGAGTAGATAGGAGAACGCCAGGATATATGATAAGGAAGGAGGTGGGAAGAGAAATGATGAGAGGGAGAGCGGGGAAAAGGGCTTGGAAGTTTGAGGAACGGATGAAGGAAGGAGGGGAGGAGAGATAGCGAGGAGGTGCTGGGAGGAAATGAAAGAAAGATGGAGGAGAGGAAAGACAATAGGGAACTGGGAACAGGAGAGGAAAGGATTTTTCAGAGAGAGAGGAGTGCAGGAAGGGGAGGAAGAGGAAATAGAGTATGAAATTCTAGAAGAGAGAGAGAGAGGAAAAGACAAGGTGAGGAAAGAGAGAGGAAGATAGAAGAATCGAGATATAATAAATGGTATAAGAGGGTTAGAGGAGAAGGAGTGCCGGAGTATTTGAAAAAAGGATGGTCAGAGAATAGGTGGGGAAGAGTGATAAGGTTTAGGATGGGGAACGAAGTAAGGGAGGGGCTTTACTGGGAGGAAGAAGAAAAGAGAGTATGCAGAGTGTGTGGAAGAGTGGAGGAGTCATGGGAACATGTATGGGAAGGATGCGTAAGGGTAGGAGAAAAAGCAAGGGAAAACTGGCAGGAAGCAGTGGGTAGGATATTAGGGAGGGAAGGGGAGGGAGAGGAGTGGATGAAAGAGTTGGAAAAAGTGAGAGAAGGGGAGGGGGTGGAAGAGGAGAGAGAGGATGAGAGAGAGAGTGATAGAGAGAGAGAGGGAGAGGGAGAGAGAGGGGGGAGAAAGAGAGTGGATGGAAAGTACAGCCGAAGCGGAAGTCCGAATAGGATAAGGAGGTCGTTGTTGGGATAAGGATAGTTTAAGAAATAGAAATAGATTAAGATTAAGATTAGAATAAGATTTGTATAAGAATTGTATTAGAGAGGCAGTAGGAAGGGTAAAGGAGAGAAAGAGAGAGCACACGGCGAGGCGAGCGGGGCGTATAGTCTAAGTTATAGTTTAAGTGATGAATGAAGCGTAGAAAGTTGAGAGGAGATTGTATAGATTTGTAACCCCATAGGGGACAATAAAGTTCTTACATACATACATAATAATTGTTTATTATAGATAATAGTGTGTATGTATACTTTACAATGTGCATGTATGTGTGTATTTTCACTTATTACAAGCATCGTGAAGAATATCATTTATAGCGCATGTTAATAATTCGCAATCTATGAGTGATTCACCGTCAAACGCATCACTTTCGCATATCATTTTTGCGGCATTGCTTGCATTACGGATATTATCACGTTGTAAAATAGTTGCAAATTTTTTAAACTTTTCATTAACACTACGTATTTTCGGATAGTCAGCAATACATATGACGTATACAATTTTCAAAGTCGAATAAATGTAGTAAAGTCGGTGAGATGTCATATACAAAAAATTATTAGATAATGTCATTTTTATAATTTTTGAATTTTACATTTTAACCATTTCAAATGTCATATCTCGAATCCATAATGGAGTTTCAGCCAATTGTAGTCGCTCAATGTCCGCTCGTTTCTGCATTAGCGATTTCCATGTTTCAATAGGCAATATTATTTGATTGCCTCGATTATCGCCGAGAGCCAGTTCCACGTAAGATGTGATTCCAACGCTGATTCCTATTTCCAAATATTTGTACGATGTCGGGGTTAAGGCGCATCATCTTCCAAGTATACGAACCGTACGATGAGTTGAAGCGCTACAAAATTGACTTTTATTTAAAAATCATTATTTAACAAAAAGTATAAAATTTTATAAATCGAAACTTGTCACATTCCTTCTTACATGTTGGAATTTTAATGTCTTCAATCAGAGCGTAATATAGTTCATGCTGCTTCCTTCGGCGGAATATATTTTCGAACGGTACAAACAGTTAACGCGACACTGATCGTATAAAAATTAACCGAGTATAGGTGACGCTTATTCTTCAAAAGTATGATGTGGTGGGGGATTAATGCTTCTAGCGCTTTGAAATTTAGGAGAAGGGGAAGACGGCCAACGTTAAAATAATTCTTATAAACGACTCGCGAAGAAAGGATTGGGGAGAATAAGAGATAAAACATATTAATGTTTACGTATTTTATTTTTCCAAATTTTTTCTGGCGTTGCAACCACCAGTTAAATATTTTGCAATGCGCAATTCTTAACATGTTTCCCACATCGCATACTGTTTGTAATATCTAAATTATTTGAAGCATCAATATCTTCATAGTCTGCATCCAAGGTCTCAATAATGAAGCCGTTTCCCATCATCTAGTATATCAGTCAACCACTCTCGTTTTTCATGTCCTTTAACATACACGAGAGATGATTCATCTTCTTCTTCTTGCATCATACCAACGACAGCTGTTGTAATCAAACGTTGAGCAAAGCTGCACGGAACGTTTCCATCCTCCCATTGCAGTCCATGGTGATTTCTAATCAGTCATGAGGCTTGACATCTTTCAGATTTTGTGAGCGCACCCCATGGTACAGGACTCGCGAAAAAATAGTGAGAGAGAACAGATCCGTTTCTCTGGATCGCTGCTTCCTTCACGATAAAGTTTCTTTCGATAATGAAACCTTGCAGACCCACAAACGTTGGTACAGGCATGACAAGATCTCTCCCTCCCTCTCTCTCCCCCTCTCCCTCTCTCTCTCTCTCCCTCTCCCTCTCCCTCTCCCTCTCCCTCACTCTCTCTCTCTCTTCGATGCGTCAGTCGAGAGGAATAACGAAACTCTACAACCATCTCACAACACTTTGATTTATATCCTGCTCCACTTCCCCTCCCTAAATTGTATCGGTGTTGTCACGAACACACTTAGGTAATTTTGCGCACAACGTTGGTCAACGGGTTGTACTGGATCCCTCCCGTGGGATGCGGCCTTGCCGTGGCGAGAGGGCTCACCCTTTGCAAGAGGATAGTCTTGCGAGGGGTGCTAACAGCATCCCGTACCCGAGTCATATCGGGTACACGCGCTCCCTGGTCTCTGAGGAGTTTCCCCAGTCTCCGGGGAGCTCCTCCCAGTTTAGGGGGACGGGGCCCACTTCCCCGAAGGGCTTAGCCCGTATGTGGTAGAGGATGGCGACCTTGAATTTAAACGCCCGGTGGCATTGGCACCGTTAGGAGAGGACATTGCACGGCGCTCCGGCGCTGTCCTTCCTCCATGCAAGGGGTATGCGGGCTTGCCCGCGTCGGGGGGTATTCTCTTCGGGGGTCGAGGCTGGCTGGGGGGTACTGTCTTTGCGGCTTGCCGCGGAGGGAGGTGTTTTCCGGGCGGCTCTGCCGCTGGGGGGAATGTGGATGCCGGTCCTCCTTGTGTCTGGGGCCGGGGTGGCGCGGCGGAGTTACCCGTCGCGTCGCTCGCGGCCTGGCATGGGGATGGACGCGGTGTCCCACAATGGGGGGTCTCTCTCGGTTCGAAGAGAGACGACGGGCGACGAGGTATGTGCCCGGAGATATCCGGGCACCCGGAATCCACCGGACTCGTCGACCCGGACCGCACTCGGGCTACCCAGAGGTAATCTGGGACCGGGCCGGGAGCGGTGATGTGTTACGGCCCCACACGACAGCCGGGAGAGTTTCCCCTCCTGGCCTAGCGTGGAGGCCGGTCGCCGGGCCGCTCGGACATATTCCGAGGCGGGGCCGGCGACGAGAGAATTACCGTCGGGTAGACGCGACCGCTTCTGTTCCGAACCGGCCACCCGACGGCAGGAGTGCCCTCTCGTTGGCACTTATCCCCAGCGGAGGGCGGCTGGTCACCACGGCGGTTAGGGCAGGGCCGAGCGGCGACCCTGTCCGACCCGTCCGTGGGGCCCCCTGGGTGGCGCCGCCCGTGGAGGTGCCCCCGCAGTCGGAGGCGGGGGACCCCCGAAACCCCATGAGGAGTTAAACCCTCATGGGGGAGTAAGGGACCCAGTGCCGGGGTGCGCGTATTCCCCCCGGCCTGAGGTATAACCTGGCTCCCCGGGGCCCGGAGGGGGATGATGCCGGTCATGTTTCGGGTCATCCCTCGTCCGGTGGGAAATACGCCGGCCAGTCGAGCCTCCACGGGGAGTGGGATCAATAATAATGAGTCTGAACAATACGAAAACCACTAATAATACTAGTAGGGAGGGAAACCTTAAAAACACCGAGATGGAGTGGCTGGTGTACAAACACGCCAGCGAGCCGCATCTACCACAAGGGCAGAAATGGCAGGATATTCCCGCAATAACAATGCGGGAAAGGAAGCGAGTGTGCGCTTCCTGCAAGGAGGGGTCGGCCTTCCAATCGTAAGAATGGAACGCTGTGACTCGAGGAGTAGCGTGTTCTCCGTCGGCTCAGAAGTGGCAGCCAGTGAAAGCAGCTACTCGAGCGTGACGGGAAGTCTCCACCGAGCCAAAAAGGTGGAGAGAAAGAGCACCAGGGATAAGGACCTGGCGAAGAGGAGGGGAACAGATGACGAAAAGGAGATCGACATCATCGGAAGGGAGAGCGACAGTGATACAGAGATCACTGCCCCCTCCCAGACTGAGAAACCGCAAGAGGAAGCCCCGGGAAGCGAGGATGAGAAGGAGGCAACTCTACCATCCCTCCCGGAGAAGAGAGGAAGAGGAAGGCCGGAAACAACCGGCGAACATAAGAGGAAGTTGGCGAGAGAGGCGACGGAAGCCGAAGAAAGGGAGCAAAGGAAGGAGCAGGAGATACTCGATCCATTGATCAAGCCCTCCCAAACAAAGTCATACAAGAACTTCTTGGAAACGATTAAGGAGAGAGAGGAAGAGTTGGGGCACTACACAATCACCACCCTCGAGGCGATAGTTGCGGAGCAGGCGACGGAAATATACAAAATCGCCGCCTCTTCCGGAAAGATGAAGGGCACTTACACCAGAGGGCCAAAGAAGCGGCGGCTGATATGTGCGCCGCTGCCACGGTCCTTGCCCTTAAGGCGCAATGTCCAGAAGAAGTTTCACTGGGCAAACAAGTGGAGGAGTTGCGCCAGCAAACATAGAGGCTGAAAAGGGAGAACAGCCAGCTACGGCAGATGCTGGAGCAACAACAGAAGAAAAGGAAAACGAGGGCCTACCATCCAGAGTCCACGGAAAGGGAAGAGGCGAAGGAAGCAAGACCAAACGCGTCGCAGAAACTGCTCAACGAGATGAATCTCGCGAAGGAAAGGACACGGGAGTGAGTCAATGGAGCCTCGCTTCCACCGGTAGGTGGGGAGGCCCCGAAGACCCGAAGGAAAGGGACCGAGGAAGCACTGCTTCCACCACTCGATGGGAGTGCCTCACCGGTACGAATGGAGAAGGAGGAAAGGATGGAAGTGGACGGGGAATTCGTCCTGGATACGGCAGATTTTCCACCAATCCAGCCAATGAAGGAGGTGCAGGAATCCGAGACCCTGCAGATCTTCCAAGGAAGAAAATTAGCCATCCCCCAAGGAAGAAACAGCAGAGAAGAGGAGGAGAGGGAGAGAGAGGTGACCCTCATAGCTAAGTTTGAGAGAATAGTCGAGAGAATACTCGACAAAAGGCTTGGGGTCCCTCTCCTCTCATACCGCCAACAAAAGGAGGCAGAGAAGGAGGCAATTCGCGCGCATCCAGCAAAGGCAGTACCGCAGCAGAAGACGAAAGCCGCCACTTGGGGGAGCCTAAAGCAGGAGCAGCAGCAACAACAGCAAAGCCAACGGTAAAGAAGGTTGAGGTCGTGAAGAAGGCAATAAAAATACTGCCTGTCACGACCTTCAACCCTCCGGTAAGACCAGCCACTGCCAGAATCCCGAAGACCGTAAAGGCAGACGCGAAGAAAAAGGAGGCTGCCAAACCCTAACCGCCCAAGGGCAAGGAGGCACAGCAGCCACAACAGCAACAACAGAGGGCAAAGGCTCAACCAAGCACCGCGGAGCAGACATCATCCTCCTGGACAGAGGTGGTGTCCAGGAGAGCAAAATAGGCCGCTAAGGGAACAGCGGCCATGGCTGCATCAACAGTCACGGCAAAGAAAACCCCCCCTCCTCCCAAGGTGGCCAAACAACAGCAACAACCGCCACCAGTCCAACGCAAGGAGCCCAAACTGGCGGCGGTATCGGTGACGTGCCTCCCCGGAAAGTACGAGGAGACAATCCGGCAGGCGCGTCAAAAAGTAAGCCCTGAGGGCCTCGGCATCTCGGGAGTAAAAATCCGGAGAGCGATAACCGAGGCCCTCATATTTGAGATCCCCGGCAAGGATAGCCACGAGTTAGCCGATAAATTGGCGCTCAGTCTTCGGCAAGCCCTTGCCGGGAAGGACGGTGTCCGCGTACAGAGGCCCGTCAAAATGGCGGAGCTTAGACTAAGGGGGCTGGACGACTCAATCACAACCCTCGAAGTCTTAGAGGCAGTCGCCGGAACGGGTGGTTGCGAGGTGGAGGAGATCCACCTGGGGGAGATCAAAAAGACCCCAGGTGGCATGGGAGTGATCTGGATTCACGGCCTTTCTCCCGGGGAGGAAAAGGCGGGAGGTGTGGAGTCGGCATGGGCAACCAGCATCCTCCGTGTCCTCTACATAAAGCCCGAGAAGGACACCCGATGTGGTTTTAATGCGGTCCCCTTCTGTGCCCCATCACGGGAAGAACTTCGGTTCTTCCCGGGTTGAGGAGAAGGAATCCCACATAACCTCTGCCCTCTACCCGGGGGGTAAAGGTACCTCGAGGAGGTTTCCAAAGCGTTAAAAAAAGGATTGTACTGGATCACGCGGTCGTGTTTGATGAGACAGTACGCATTGGTATTCATCGGCACGTTCTCCTTACACTCGAATTCCAATCTCACATCCACGGTTGCGCTCTTGACCGATTCGTTTTGTCGAGAACAATCGATGATCACGAACGAACCGTTACGTAGAAACATTGAGACGGTGAGACTCGGCTCGAGATACTCGTATCCGTAATAGTTCTTGCAGAAACGCGTATATGTGTCATACAGAATCGACCATCTGTTTTTATCGAAATCCAGATTCATATCGTCGTACGGATAACATTCCGAGTTCAGATAGAGTTTCACGTTGGTCAATTTGCAGTCGTCGAATCGACTCGTATCCTCAGACATGACGTTCTTCCGGCCTGTATGCAGGGCGAAGACAACGTATCGTGGCTTCTCCAGCTCAGTCGCGGTCTTAATGGGTCACGAATGCTTGGTTGTAAACTGCAATAACGGATACTCGTACAGATCCCACGAGCGAAAATCCATGCTGAGGTATCGTACGATTTCAAGAGCGCGCAGCATCGACAGCTTGTTGATCTCGCTCAAGAGCATGTGTGGCATTCGCCATTGTATCTTGGATATGTTGATCACAGGCTCTAGCGTCGAATCTCCAAACAGACAATTGTTGTCGTTGCGCGATCGTATTAAGATCAACTTGTGACGAGCGTTAATCACCACACGTCTGTAATCCTCGCAAAATGCCAATAACATTTATATAACGTTTATAATAACGCGTTACGCAAAAATTGAAGTATCCATTCGCATTAGTCTGTTTATCCCAGCCGGCGTTTCTCATAATCACGCTTCTATCGGATGATATCGTTAAATAGTTTTTGAGAATAGTTGTAACTCCTACGTTTCTGTTGTGATCAATTTCCACGCCATCGAGTTCGTATCGAATCTCATCAAACATGAATGCGACGCAATTATTTCCCAGTTCCACATTAGATCCTTCAACCAGTTCATTTATCCTTAGCTCTTTCTCGATGTATAGAAAACTCATGCGGCAACGTATACAGATCCTGTTGTTGTATGGGTATTCTTATGTTGTCACTGTGTCCAAACGTTGTGTTGGCGAACGGATTGTACGTGTGAGTCGATCTTGACGATGCGATCGTCGAAGATTGGCTCGTCCCCGATGTTGAGGATGTCGGTCAATCGTTCAGATGTTTCGCACCGCGAATCCCAAAGATTGTAAAAACGCAACGTTCGATGTACTGAGTTTCTTTTTCTTGGTGCAACCGGATGATTGCGAACCGGATGATTGCGAACCGGATATTAGCGAATGTTGACGTTGTTGTCGCTGGCTTTGCGTTCTCTCTCGTGTCTTTTGATCCGTTCAACACGAGCATCTCATGTATCGCATGCTAATTTTGTCGCCGTCGTACGTGTAATTTAACAGTAATCTCTTCTTCACGAAAATCGAGCAATCGGCCGTCCTGGTCGACAACGCGTAACGTTAAATGCGTAATGCTCCGCGCGATGATCGGCAAGTAAATGATCTGCGCCGGCGTTTCCGATATCTTATATCCAGGTGGTACCCTCGGTGAAAATTCATGTATCGTATGAACGAGTTTGCCGTTGCTGTACGCGCCCGCGGTCGCGTTACACTCTACATGGATAATGTTCACGTTGATAATGTTAATCGGCATGTCCGATTCATACCATTTTCGCTGCTGCAGTATACGGTTCGAGAATCCCAGCAGCGATCCAATGTTGTTAGGCTTGCTAAAGTTTATTCTGTAGGTTCATTTGATCTCGCTCGTCATCGTATTGTAATTAGCGCGGAGCACTATCGGGTATTCACCATCTTCATAGTCACCGTCTTCATTCGTCAAAATATGTGCAACTTCAATGTGTTTTTTATCACCATCACGAACAGCGTGTCGCGGACTTTCCCGTGAAATTGCACGTGTTAAAAACTCATGTATCGCTTGCAGTTCGTACGATCCCTCAAGAATCGCAATTTCAGCGTCGTCTTTGCCAAAGTAAAATTTATTATTCGAGGAATTCACGTTCGATATCGTGTGATAAGTCTCAAAATTCGTTAGACCGAGCTCGTATTCATCGTCGCTCAAATCTACGGCGGGAAAGTAGTTTACCGCGAGAACGCTGCTCTTCCCGGTCAGCGTGAATGACATAGACATGTCGGCAAAACTATTTAACGAATACTGAGTTAAATAGCGCGATATATGTCTTTAAATTTACATGCATCGATCGTTCGGAGAAACTGCAGGCACAATTGTCCGCAGATGCTCTGATCGTAAGTTTGAACAGGTGTGTGATTGTACTGTATCTTCGTCACGTTCCGTCCGAAATATCGCACCAATTCATTCGGTGGTCGAAGATTGCCAAAACTGTCGAAATATATAGCGCGATTCCCCCTCTTTGCGTACGCCACCCAATGAGTACCTGGTCCCGTAGTGTTATCCAAATTCACGATGCCGCTCTCGTTTCGATATATACCACCGATCGGTAAAGAATCACGCATGAAAACGTCTCCAAAGGATGGTATACGCATACGTTTTGCCAGTTGCAGTAATTGTACATTGGTGGTTACGCCCTGTGGCATTTTTAGCGCCTCTTTGACATTTTTTTTCGTTGAGACTCCTCGTCCGTGTTTGTATGGAGCGAGATACAATCCGCGACCTTCCATGGCGCGATTGTGACGTAGTATCTCTTGCAACTGACGTTGTGCGGCTTTTCTGTCGTTCACCGCCTTTGCTACGCCAGCCGCTCCACCGATCAGGGATCCGAGCACGCCCAATATTGGTAGAATAGGCAATATGCCGCCGCGTTTCGCTACCGGAAGTATCCGTTTTTTCGCCGTCTTTTTCTTCGTCTTCGTCGTCTTCTTCAGGCTCATACCGAGCTTCGTCTTGGCTTTCATCGATGCCCAGACAGCTGTGGCGGCGGCTCTCTCACCGAGAGTCGAATCTCTCGCGGTAATACGTTCTCGCGCTTTCGTAGCGAGTATATTATCCGCCGCGTGTCTCTCGGTGAGATCGTTGCTTCGAGAGTACGCTATATCGTGTTCACGGCACGCCGCGTCCAATGGGTTGATACCTCGATCGCCTCTGGCTAATCGCTTCTGTAGTCGTGTACCTGGACCGCAAAACTGATAGCCGGGGATACGTAATTCGATCGGAAATGCGTTTATCGCGCGATTTAGTATGCCTCTACCTATTGTCGTTGACATTCGCCGCAATCTTTTATTAACGGTGCTGGACCGTCGATGTGCGTTCGCTGCCACGGTTGATTATAATGCCGCATGCATCGACGATATTGCTGAACCTCCGAATCAGCCTTTATGTGTTCCGGAAGCTTGTCCCACAGTAGCTCCACGTAGTGACCAAAGTTTTGCAACAAAAGTGCTTTCAACACAAACTGCAACTGCTCGGCGGTAAGCGTGAGAATATCTCTTTTGCCCGACAGAAGAAGAAACATTTTCAAGACTGAGCGATTCGCGATTACGCGCCTCTATATATAAGCAGGCGTTCGATCCAATCGGCAGTGCAAAAATGAGATTCGTGCGACAACCTTTGACGATACGCGTGACGAATTGCGACGACAGATTACGACCGATGGGGGACAACGCGGAGATGCGCAGACACGGTACGATGCTACCGACTACTATACGCGCGATCGTTTGCGGCCCCTCGAATTGGTAAAACCAACGTTCTGATAAGCCTACTGGAAAGTCCGCACGGTGTACGCTTCGAGAACGTGTACGTGTACTCGAAGTCGCTGCAACAGCCGAAATATCGGTATCTGGAGAATTTGTTGACGTCGATCGACGAAATCGGTTACTTTACGTTCTCCAATAACAGTGACGTCATTCCACCGAGCGAGGCACGTCCAAACTCGATTTTCGTCTTCGATGACGTGACGTGTGACAAGCAAGATACGATAATAGAGTACTTTTCAATTGTACGCCACTCGAACGTCGACTGCTTCTATCTCTGTCAGACGTACGCGAGAATACCAAAACATTTTATACGCGACAACGCGAACCAGCTGATCATGTTTAAACAGGACGGTACCAACTTGAAACACGTGTACAACGATCACGTGAATACCGATATGTCGTACGAGGATTTCAGTGAATTATGTCGTACTTGTTGGCAGCAAAAGTATGGATTTCTAGTGATAGACAAGGACAGCTCGCTTACGAACGGGCGATACAGAACAGGATTTAACGTGTTCGCGATACCGCAAAACGATTAGTCGTTGCCCGATATTCTGTCGAGAGGGGTGAAACGCGAGCGCTTGACACTCTACCGACATGGCTGGGAGCGATAATATTCGCGAGCGTGAAGAGATTGCGAGGAAGATTGCAAAAACGAGCGAATCGATCCGCAAGAAACATCGCGCTTTGAAGACCGGTAAGATCGATGACGATATCGCGGTCAAGACCCACTTTAGACCTATTATCGAGCCGTTACAAAAGATCGTTGACAACTCGAGCTCGATCGCAGTGAAAAACGAGCCGGAAAATAACGCTGACGCGAAGATTAAAATGTTACGCATCAAGCGGTATGAGGATGAGGAAGAGGAGGAAGAGGAGGAGGAGGAGGATGTGACACCGAAAAAGAGGAAACGATCGAACGCGGATCGTTCATCGACGCCGCGTACATCTGATCGATCGAAACGATCGGACGCTTTACTGGATGAACCGCCGATAACCTCTACACCGTTCGCGACAACGAGAATCGTACAACCTATGATACCCGAATCACTCGCAAACGAAAATGTTTTCGAAACAACGGGCAACTCACTCGAAACATCGTTTTTTCGAAACAGGTTACAAACGCCGGAAGGTCGAGAAATGTTTCGAAAGCACTTGGGGCCACTGGGACAAGTGTATATGAGCACTCTCCTCGGTGGCGATGAAAAAAAAAAGATCGAACACGTGTACGGTGTCTATTTCGACAAGGATGAAATGCTGCTCGCTAACAAACGATTCGACATCGACAAAGATGACTCTATAATTATAGACAAAGTGAGGTATATTGGCACACCTGGATTATACGAGTTGATTTTCAAGAGAATTCCCGATGACGACATTTACATGGAGGACGATATGCAAAAATACAAGAGCATATTATTGGTGACGAACGCGCATAAACGCAATTATGATACGCAAGGTCAATTACGGAGCAACAGAGGATACAAGTACAAACACATAATCGCGCCGTTGATGTCGATCGAACCGAAAAGTAAAAAAATTGGAAAGGGAATATCTATGTCTCGCGCGATGACGCTAACCGACAATAAGATCGATTACGTGCATTGGGACGACCCCAACGAGTTAGTGGATAGACTACGATTGCTCGACGCTTCGCGCCAATCTGGCCACAACGCTCACGACAACGAGATCCTGTCGATCATCGAGGAACTTCGCGAAGTCGGCATTATTATAAATTAAACGGTGTCTCGACAAAACTAATCAGTCGATCGGCGTTCCTCGCATCGAAAAAAATGCCTATCAACAAATTTGGATTATTCGAACAGAGAAATGATGCAACCGGCACAAGCGATCATAGATTGGTGAGAAGTTACGTGCGCGAAAACGCTGTGTCGCGTCGCTACGGACTATGCGCGAGGTCGCGCAAGATTCGTCGTGTAGCGCAACCTGAAGCTGATACTGATGCCGTCAACAAACTGTACGTGGAACAGTGCGTTAAAACGTTGTGGAATCAACAGAAAGAATCAGACGAGAAGCTGACTGCGTTTGAGAAGGATGTGCGAGCGTTACAGACTGCGATAAACGAGCTTCGACGTGCGGCTAACTCAGAAACGACTATCAACCTGAATGAGTAGCAGTGAACGGGTTAGGAGCGGCCATCGAACGGTTATCGAACATCTACGAAGGGTTATCGAACGGCTACGACCAATTATCGAACAGCTGCGAAGGATTATCGAACTGCTATCTAACTACAATGAATGGCAGTGGTAGTGGTAGTGAACGGCCCAGAAACGGCTGTGAACAGCCTAGCAATAGCTGCGAACGAGGCTACCAACAACTCAAGCAGGGCTGCGAACGAGGCTACGAACAAGTCATCGACGGTTACATACGAGGCTACCAACAACTCATGAACGGCTGCGAACGGGTCAGAAACGGCTACGAATGGGTCAGGAACAGCTACGAACGGGTCAAAAAAGACTGTGAACAAGGCTGCGAACGGGTCAAGGACGATTTTCGAATAGGTCAAGAACGGAAGTGAACAACCCAAGAACGGCTACGAACGGATCAAGAACGGCTACGAACGGCTATCGAATGGCTCAAGAACGGCTATCGAATGGCTCAAGGACGGGTAAAGAACGGCTACGAACAGATCAAGAACGGCTCAAGAATGGCTATCGAATGGGAAAAGAACGGATCAAGAACGGGTAAAGAACGGCTACGAACGGATCAAGAACAGCTCTCGAACGGCTCAAGAACGGCTAACGAACGGTAGCGGATGATCAAGAACGGGTAAAGAACGGCTACGAACGGATCAAGAACGGGTAAAGAACGAATCAAGAACGGGTAAAGAACGGCTACGAACGGAAATGAGTGATAAAATGAACAATGACGACAAACGGCGATCGAGAAAAACTGACAAAGCGAAGAAACAACATACTTTAGAGAAACGGCAGTTGGTGAACGAACTGCACGCACCAGCGAGAAAAAATTTTCCCCGAAGACACGTCATAGTGCGGGGATACGATGACCTGTGGCAAGCTGACATCGCCGAGATACGTCCGTACTCCCGTTTCAACAGAGGTTACCACTACATATTCACCGTCATCGATGTGTTGAGCAAGCATGCGTGGGCTGTACCACTCAAGAGTAAAGGTGGAAGCGAGACAGCTGACGCTATCACCGGGATAATTCGAGATAGCAAGAGATGCCCGAAAAACATGCAAACCGATATCGGGAAGGAATTTTACAACGCTGATGTGCAACGGCTTATGTGGAAACATGATATCAATCACTATTCCACGTATTCGGTATTGAAAGCATCGGTCGTCGAGCGATTCAATCGCACGCTGAAGAACGACATATGGAAGATGTTTACGCTGAACGGAACTTACAAGTGGATCGACGCGTTGCCGCGACTCGTATCGGATTACAACGCGCGCAAGCATCGAACGATCGGCATGCGACCCGTCGACGTTACCCCCGCGATCGCTGAAAGACTCTTGGATACTGTGTACAATTACGTAAATATTGCGGGTCCTGCAAAGTTCAAAGAAGGTAACCCGATACGCGTTAGCAAATATAAGACACTTTCGAGAAGGGTTACACGCCAAATTGGACAACCGAGGTGTTTAAGATTGTTAAAGTGCAGCGTACTAATCCCGTAAGCTATCTACTGGAGGACTATCGCAAAAAATCTGTCGCTGGAGCGTTCTACGAGTACGAGTTGCATCTCGCGAATTATCCAGACGTGTATCTTGTGGAGAAAGTACTGCGCAGGAGGGGTGACGAGGTTTACGTGAAATGGCTGGGATTTGATACATCGCATAATTCTTGGATACATAAGGACAATGTGATTTAATTCATTATACAGATTGTATTGTTATTTTAATATAGGAAAAAATATACAATGTGTACAACATATAAAAAATATGTGAAATACAAAATTTTTATTAATATATCTCTTCCAATAGTCATTACAATATATATGAAATATGAAATATGAAAATATGAAATACATATATAAAAAAAATCTTAATATTTCTTTCAATAGTATAATACGTTACATAACATTATATTTTATTAAACACACACACACATTACATCATATTACATTTTATAATAGTATCCGGTAATGTCCCCATGGTAACGTGTCGGTCGAATCAGGTACGATATACCGTTTGTCGTCGTACGGACTTAGAGCAATTTTCGTCTCGCGAATGGTGTATACCTTATGCAATTTTGATCTTATACAGGACTGCTGTCGCGTCATTTCAATCTCTTCGTGCAAACATCGCGTGTAATCGTCAAACGTTATCGTTCTCGCTACAACGTTGCTCTTAACACCTTTAACCTTTTTCGTATCATTTTTACCATCCACTCGCAACGCGTACATTTTTGCTCTAAGTCCTACGAATTCAGTTATTATTGTACCATTGTTTTCATCCTTCATCAGACCCGGTATCTTTTTATTCACGAGCGGTATACCGTACGCGTTGTCCGCAGCATAATCGCTCGTATCGAATCTAGCGATATCACGTTTCATATTCTCGTACACATCGTCGCACTCGATGTGGTATACGAGGATGTTTGTGTTGGTGTACATTACTCGACATTTGTCACGATATAGCGGTGACATGTATTCGTGATGAAACTCGTACAAATACGTTTTGGAAATGTCGAGTATGCACATACCGACGTAAATTGGTTTGAAAAATTTTACCTCGAGTTTGCGCAATTCAACAGCTACAAGATTTTCGCAGAAAACGCTTCTGCTGTAGAAATTTGGTTTCGCTATCATTGCCTCCGCGCCGTATCGTCCGTCCCACTTTGTCAATAATTTTACATCTACGCGATTGCGCACATCTTCCATCGTTTTGCCGAATACCGCGTTGTTCATTAATTTATATAAATTTTTCTCAAAATCATTTTTAGCCAGTGTTCGAAAATGTGTATTGAGTTCGATATAATTACGGAGCCACGGAGATTGAGTAAATTGTAATACGCGATGTATTTTTGTAACGCGAAGACCGTGTCGCGTACATTGCTGCAGGTTGCGGTAGTGTGTGACATAACGCTTCTTATCGTACAGAGTCGCGAGAAGCTTGTCTTCTCGCTTGTCTGGCGGTTTATCGCGCGTCGGGCAAAACGGTAGGTCAATGTACGCGTTGTGTTTACTTCGCGGATATTCTAAATCTACTTCGAGGATAAAACCTGTGGGTAAATCGAGCGCGATTGATGATATGTCGAAATTAGATACATCATCGACCCATCGAAAATCGGCATAAAGCAATGGTTGACACATTGCCCATCCGTACAAATTATTAACATCGAAATACGTTAGATACGATGACGGTTTCGATGGATCGTACGACCGCATGTACTTGTTATTAGCGTGCGCGTACCTGTTGGAACATTGACTTAACCCGCCGCATATACCACGTTCGATAAACATGATCATGTCGATGTCTGTAAATAATTCAAACGTAATTTTCGTATGTTTTAACATGGCGTCCCACGTGTATCCGGGAAGAGTATAATAATTCGCGGGGTCGAGTCCGTAACTCTCGATACATTTGTTGCGGAAATTTTCGAAAATGTCTGCTAATAACAAGACATCAGTTTTTAGGTATAGATCGCTATATTCAACCAGCGTTCGAATGGAGAATCGGTTCCAGACGTTTTCGGCGTGCGCGTAATCGCTCTCGGATACTGTGTCACCGGTCAAGGAATTGTAAAACGATTCGCGCGGTGGTAAACACGTATCCTGCAACTTGTCGACACAGTCAATATATTCATAAGGAAAAACGCCCTTCCGTGTTAATAAATTGAAATTATCAATCAATAAATTTTGAAATTGCGATTTTAAAATTTGGAGTTTATCATTATTTAGAAAAGATGCTAATTTGTTAAGACTGGCTGTAAGAAATTTATACGAATCGATGAAACGTAATTTAATATGATTCTTATCGTCTGCAAGTTTAACATTTTTTGTAAAAGATATATATTTTTCTTTTGTTATCGGAAGTAAATCGATATTCCCTTCGAACGCTGTAGCTATTTCCTCGATGATAAAATGTGAATCGTAACCGGATAAATTGTGAAAAACTATCGGAATAAAAAATGACTCTTTATAATTTAGATTACAATTTGAATGCGCGGGACATCGGTACCGCCCGGTCAGATGGCAATGATCGCGTACGCGTGTATCATCTTGCGCGAATGGTTTCTCGCAAATGTGGCAATCAATAGCGCTGTAAAATTTTTCCCACTCGTCCGGTGTTAAATTTACCATGGGGATATTTGTTGTTAAAATAGTCTTTACACGCAGCGCTAAATTTTGAAGTTGTTCGACGAACCACGAAACACAATCGGTACTGCGACGAGAATGATACGCGGATAACGATTCGTCGTACGAGCAATGTACATAATACCCGACGCTAAATACCTCGTGATGTTGATATAAATTTTTTTCTTCTTCCATCTTATCCGTCTCTGCAAGCACACATTCCAAGTCGGCGTATACGATGAACGGAAGCCGCTCTTTCCTGTCGAAGCCGAGCCACTTGTCTTTATCGCTCGGTAACCGGATAGCGCAGTCGTTCATCTCCCTACAGTCATATGTAGGTAGTCATATGTAACTGCAACTTTTCTTCGTATCCGAAATAGTGCAAGCATCTGTAAAATGGAAATTACAATTTTATCTTTTATTCAAATACTTTTTTATTCAAATACTTTTTTATTTTATAATTATATTTTATTAAATATACATACCGATCGCAGATATATTTTTGACCATCGTGTTTGCTCAATTGTGAGCTCACGAGCCGGGATAGATTCTTAATCCAGGCAAAATGTCCAACGCTGTTGTTATCTTGCACGTACAGCAGGTTGACGTGCTTTTCTTTCTTCTCTTCACCGAGATTGGAACAATGTTATTCTCTTTTTCAATACTATACACGTTGATTGAGGTGTTATTTACACGTTCAAATTTTTTAATTTGATTAACAGTCACTGGAAACTCAATGTTCTAGAGATTCAGCACTGTTATATAATGCGGGTACGATGATTCCCGTTCCGCGTGACTTTCAGCGGGGTAGAGAGCAGCGACCACCGCCCACGCGAAACACGCATTGTCTTTAGATTGCACGTTTATCACCGCTTTTTTCATCATTATTTCTCGCGGTAATTTAATATAGCATCCCGCGTGCATCGGATTATATTTGTTGATGTTAATAGTGAAATCGATTATTCGCGACAAAACCCACCCGCTATCGCGTTCCTGGAATTCTTCGAGCGATGTTAGAGTGGGCTCGATGACGCAGCGCTCGTACCACTCGTGTAAATCGGATGCGCGGAAGAGTGTATAGTTTTTCGTGTTAATACTTTTGTTGGCGCGTTTATCACCCGACACAAACTCACCATTAAACACAGTGTTCACTTTCACATTAATGTGTTCTTGCATCACCTTTTGCACATGTTCGATCACAATGTCTTTGGCGTCCTCGAGAAATTGTCGCGGTTCGATATAGTCTGCGTTAATCACCGCACCGGTCAATATACGGTTTTCGAATGCGGTATCGATCTCTCGCCAAACGAGTCTTTCCGCGTTATTGTCACCACTGTAATTACCACCACTAGGTATAAATCGTCTCTGCAATCGTGTCTTTGCACCCTCGAGTCGCGCGATTCTAGCCACCAAAGATTGTCTATTTCCGATCGAGAATCGCGGACGTTTTATTCGACTTTGCACTTCCAATGATTCGATGAACTCTTCGCATCGCTGCACCCATGCAAAATATTCGCCCAAGGTGGCGACTTGGTGGGATAACAGGTCGCGTTCAGTCTGCTCGATGTTTTCCATGTTTTAATATTTTTTCACAAATGTGTACAAATTGGACACATATTACACGGAAATATTATATACACCGGATTCCTACAATTTGCACAGAATCGACCGTCCACTACATCGTGTAATTCAATCACATGCTTCCGAACAGCATACATGTGTCCGACGTCTTGAATAGAGATCATACACGAAGCACATAAAGCTAAAGCACCACCCGTAGAATAATAAAAGTATATGGCACAAACTTTTGTACGTCCATTTAGCGCAAGGATTTGCGAATTAGGCACTATCTTATCGTCATAATCTGTAAGGTCCTCACTGCGATCACTAATATAATCACTGTCATTCGACAACGCGTGATCTTCGTCAGACGACTCATCCGATATTATCTCGAAATTATTATCCATTTTTTACCCAAGCAACTATCTGACACAATCGCTATACATTTTTTCACCCGATGTACGCGCTCTCAAATCGTATACTATGGTTTGACGCGCTTCCATTCTCCTTATATATTTCGTCTAATCCTTTCTTCTCTCTGTGTTTATATGATGTGTATCGAGTGTATAATTACATCTCAGAAAGATTTTCTTTATCGCGTTGCTGTTTATGGACGGGGAAGCAAAGATATAAAGCTGCCAAACATCGGCGCTGATACGTCACAATTCTTTATACGTAAACAATGAGGAAGATATTTGAATCGTCGCTTATGGACGGGGGAGCAGGGCACAAAGCTGCCAAATATCGGCGCTAATACGTTGCAGTCTATAAAGATCTGTGGCTGAAGAAGTCTATAAAGATCTGTGGTTGAAGAAGCAGTACCTATATAAAAAATTAAACGTGAATTTTAAAATTCTGTAAGTGTTGTGATAAGAAAAAATGGTGGACAATAAGGAGGAAATCGACGATTTAGAACGATATCTGTGGAACAATTTCTTTTTGGTGGATTTGAAAAAACTATACGTTGAGTGGGAGGAGCGATGTGATCATTGCATCGAGTTGATGGAACTGCAAAATCAATTTGAAAAGGTGATTTGTGTGATTATTTTGATGTATTGTTTCGCGCTCGAATCGCGCGAATAGAAGGTTTGAGATACTCGCTACGCAGACGTTTCGTACGCGTGGATGTCAGTGTTCCAGCGCTATCGAGAAACACTCTTGTGAATTCGATCGTGCAAGCGATACATGGGCGTGAAATCGGTTTAAAAAAACGTCATACTAATGAACTATCCTCATATCTAAATAAACAAAACTTCGACGGTTTTAACGATATGGGATCGTCTGAAACGCCGTCTGATTCATCTGAATCGTCACCGCCACCGCCTCCACCGCCACCGCCGCTGCCTCGATCACCATCACCTGAATTGCCATATGATCCGTCTATTATCTGGATTTTGATTTCGATGAGTTGGGGGAATTTTAGATCATATTGTATGTACCTTTTAATTTATATATATAATAAATTATTAACCACCTTATTAAATTTTACTTATACGCTCGTTTGTTTCAGAAAAAGGAGGTGTCATCCCGGCCACTACAGGCTCTTAAATATTTTTTTAATATTTTTAAATATTATATTTTCTATTTTTAAAATACCACACAAAGTGTATAATACGCATACTTATTAAATAAAATTGTATTAAATATTAAAAGAAAAAATTTATTTCATATTCCTCTTTCCTATCCTTGCGAACCCCTCGCGCTATCGTTCTCGCGTTCTCCTTGCCTCGGACTGTACATCGCGTTTCAGATGAATGTCAGCACAACGGGTAGACATCCTCTCGGAGAAAAAGATTTTAAAGTAGGGGATGCACTTGAGAAGAAAATTTATTAGAAAGAGCGTTTGTAGCGTTAAGTGGATTTGTAAACAAATAGTACTCTAATCGACGAAATTATCTTTTTCTTTTTTTTGATATTTTTTATGAAAATTTATGAGGGATCTTTGGCCCGACGCTGCGGTTATCGACGAACATGTCAGGGCATAGGTTTTCGTAGGTGTAAACAGTGCCGATGTTCGGCAGCTCGAATTTATAAACGGATAACGCCCGATTTTACTTCTACGATATTCCATTGTGGAAATTTGAGAGGGATGGAGTTAAAGCTTATGGAGAGAGGGTCTGTCTCTGTGTCAAAAAGTCTTTAGCATTCGTGCAGTGAAGAGCAAAATAAAAGTGCATAAATGAATATTGAAGAAGGAGAAATGAATATTGGAGAAAATGAAGCTGATGTCGAAAATAAAGAAGAAGAGGCCATTGAGAATAATGAAGACATGGATATAGATGTCGAAGTCGACAATGAAGAAGAATCATCCGATGAGATAAGATTTTTATTAGACTCCGATTACGATAGTGAGTGTAATGAGGAAGAATTCAGTGAGAAACAGGTGAAAATTTTAAAACGAGCTGACATTCAAGACATTGACGAACTTCAAAAAATGCGTTCCATTTCGTTTTATTATGAAATTGACAATGGTGACAAACTTTGCACAGCGTGTTTCCTGTGAGTGAATGACTCGTTTTCACGTGTTAGTGCTGTACGCATACATAAGACTGAGCTATACGTTCTACTTGTGGAAGACAGATGCTGTGAATGTGGAGGCTATGTGTCTCAAATAACATTGTGCAGTCTGTGCTCTATTTGTAAACGATAAACTTTTAAAAATTGAGACACAAGTGAAATATTTAAGTAGTTTCCGATGTGCAAGAATTGGTAAGTATCCTTTTTTAAATTAAAAGTTAAGAAAATGCTAATATTTTTTTCTATGTTATAAAGGAGTCCTACATTTGTGCCCGCCATCCATGCCAATAGGATTCAAGGCGAGTGTATTTGCTCCAGCCTCATGGCCCCGGGAACACCACCGTCGCGCCTCCTCCGCAATCTTTTTTTTATTTTTATATTATATACTTTTATATTCATTTATATTTGTTCCGTCTTGTTCTAACTACCTGAAAGGGCGCCTGTTAATCACGTGACGTGACGAACATTGTCTCGCATCGTTGTCGCATTCTTAGACATTAAGACAAGTCAGCAACGCGCGAGACTTAGCAATTTTATTCTGTGCCGGTTAACGACAAGTGCAAAACGGCGCAGCTCTGGCCGCGAAGATCAACTCGACCCTCGACCGAAGCTGAACATTCGCGAGATCTGCTTACGGAGTTACACGCGGTGCTCCGCTACTTATTGTGATCCTTTAATTTGATTAAGGTGTCGTGCTATTCACGTGCGGCCTTTTCACTCGCACTCGTTCGCAAGGAACAGTCTCGCCATTATCGTGCTCTCACGTGGCCCGTTACCACTCTGTACATTTGTGTTATTGACATTGTCGAGAATAAATTCTGTGTCGTCTAAACCACAGTGCCGAATTTAATCATCACCTGTCCGCGCGCCGTCTCCCAATCGGGAGAGAATCTGCCGCATTTTCACACAATATTTATTTAAGTTTTATTAATATATTATCCTAATTTTAAATTTTAAATTCACACATACACACACACACAAATGTAAATATACACACATTAAATAAAATTATTATTATTGTAAAAAATGTTTAATTGTATTCATCCTTTCTCTCTCCTCCTTTTCTCATCTCTCTTGCTCGCGCTATCGCTCTCGCGGACGCCTCACCCTATCGCTCTCTCTTTCCTCGCTCGTGCTATCTCTCTCAGCGAACCGCACTCGTCGCTGTCCCCCAACCCGCGGTCCTCTTACCTACAAGATCCACCAATAGAATCCTTACGCATCCTTCTCACCGTGTTTCACCTCCCCACGGATCCCTCACCAACAAGATCCATTACAGTCCTACAGCTCACGGTTATCTCCCGCCCCTTCCAAACCGCCGGAAAAATAATCATAGAGATATTTAGTACCGCGAAGGTACTGCGCTTATATTTAGAAATGCAATACTGTTTTGTTTATACGGAACATGGCCCGCTCGTCCAAACCGCGATAAGCGTCCCCCGCCCGCGTGACGTCATTCCCCCGCACCCGCCGAAATACCCCCCGCCCCGCACCCCCGTCAGAGGACCCGGATTAGAACTGTCTTATTATACCTACTAATTCGAGATAGCAAAAGATGCCCAAGAAACATACAAACCGATATGGGGAAGGAATTTTACAACGCTGACGTGCAACGGCTTATGCGGAAACATGACATCAATCACTATTCCACATATTCGGTGTTGAAGGCACCGGTCGTCGAGCGATTCAATCGCACGCTGAAGAACATGTGGAAGATGTTTACGCTGAACGGAACTTACAATTGGATCGACGCGTTGCCGCGACTCGTATCGGATTACAACGCGCGCAAGAATCGAACGATCGGCATGCGAACCGTCGACGTTACCCCCGCGATCGCTGAAAGACTCTTGGCTACTGTGTACAACACGTAAATATCGAAGGTTCGGCAAAGTTCAAAGTAGATGACCCGGCACGCGTTAGCAGGTACAAGACACTTTTCGAGAAAAGTTACATGCCAAATTGGACAACCGAGGTGTTTAAGATTGTTAAAGTGCAGCGTACTAATCCCGTAAGCTACCTGCTCGAGGACTATCATAAAAAATCTGTCGCTGGAGCGTTCTATGAGCACGAGTTGCGTCGCGCGAATTATCCGGACGTGTATCTCGTGGAGAAAGTGCTGCGCAGGAGGGGTGACGAGGTTTACGTGAAATGGTTGGGATTTGATACATCGCACAACTTTTGGATACATAAGGACAACGTGATTTAATACATACAGACTGTACTTTTATTTTAATATAGGAAAAAATATACAATGTGCACAACATATAAAAATATGTGAAATACAAAATTTTTATCAATACATTTCTTCCAATAGTCGTTACAATATATATAAAATATATGAAATATTAAATACATACACATATACAAGAAAAAATCTTGATTAATATTTTTTTCAATAGTATGATATGTTACATAACACATTAAATAACATTATATTTTATTAAAACATATACACACACATTACATTATATTACATCATATTACATTCTATAAGGATATCCTGTAATGTGGTAACGTATCGGTCGAATCAAGTACGATATATCGCTTGTCATCGTATGGACTTAAAGCAATTTTCGTCTCGCGAATGGTGTATACTTTATGCAATTTAGATCTTATACAGGACTGCTGTCGCGCATTTCAATCTCGTCATGCAAACACTGCGTGTAATCGTCGAACGTTATCGTTCTCGCGACAACGTTGCTCTTAACACCTTTAATCTTTTTTGTATCCTTTTTACTATCCACTCGCAACGCGTACATTTTTGCTCTAAGTCCTACGAATTCAGTCATTATTGTACCATTGTTTTCATCCTTCATCAGACCCGGTATCTTTTTATTCACAAGCGGTATACCGTACGCGTTGTCCACATCTTAATCGTTCGTATCGAATCTACCGATATCGCGTTTCATGTTCTCGTACACATCGTCGCACTCTATGTAGTATACGAGGCTGTCTGTGTCGGTGTACATTACCCGACATTTGTCACGATATAGTGGTGACATGTATTCGTGATGAAACTCGTACAAACACGTTTGAGAAATGTCGAGTATGCACATACCGACGTAGATTGGTTTGTAAAATTTTACCTCGAGTCTGCGCAATTCGACGGCATTAAGATTTTCCGACAAGATATTTCTACTATGGAAATTTGGTTTTGCAATCATTACCTCTGCGCCGTACCTTACATTCCAATGTGTTATGAGTTTAACATCTACGCTATTACGCACGTTTTCCATAGTTTTGCCAAATACCGCATTATTCATTAATTTGTATAAATTTTTCGAAATCATTTTTCGCGAGTGTTCGAAACTGTGTATTGAGTTCGACATAATTTTGTAGCCACGGAGATGTGCAAATTGTAATATTCGATGTATTTTTGTAACGCGAAGACCGTGGCGTGTACATTGCTGTAGGTTGCGATCGTGTATGACGTAACGCTTCTTATCGTACAGAGTCGCGAGGAGTTTTGCCTCCCGCTTGCCTGGCGGTTTATCGCGTGTCGGACAGAACGGTAGATCAGCGTGCGCGTTGTGTTTACTTTGTGGGTACTCCAGATCGACCTCGAGAATATAGTCTGTAGACGAATCTAGAGCGATCGATGATACGTGAAAATCGGATACCTTGTCGACCCATCGAAAACCGGCATAAGGCAATGGTTGACACATTGCCCATCCGTACAAATTATTAACATCGAAATACATTAGATACGATGATGGTTTCGATGGATCGTATGATTTCATGTACTTGTTATTAGCATGTGCATGTCTATTGGAGCATTGACTTAGCCCACCGCGTATACTACGTTCGATAAACATAACCATGTCGATGTCTGTAAGCAATTCGAACGTAATATTCGTATGCTTTAACATGGCATCCCACGTTTATCCGGGAAGAGTATAATAATACGCGGGGTCGAGCCCATAACTCTTGATACATTTGTCGCGGAAATTTTCAAAAATATCTGCTAATAACAAAACATCAGTTTTTAAATACATGTCGCTATATTCGCCCAGCGTTCGAATAGAGATCTGCTTCCATACGTTCTCGGCGTGTGCGTAATCGCTCTCGGATACAGTGTCACCGGTCAAGGAACCGGTAAAATGATTCGCGCGGTGGTAAACACATGGTATCTTGCAACCTGTCGACACAGTCTATATATTCGTATGGAAAGACACTCTTTCGTGTTAATAAATTAAAATTTTTATTGATAAATTTTGAAATTTGGATTTTAAAATTATGAGTTTTTCTTTATTCAAAAATGATGCCAATTTGTCGAGACTGGTTGTAAGAAATTTATACGAATCGATAAAATGCAATTTGATATATCTGAATTTATCATCTGTAATTTTAATATTTCTTGTAAATGATATATGTATATTTTTCCTTGGTTATTGGAAGTATTAGGTGTATAACTAAGTTCCCGCCGCTTTTTATCAAAATTTTTTTATTAATACAAAGAAAACGGAACAATCGTTTTAATCAAAATATTAGCCGTTTGCATCTACCATCTTTTGCCATCTTTCAGGCAGCATACAAATGCCACGGCGAAAGAACGTTTCGTCTTTTGACGCGATGAAGTCGTCGACCCATTTTCTGGCATCTGCTTCATTTTGAAAGTGTGTATCGGACAGGCTGTGCTGCATCGACCGGAACAAGTGGTAATCAGACGGCACAATGTCCGGAGAGTTCGCTGGGTGGGAAAGGACTTCTCATTCAAGATCATACAGTGTTTGTTTGACCTTATGAGCAACATGAGGCCTCGCATTATCATGAAGCAAAATGATTTTGCGCCGTTTTGAGGCACATGCCGGCCGTTTCTCTTGAAGTGCCTGGTTCAAACGGTATAATTGTTGCACGTAGCGTTCCGCTGTAACCGTTTGACCCGATGGAAGGAGCTCATAATACAGTATTCCATGTTCATCCCACCAGATACAGAGGAGGAGCTTTTTGCCGTGCATGTTGCGTTTTGATGTCGAAGTAGTCAATTGCCCAGGATTCACCCACGATTTTTTGCGTTTAGTGTTATCGTAGTAAATCCATTTTTCGTCGCCTGTTATGATTTGCCACAAGAAACTCTTCTTTCGTTGTCTTGTCAACAATGTGAGACAAGTGTCAAAACGCCGTGCACAATTCTCCTCGGTCAACTGATGCGGCACCCACTTTCCTTCCTTTTGGATTCTTCCCATCGCATGCAATCGCTTGGAAACGGCGGCTTGAGTCACTTCAAGTTATTCTGCAAGCTCTGTTTGCGTCTGTGCTGAATTTTTGTCCAGAAGTGCTTGCAACTTTTTGTCTTCGAACTTTTCAGGCTGTCCAGAGCGCAGTCGATCGCTCACGTCAAAGTCTCCACTTTTGAATCGTGGAAACCAATCTCGACACGTTCTTTCTGCCACAATATTATCACCGTACGTCTCACTAATAATTCGGGTTGCTTCAGCAGCGGTTTTACCGCGATGAAAATAGTGAAGCATGCACTGGCGAACATGTATCTTTTCAGCGTTCATTTTTCATTGAACTGAAAGTTTGACTAATTGTTGCGCATTGAACTGTTAAATTGTTGTAAGAATGCATGTTAGCCAATCTTACAAACAAAACAAAAATTGGTTTAAAAGATTTTAATACGCTATTGTCAGCGCCATCTAAAGTCAGCGGCGGGAACTTAATTATACTCCAAATAACTCGATTCCCCCTTTGAACGCTGTAGCTATTTTCTCGATAATGAAATGCGAGTCGTAACCAGATAAATTGTGAAATACTATCGGAATACAAAGATTCTTCATAATTTAGATAACAATTTGAATGCGTGGGACCTCTGTACCGTCCGGTAAGATGGCAATGATCGCGTACGCGTGTATTATCTTGCGCGAATAATTTTTCACATATGTGGCAAAGGGCAGCGCTATGAAACTTTTCACACTCATCTGATGTCAAATTTACCATGGTGACATTAGCATATAAAATAGTCTTTACACGTTGAGCTAAATTTAGTTCTTCTGCGAACCACGAAACGCAATCGGTACTGCAACGAGAATGATATGTAGATAACGATTTGTCGTACGAACAATGTACATAATACGCGATACTAAATACCTTGTGATGCTGATATAAATTTTTTTCTTCTTCCTTCTTATCTGTCTTCGCCAAAACGCATTCCAAGTCGGCATATACGATGAATGGAAGTTGCTCTTTCTGATTAAAGTTGATGAATGTCAGCAACTTGTCGTCATCACTTGGTAACCGGATAGCGCAATCGTTCATCTGTCCACAGTCAACCATGTGTGATTGCAACTTGTCGTCAGAATGGATGTAGTGTAAACATCTGCAAAAAATAACAATTTTATCTTTTATTCAAAGATTTTTAGAATTTAAATATTACATATTTATTATATATATACATACCGATCGCAGATATATTTCTTGTGTTCTTTTTTGCTCAGTTGCGAGCTTACGAGCCTGGAGAGATTTGTGATCCACGCGAAATGTCCAACGTTGTTATCTCGCGGATCCTGCACGTACAGCAAGTTGACATGCTTGTCTTTCTTCTCTTCACTGAGACATATCGGGACAATGTTCTTTTTATTCTCGATAGTATATACATTTATCGAATGTTATTTACAAGTTCAAACATTTTAATTTGATTCACAGTCACTGGAAACTCAATGTTCTGAAGATTCAGCACTGTTGTATAATGCGGGTACGATGATTCCCGTTCCACATTTCTTTCAGCGGGGTAGAGAGCAGCGATCACCGCCCACACGAAACACGCATTGTCTTTGGATTGCACGTTTATCACCGCTCTCTTCATCATTATTTCTTGCCGTAATTTAATATCCCGCGCGCATTTGATTATATTTGTTGATATTTACAGTCAAATTGATTATTCACGACAAAGTCCACCCGCTATCGCGTTCCTGGAATTCTTTGAGCAATGTTAGAGTGGGCTCGATGACGCGGCGCTTGTACCACTCGCGTAAATCGGACGTGCGGAAGAGTTCATAGTTTCTCGTATTGATTGATTTATTTACACGTTCATCACCCGACACAAACTCGCCATTAAATACAGTATTTACTTTCACATTAATGTGTTTTTGTATCACTTTTTGCACGTGTTCGAGCACAATGTCTTTGGCGTCCTCGAGAAATTGTCGCGGTTCGATATAGTCTGCATTAATCACCGCACCGGTCAATATACGGTTTTCGAACGCGGTATCGATCTCCCGCCAAACGAGTCTTTCCGCGTTATTGTCACTACTGTCACCACCACTAGGTATAAACCGTCTCTGCAATCGAGTCTTTGCACCCTCGAGTTGCGCGATTCTAGCCATCAAAGATTGTCTAACTCCGATCGAGGGTCGCGGACGCTTGACACGACTGCATTCTTCGAGCTGTTTGATAAATTTCTCCCAACGCTGCACCCATGCAAAATACTCGCCCAAGGCGACTTGGTGGGATCGCTCCAACAGGTCGCGTTCAGTCTGCTCAGAGTTTTCCATGTATTTTTTTTACTATTTTTTTTACCGCGTACAAATTGGACACATTATGGAAATATCAAATACACTAGATTCCTACAATTGGAACAGAATCGACCATCCATTGCATCGTGTAATTCAATCACATGCTTCCGAATAGCATACATGTGCCCGACATTCGCGTCTTGCAAAACGATCATGCACGAAGCACATAGAGCTAAAGCACCACCCATGTAATAATAAAAGTATATGGTGCAAAATTTCGTATGTCCGTTTAGTGCAATGATTTGCGAATTAGACACTATCTTATCAACACTTTCCGTAAGGTCCTCACTGTGATCACTCATGTAATTACTATCATCCGACAATGCGTGATCTTCGTCAGATGACTCGTCTGATATTGCCTCGAAAATATTAATTTCCATTTTTCACTCATTCCATTTTTCACCCAAGCAACACTTTCTGACACAACAAAGTAATCGCTATACTTTTTTGAACCGATGTATGCGCTTTCAAATCATGTACTATGGTTTGACGCGCTTTCATCCTCCTTATATATTTCGTCCAATCCTTTCTTCTCTCTGTAACATATAATATGTATCGAGTATTTAATTACATCTCAGAATGATAATCTCCCTCCCTCCTTTATCGCCTTATTGCCGCTGGATGGAGGAGCAAGGACACAAAGCTACCGAACATCGGCGCTGATACATCGCAATTCATAAACAATGAGGAAGATATTTGAATCGTCGCTTATGGACGGGGGAGCTTCCGCGACGGTACAAAGCTGCCATTTATAAACAATGAGAAAGATATTTGAATCGTCACTTATGGACGGGGGAGCTACCGCGACGGTACAAAGCTGCCAAACATCGGCGCTGATACGTCGCAGTCTATAAAAATCTGTGGCTGAAGAAGTCAAAAGCAGTACATAAAAATTAAACGTGAATTTTAAAAATTCTGTGAGAGGAGAGTGTGACATTACACAGTCTGCGTTCAAACTGTATACGTCCGTGCGAAGATTGTACAAAATAAACTGTTGGACCTTGTAAAAAATATTATTAAACTAACTAAAGAGAAATATTTTATAAATGTTGTGGTATACTATTTTATAAACATGTCGCGAGGACTACCATTTGATCGCCTTGACAAACGGTACAAGCATCTAAGAGATAGTAATAGTAATGATCCAATATTTATTGTGCCAAGCTACTATTTGGTTTTGAGAAGCAAACAAGATCAATTGGATAACAATCCAGGGACTTCAGTAGTACAATTTTTAAGAAATCGAGAACTGAACATACAAAAACCTCTAACAGAGTTAAGACTTTTTCTGCAACGCACAGTGGGCGAGGAGACTAGAAAAAGTGGCCAAAATTCAAAATTTTTTTTATTTGAGTAAAGCACCTCTATAGAGGGTTTTCGAGGTCGCTGATTCCGAATCTGATGTCCGAATTTCAAAATTCAAAATGGCGGACTCAATATGGCGGCAAAAATTTAAAAATGTATTCGGATGTGCCTGAAAATTGATATTTGGAGATTTTTGGGATCCTTGATTCCGAATCTGATGCCGAAAATTCATGATTTTAAAATGCGGAACCAATATGGCGGCCCTAAAGTTTAAAAACAAAACTTTCAAATTTAAACGCCAGCAATTAGCTTACAGAAGCTGTAATTTCCGGGTCTACTACGAGGAGGTTACTATGCGATTTCAGACCCCTTATTTGTCTTATAAATTATTCGGGGTGCTTTCTGAGTGAGTCCCCTCGCCTCTCACATTTCGGGGTGCTTTCTGAGTGAGTCCCCTCGCTTCTCACATTTCGGGCTGCTTTCTGAATGAGTCCTCTCGCCTCTCATGTTATTTAAAAAAAAACCTTCAGAAATCAATGACCTTAAATTAATCTTCATCTGACAGCTCAACGTCGCTTAAGAACAAGAGTGTTTCTTGAAGACCAGATGAGACCTCATCGCTGGCCTCGTCCTCAGCGTGACAGCTCGAAATTGTATCTACTTCAGGTATTGCGAATAACTCTGTCACTTCAGGAGGAAAGGACAGTCGTCTTTTATTTTGAATTCTTTTCTGAAGACCCACTGTCGATATAATTGGATCCGAGGTATCCATCGCTCTATAGAAAATGTCTTCCAGGTTTGCTTTACGACTGTGCTTTCTGCTGTGACCCTGCCTGTACTTTTTATAATCCTTATTTCTGGCCTCCGATGCCTCCTCACCAAGCGTTCCCACAGGAAGCATATGGAAGCTTATGATTTCAGGAGCATGGATTAGGATTTTATGCAGCGTCGAAGACATCGGGTACCAAGAGTAGCGAGCGACATAAATCTGAGCTGTAGATGTGCACAGTGTGTCAAAATAAACAGAATTAATCGGGAATTCGCAGGAAAGGGCAATTAAAATTGTCTTGAAGTTACGCACCATCTGACGGTCCAACCCAAGATAATCGGCAAAAGAATCGGGATGTTCAAAAGCTCGACGTGCCGTGTTTCCGTTATTGGTAGTGCCACTACCTCCTGCTTTTGGTTTGTCTACTCTTAAACCTAACTTTTCCCAAAGAATCATCTGAACTTCTTGTTTTCGTCTCGCGAACTCAGCCTTGTCACTTTTACTTCTCATCTGCCACTTTTTTATGTTAATTCGGTATGCTATATGCAGGCAACACTCGAGAAGTCGTATCCAAGCATGCAAGGGGCTGATTCCGTATTGGAGTGAATTTGGATTAGGTAAAAATAAGCCTTTCAACCGATTGGAAAGGTCGTTGAATTTGTTCGGCGTTGCGTGACATATTGGGCAAGTCTGCATCGATTTGGTTCCCGTAATGATATTGAGAACTTTTCCGTCTATTAAAATCAAGAGTAACGAGAAGTGTACCCGTATACGATAATCATTCAAGTTAATTTCAAAAATCTTTAGTTGATTTATCTGATCTTCTATCAGTTGCTTTTGTCTCATGATCACATCGCTGCATTCATTGACATATTCCAACTTCAGTGGACGACAAAACCTGGCAGACTGTGTCGTTCGATTATTCCAGAATATGATGCCAGTAGAAGATGATAATCGCAGAGGAATGAGAGTAGTAACGAACAAACTCTCATCGTTGACAGTTTCTGCTTGTTCGTTTTGATATCGCTGTTTATAAGCTGAGTGACCAGTACTCCCGTCGAATCCCCAGGAACAAGTGAGGACGACATCAACTTCAGTAAGATCAGTGCTGCTCATACTTTGATGTATAACTTCTTCTTGCAAGTTCACGATTCGCTGTACAGTATGATTAAGTAGTGATTGAAGAGAAACTTCAGCTACAGTTTCGCTGATCATGACTACTTCCTTAGGTGGTCTGCATTGTGCTTTGGCATCCCGAACGTCATTATATGGTGGCCAAATGTCTGCCCCGCATGACTTCGCTTCTAAACGCATATTTATGTAAACATTTTTCGTCAGTGAATTTTCCAATAAGAAAGATAAAGCTTCGTTTGGGTTTTTCTTCTTTATTACAGATGTCGACGTGTCCAGCAGCTTTCTAACTTTGCTTGGGCGATGCGGACTTTTGGACACTTCTTTCAGAACTGCATGCAAATCTTTCTCTCCAGATTTTCTTGCTGCATGTTTACAAGCCAATATAATTCTGCTCGGATCATGTTCGTTCTGAGTACTTATCTTCGCAGCCTCTCGCCGCTGAGATCGTTCAGATTTTTTCTGAAATTCGAGAGGTCGTCGACCAGCACTCAATTCACAAGCGGAATTTTCCAAATTTTTTTCAACGCGTAATTCTGGAAGGTGAAACTCAGAATCTAGCCAGGCTGAATTTTTCAATTCAAATTTATCAGCCTTTCTGCTAGCCGCGTTGAATTTCTCATTGCGTCTGGTTCTCAGAGATGACACACAGGCCTTTAGCCGATCTAAATCTTCCATTCTCACATTTTTTGAATCAATTTTTAGCTTTGCCAAAATGTAATCAACGCCCAAGTGTCTGTCAGAATCATTGGGAATTTTGTCAAGAACTTCCCTTTTTGTTAGTCTCGACATATTTATTTTGAAAACATAGCACGTGCTTCACGATATATTTTACGAATTCCTATAAGATATCCGTAAAAGCGCAAAAAAGTCGCCGACTAAACTTCAAGTATACATTGGAAGGAATGCAATGAAATCGTTTTTGGCTCGATGGAGCGTGTTATGACGTGTTATGGTGATTCGACAGCGTATATGATACTATAAAATCCAATAAAACAGGTATACAATGGACCAAAACAACAACATTTTTTAATTCTCGTGCTTTTAGGGATATTTACATGATAAGTGCATACACAACACTCTTAAAAATGTGAGGAAAATATTGAAATTTGTGTAACGTGGTCAGAATGACGAAAATCTTCAAAAAAATAATTGTCATTAATTATAGGAAAATTTTTAAATTCAATCCGTTGTTAATGGAAGATTAATTAACCAATCAATAAATTTATAAAATTTTTATCAACAGTACTTTGACTTATGCAGATAAAGTTAGTATACTTCTTTAGTCGAAATTTCGCAACCGAATTTTGGCCACTTTTTCTAGTCTCTCGGCCCACTGTGCAACGTCGTGATAAATATGTAAGGACCACTCGCATGTGTGATAAAAAAGATTGTTTTTTTACGTATTACTTTCCTGGACATACTCGAGCAAGATGTTTTGAAAATAGATTTCACGAACGTTACGGAATGTATCTGCGCTTGAAAAAAACATTTGATGGTTCATCATCACCTGAAACACCGTCTCATTCAGATGATGAATGGTTAAATAATGATTTTTAAAACCTCTTATGGATGATCTATATGATCGCCTCTTTATGCATACTTTGTTTAATCCATTCGATTCCCTCCTTCGCGCTATCTCTCGCTCTCCTTGCGTCATCCTCAAATAATCATAGAGTTATTTAATACCACAAAGGTACTACGCGATCTGTTTATAAATTCGACTTTCATTTTCTTATCAAGTAAGCGTTCGTATTCTTTCTGATGTCATACATCCTCTACTTTTTTACCGCGAGGATGTCCACTTATTGTGCTGTCATAAAGTGTGCCGTCATAAAGTGTGTAGCTGTTCGCGAGTGCGTGTAGAACTAGTTTATACTGTTAATTAAGTAAAAATGTCGTTCTGCAGAGCTGCATTTAACAATATATCAATGTGGACATTTAATTTTTACAACATAATTCACGTGGTGTTTCCAACGCGAGTAAGTACTGCTTTTTATATGAATTTTTTTTTATTATATTATATATATTTTATATTGTTAAATATATTATTATATAATTATAATATTTTTCCAGTATCTTAGTGATATTCGCATTGAGGGATTTATGAACATTTTTTATCGTCAATGGGTACACCTGCAGCCGCTCACAGAAAGAGATAATTTTACCGCAATGTGGGGTGATACCCAGGAGGCGCGGGAGTGGGAGGATAACAATCCCTGGATGTTCGAAAATATCTTTTGCCTCCGGAAACTCTTCGGACTAGAGACCTACGAGGAATGTACACCGTTTGATAGCGAGAACTGGGATACGGAGCTCGAGTCCGAGGAGCCTACGGCCAAGAGGTGTCAGATGGAATAATGGTGAGTGTCCTTTAAAATATATATAAAATTAGTGTGTAATAAATTAAAAATACTAATAAATTTGTTTGTTTCTTTTTTTTCAGCAGAAGGAGGCTCCTCCCCCTCGCCTTCTCAGATTATTTTATTTTTATATATTATATATTATATTTTATTTTATTTTTTTATTATATTTTATATATTTTTTATATCTTATATTTTCAATATTTTCATATATTTTAATTTTAATACACACACACATTGTAAAGTATACATACACACTATTATCTATAATAAACATTTATATTAATATTTAAAAAAATTGTGCATTCTCTTGTTCCTCTCTCCTATCCTTCTCCTTGCGAACCCCTCGCGCTATCGCCCTGAAATTATATTAATGAAGAATATTATAAGGAGCTAAAACTTTGCCACAAGGAATCTAGACGCTCTCCTTATCCGCCCAGCGAATTATCTCTCATCAACAAGATAAGCGAGTTATGCGAATCATCGATCCAACAGACAAAAGAAGCTGACGAGATTCGAATGCAAAACTCCCACCCTGTCAAAAAAGAGGGACCAGAGACCGTCCGCCATTGTCCTTCGTCCATCAGAAGTTCTTCTCCGGTGCTACAGTTAAGACGTCTCTTAAATAGAATTTCATTTTAAAAAATAATTTCTCTCATCTCTCTCCTTCGCGCTATCGCTCTCTCCATGGTGTGTGGAAGGTTGCTCGCTCGTGATAATTATTATTCTTCTCCTCGAGAGTGGAAGGAGGAGAAGCCTCCCAATGAAGGTTTGTTTAGTAGACGAAATGCCTCCGTGGCTTCCGCGTGTGGTGGAGACGCCTGACTGCGTGGAGGGGAGGGATTCTTTTTACCCCCTAACCCTTTTTGAACATTTCTCACCCAGCATGAACTGGAATATGTTCGTGGTCGCGCGATATTTTAACCGTGCTGGGATGCGCGACGCTAACGTCATACGGCTGATAATATCGCATCGTTTCTTAGGTCGTTAAGGTGAGTACTCCTTTTTTATTAATTTTCTATAAATAACTTTAGCTCCTCGGACTGTACATCACCGCGTTATCTTTCTCTCGTTCTCTCTCGCACGACGAGTGCGGCCCGCTGTGAGATAAGTCGGGCGGGAAAATAATCATATTTAGTACCGCGATATACCTGCGCTATCTGTTTATAAATTCAACCTGATATCGAAGCTTCTGTTTTGTTTATACCTACGAAAACATGTCCCACTCGTCGAAACCGCGATAAGCGTGCGATAAGCGTTCCCCGTCCGCGTGACGTCATTCCCCGCGCCTACAAAATCACCCCCGCCCCTCGGGGGACCTGAGTTAGAACCGGTCCTATTTCACTACTAAAAATATTTTTGTTTCTTGATTTCATAAAATAATTGATTTATAAATAGTTGAAAATATCATTTTAATATATATATATATATATATATATATATATATATATGTCATGCGATAACTTCCACGAGCCCATTTTAGATGTGCATAGATTAGTTCCAGGTCTTTTTGTAACTTTGAGGTCGTACATGGAACATTTTTATATCCGAGATGTATTTTGAGGACCGACCTGGAAATGCCTAATACATATAATCGGATGCATTCCAGGACCTTTTATTATGTTTAGACCTGTATATAATCATTTTATATTATCTAATATTTACCGAGTCTTTGTTTTTTTTATGTAATTGTTATAATTGTTATGCTTAAGAGATATAATTAATAAGAAACTTTTCTTATTATAGTGAATGGTTATGATCGAAACGAAAATTTTAAGGCATAAAGCACTTTTCTTATTTTTGTTTTTACTTTCGTGCTATATGTTGAAAAATTTTTGAGCAGCATTATACGGGAGAGGTTCAATGGCACACAGTTCAATTGCGCACACCAATTATATTGACCGGTGCCTAGAGTAACTAGCACTGTTGACCAATCAAAGAGCCTTATTTGCAACTGGCCAATCAGCAATGTGGCCAATTGATAGCCTCCCGCATTATACACCTTATAAGAGAGATGCTCAGCTATAATATACTCTAATTAAAGTAAAATATAAATAAAAATTTATAAATTAGAGTATTACTGCTCTATTAAAGTAAAATATAAATTAGAGTATATAAATTCTTTTCAGTCCTTAATTACGGCAGCAGTATCGAGCATAGTCTGCTGTTGTAGCTAATGTGAACAGAAATGCAGGAAAAAACGAATAGGCCCATCATCATGATGTACTAGAAAAAATGTTTCAAGAATTTAATAGAACTTGCCGGCATAAAAAGAACAGAATTTGAGGATTGTACATGGGCACAATATGCAAACAGGAAATAAACCAAAACTAAGTATGATATGACATCATGTTGACAAAATGTAGTTAGATATCAGACCTATCTGTAAGCATATTTTGTGACGGCAAAAACGCGGCAGAAATCGAGTACGCGCTGCTATCTCAAATAATAGCAAAAACACAGCATGGTCTATTGTCATGAAATAATTGCAGAAATATAACGCATATTGTATAAGATTTGTTTCCCTATAAATTGATAATATTTTAATTATTAAACTAATTTTAAATCAAGAGAAGAGAGAGAGGGGGGTGGGAGAGAGGGGGTTTGAGAGAGAACAGCCAGAGAAAGACAGAGAGAGAATTAATCGAATCATTTCTAATTTACATAGTTTTTTATTAATTCTAAGTAAATCAATAAATATTTTTTACATAAAACATAAAAAAGCATTTTCTAAATCAAAAAAATGAAAGAAAGTGCAATATACGATTTAATTTAATGTTATATTATATATACGCAACACGCGTATTTATTTAATAGTGAATTCGGTCACTTGTATTACACTGAATTATAGTGCATATTAAAGGTTTATCGAACCTTGCCCATTGCAGTTGGAGCACATAACTGAGCAATGTAACCCAATTTTAACATAGCTGCATCGTTTTCCACAACCCATTTTGCAATTGCAGGAAATGAGTTGGAGAATGGTAGACGGAGCTGGTGCCTCAGTGATAAAAATGGGCGATAAAATATTATTCGTCATTTTCCAACCCCACTGCGTAACGTCTATGTTTCGTTCTTGCCAAACTTGAATTTGATGATATACTCGATAGCAATGTTCTTGAGCAGCTGCAAATGTTGGTGGCAGTCTTGATAAAATAACAGCATGGTTCAATTGGCTAGTCAACTTATTAAAAGAGATTTCTGTCGATTCAAAGATACTTCTTTTCGTGCAGCTTTATACAATGCAAGTATGAATCGCTCGCCAGCACTTGCAATTTCTTTTTTCGTTGATGATGGATTGTTAAATATAGTGACATCTTCCAAATCTTTCTTAGTATTAAATAAATTCATTGTTTGACTTTTCCCTTTGCCAAAGAAAGCAGAAGTCGTATCACAGCCGCTAAATGCATGGGCAAATAGTACAGTTTCTTTGCAGTTTTTCAAAACTTTCGATAACTGTATCGCGAAAACTGTAGTTTCTTTCCTTTATATTTCCTTGAGCCTCTCTCCAAAATTGGATGTCTTTATTTTCAGGCGTAAGGGCAATAAGGAGCACAAGGTCAATATCCTGTCCGACGATAACCACACTGTCATGACGATGAGATTTTTCAATAGAAGTTTGAATAATCAACAAATCAGCATCGTCGTCAGGAGTAATCGTATCAATTCCTTCGTACTTAAATCTTTGTATTAGCTGTGAAATTAACCGTTCTTTATTGGTGAGATTGCTTAGAATTTTTCTTTGTGGAGTATTCAGTGGCGTATTCTCGTCGAAAGCGAATTCAGCAAAAAAGCGTTTTAAAAGCCTCTGTTGTCGTTCGATGTTTTTTGTATTGCAGACATTTTTAGTATAACCGTCGAACAGTACAGTCACTCTTTTATCATAATGTTTACGAATAAAATTTACGTATTCTGTGTAGACATTTGTAAATGTACCCTCTTGCGGCCATACCACACGATGAATCAAGTTGCCTCCATCAATAATAAACTCACAATCAGTGAAATCGATAGGTCCTTCAGGAACGAAATCAAAATTTTCATATAAAGATGATTTCTTAGTTTTTCGCAGTTTTCAAGCCTTTTTCGTCGAATAAGGAGAGAGGAACGGAAGTAAGTTCAAACTCGAAACACATCTGCAAATCCGTTGTAGAGTGCACAGTACATATAATCCTCTGTAGCAACTACATCGTGTCAACCTGAATAACATTATCTTCTTGTATTTTAACTGAATTGATGGAAGACGAGATCGACTTTGCCATATTCTGTCGCTTTAGCTTCAAAGATCCGAATGTGCCACCATCTTTTATACATTTTTCTAATGACTTTTTACCGATCTCCTTTGCTTTATAACAATCGATATTGTCATCAGCAATAAGACCGCTTGACAATGATATTAAGTTTTTGGACGTTATAAATAGGAAATGTAGCTTGAACCAGAGTATGAATTTTTTGCAATCATCTTCATCCTTTTTAACTCTTGTATCGCGCAATTCGACATTCTGATTGCTGCTTTTGATTTCAATTCTACAAAATTTCTCAATACTCTCGCACACATGGTAAGCTGCTGGTAATCCAAAAATCCATTTCTTTAACACGTTGTCAGCAAAGCCTCTTCCGTGAGTGATGCCTCCGATGCTTTTCATATTCTTCATGAGCGTTTGCTCAATAGTCATATCCGACCATACGCCACACCAGTGCTTGTCGGAGCGACGAATGGTGAAGAAACTTTCCTTTGTAAATTTGTGGAACTCATCGTCTGTCATTTTTTCCTTGAAGGAATCCATATATTGAAGATACAGTTGGCATGATTTTGCGTAGGGAAAATGTCCGCTTGCGTGGAAAATTGGCAGCATAGCTCTTACGCAATCTAAATGGAGTTCTCAATTTCCCATTCATTCTGCTTGAATAAGATGCATAGCAACAGTAATGAGCTCATGGTAGTGCAACCATAGTAAAGCTGTTTTGCTTCTTTCTCGCAATTTACCGATGTGCTCCGAAAATTGCAGCTTGAGCTTGTTGACTACATCATTGTTTTCTATTGACTCAAAAGTTGGTGGGTTTTCAGGAAAGTTTGCGAAAATTTGCTTTAGGTATTCTTTGTCAGAGTCGTTTACGGGCATTTCTTTGAGTATTATGGTAGAAAGAGCAAAATACTTCAGAAAATGTGCTCGGATTGCCCGTCCATAAGCATGACCTGAAAGCATGTGAGATACAGATACTGATGCGTACACTATTGTCCACAATTCGGATAGTCCACTGTTTCCCATAATGTACCCAATAGATCCAAGGTAGGACATTAAAAGGTGAAAACCTTCTAATCTGACGATAATATTCGATAAATTTTCTGGTGATTTTGCAATCTCTGCAGCAACGATGCCCCTTGCTTTTATGTATAGTGGCTGATCGGACGTAACAATGCATGTAATCTGAGTCATTTTCTTTGTCCCTTCAACTGCATGAATTAACACACTGTATACTGTGCTGTTCTTTGCTGTAATTTGAAGGAGGCTGATTGAGGAAAGGTAGCGATAATTTTCGATTTTGTATAAGGCAGAGTACGCGTCACCGTCTCCATAAAATCTTGCCATGCTGACAAGGAAGGTACTTCCAAAAATTTACCGTAAATCCAGAGCATGTCTTGACTTGAAGGTTTTGCCACTTTTTCAAACGCAGCTTCGGAGTATACGTTTTTTATAGCAATCGCTTCTATACCGGATTTAGGTCGTTGGAACGTGTACAACTGTATTTGCCTGCAACTACCGATCTCAGAATGCTCAGATGTGGATGTTATTTTGACAAATTGCCGATTTCTTACAGCATCGTGTGGTGTGACGCAGCGTATTCCACCCATCGCATGGAATGTATCTTTACCTGTCATCGTGTTAATGTTGAAATCTGCATTATCGAAAACAAATTGGGAGAACGAAAAGCTATCGACATCAGGACATGATTGTGCCGCAGAATACTCGAACTGTGAAACTTCTGCATAGCTTGAACAAAAACCCATATTGCATACTGTTTGGACGATACTTTTTGAGGCAACTTTACGAAACAAGTACACTGCAAGACCAAGTAATATGGGAGATACAAATGAACGAGGTCTGGTTGCAGATATTATCGCGTGAGCAATGGCTGTGCATTTTTTCTCAATTCCTTCTGCCTTCCCTTTCTTATTCCGCATGATAATAGTGTTAAGAAGAGCGCTCAATGTTTCTGAAATTGAGTCTTCTGCGTTCGCCATAAAATTCATTAAATCTGGATAGTCATTTATGTCGTAGGCAGTGGTTCAAATATCTTCGCGAATTATTGTGCCCGCTGTTTCCACAATTATCATATGCTCCGCTTTTTCATCCTTCGCCTTTTCTGTGTACCAACTATTAATAAGTTTCAATCCAGAGCCTCGGAAGCACACAATCGTTGGTTTGTTACGCATTGTTGCAAACACCACGCCATCTCCGTATTCCTCTATTAATTTTATTTTCAGCATTTTCATACTTATGGAGGAAGAGTCTGATAAATTCTCTTCAAGTTTGCGCATCAACTCCTGCAATGTGAATTGGTAGTCATCGGAATTGTCTATGAATTCACATAATTCTTCAAACAAAAGCAAGCCCCTCAGTTTGTGGACGCCCTCGTTTTCGTCCTGATGCCGGCTCGTTCGACATGAATTTAGAGTAACACGCTTTATGGTAACGCGCTTTGTTTGCGACTAAACAAATGACAGTGCTTATACGCACAGAAATTTCCTTACTCCATATATCATTTCTTGTGGCGCATCTCTGAAAAACTCTATCCTTCACCGTGAGTGAATGAACTTCAAACATTAACTCACGTCTATGAATACTTTTTTTTTGCTCCGCAGCGAAGTCACATGCTTTTCCGCATATAAAGCAGTTGGTTTTAAAATCAAATTGCCCGAGTGATCTCAAATGGGCTTCATCTTTGCTGCTTTCTGCTCGTTGATTCAAAAACTTGCAAATATTTCGTTCTTTGATATATTCGCGTCGGCATATCTTATGAACAGTCACAGTTGTTATTTTTCGGAGCTGCACGTGTTTGCCATCTCCCCGGGCTTTGCTTACGGCTATTAAATTGTCCATGCCTCTCTCCACACGCACAATTTCACCATCCTGAAGCGCTTTTTCGCAAATGAAACAATCACCTGTTAGCTCCATAATCAGAAAACCAACTCACCTCACATTTCTACTCTAAAATTTTATTTTTACCACTCTGGGAATGCACTACTCTCACAGCTGCCTCTCAAGATACTGGGTGGCTTAAAATGATCGACACACTTCAATGTCAATGTGTATACCTACTACCCCCTCTACTCTTTCCCTACCGAAATTTCAAAGGTCAAGGCAGCTGCTCTGAAGGTAAGGGAAAACCTGATGTAATAAATAATGCCTGAAAGAAATAGTACACGTTCACGGAGAGAATTTTTGGATAAAATTTAATGGGAAATTTGCGTAAAAAACTATAGTAATACAATATAACGACGGGACAAGTCGGCATAATTATATTTATTACAGATCGTGTTCCGTGAATCGCGATAATATCAAACCCGCATGACGATCACGTGACTCGCCCGTGATCCGATACCGCGGCATCACTCGATTCCTTGATCGCTATGATCATCCTGGCGCCATCCTTGCCAAAAACCGTAAACTGCGATAATTCGCCTGCTCCGGATGTCCCCAGAAAGAAGCGCGTGCGCGTGATCTATCAATTAGCCAATAATATCATCACTTCATCGCGTTGGCACAATTTTATTGGCTGATAATAGTCAGTACGAAAAAATAACTTCCGGTTTCCTCAAGAAGAAGATATACTCGCTCAGAATAAGTCTAACATTCGCCTACACCGCACGTGTAAACTTTCGACCGCAAAACGACAGGAATCTCCAATAATAACTTCGACGGGAACCTAGCAAATCCGTGTAGATAACATTGATCCACATTATCTTTAGTGAGGCATCACGTAACTCGTCGTGTGAAGAAATCAAACGCCAGTGAATCTGCTACAGACGAGTACCGCGCGATCGGTGCTATTCTATTGAATCCTCCCGTGGCCGGTGAAAAATCTCCATGCGAATTTCTTGTTGACATCCGAGAACAGGCTGTTTTTTGATAATTGATATGCGTGTAAATCAGCGTATTAATTAAATGACTTCGCGGCGTTGACGGCCTGTAATCGCGGCGATTGATCAGCATAAGAAAGCCAAGTCGGCTCTTTCACTCGCTCTCAGCCTTGCTAGCGATATCGGAGCAGCATCATATTAGTGAATATTGCTATTCACAAACGTGTTCTCGCGATCGACGACATTAGTTCAGATCTTATGTTAATAAATCAGTCCTTTGTTAAAGTACGAAACTTTTTTTGTTGTTTTTTTTTTGTGTCGTACGTGTCTGTTTCCGCGCACGTGCTCCCCATCGGGAGAGAACGAGCATAATTCTACACAGATCGAAAAATAATTTTTCATTTACTACGAACAAAAGTTTACTACTACTACATTTAGCAAAATTTGTTCTGATAAATATTATATTTTCTGTAATTCCATCATTTTTTCGATTCGTATGCATACTTTTCGTCAGAAATGCACGTTGTCCCGTCAATACCGTGAATTTCACGGTAATCTTCAAAAGAAAAATTTTCTCAGTGTTATTTCCTCATTAATTCCTGTATTTTACTCGTGAAATATAAGATTATGGAATGCACGTTTGCGAAGAAAGCGCAAAAAGTCGGTGAAAAATATTAAACAAAAAATTGTGGAACATGTACTTTGTAGAAAATATTCTGCTCTACAATTTTTGTCCTTATCATTTTTTGCGTGAAAACAGCGGTTTCGGGGATATTTGCGACGAAAAGGCGTGCTAGAGCGATTTTTTCCTTTGCGCGCTGCATTTTCCTTAACTTTGAACCCTAATTGCTATAATTCTGTTGGAATTAGCTTTATGATATATAAGACCTTTTTTGTGCAAAATTTCATGGCGAATATTTCTAGTTCTCTGATATTTTTTCGTCCGAGTAACGGTTTAAAAGATAAATGAGGAAAACTCCGAACGAGTCCGCTCCAGGAGTAGTTTTTCGTCCAAAAGGGGATGTTCCGTCCACGATTAGTGTGGGAACTTTTTTGTCTTGTATTTCTAACCCTTTCGAGAGTTCATTGTCAAAAAATCAAAAGTATATAAATTATTTCCCGTAAATGGCCATTTTTGATCTAATTTGACTGGACTAACAGGTCTAAAAATAATAAAAAGTCCTGGAATGCATCGGGTTATATGTATTGAGTATTTCCAGGTCTGTCCTTAAAATACACTCCGGATATAAAAAAGTTCCATTTCCGACCTCAAAGTTATAAAAAAAACCTAGAACTAATCTATGCACATCTAAAATGGTCTCGGAACTTATCGCATGACTTATATAAATATTATGTTATTTAGCAGAACATACAAAATAATTATTTCACCATCAAAATGATTATATTATGCTATTGTGCATTTAGCAACTTCATATATAAACCTTTAATATGCACTATAATTCGGTGTAATACGAGTGACCGAATTCACTATTAAATAAATACGTGTGTTGCGTATATATAATATAACATTAAATTAAATCGTATATTGCACTTTCTTTCATTTTTTTTTATTTAGAAAATGCTTTTTAATGTTTTATGTAAAAAATGTTTATTGATTTACTTAGAATTAATAAAAAACTATGTAAATTAGAAATGATTCGATTAATTATCTTTCTATCTTTCTCTGGCTGTCCTCTCTCTCTCTCTCACCCCCTCTCTCCCTCCCACTTCTCTCTCTCTTCTCTTGGTTTAAAATTAGTTTAATAATTAAAATATCAATTTATATGGAATCACAAATCTTATATAATATGCGTTATGTTTCTGTAATTATTTCATGACAATAGACCATGCTGTGTTTTTGCTATTATTTGAGACAGCAGCGCGTACTCGATTTCTGCCACGTTTTTGTCGTCACAAAATATGCTTATATTATTGTTTAAAATTTACGTTTCGATCATAACCATTCACTAATAAGAAGTTTCTAATTATTTATATATCTTAAGCATAACAATTATAACAGTTACATAAAAACAAAGACTCGGAAAATGCTAGATAATATAAAACGGTTATTTTCAGGTCTGAAAATAAAAAAGTCCTGGAATTCATCGGGTTATACATATATATTGAGTATTTCCAGATCGGTCCTCAAAATAATAAAAATGTCCTGGAATGCATCGGGTTACATATATATTGATTATTTCCAATCGGTCCTCAAACTATAGCCATGACATAAAAAACTTCCAGGCCCGACTTCAAAGTTACAAAAAGACCTGGAACTAATCAGTGCACATCTAAAATGGACCTGGAAAAGATCCTATGACATATATATAATTATATATAATTATATATGTTTTTATATGGGGTCATATCTAATTATACATGGCCTCATGTGCAATCAGTGGTCCCATATACAACCAGATATAGCACCATATCTAATTGTATATAAAAGTATGTGACGCCAGATATAATGATATGTGAGTAGTGCACCCTATATATAACTAGATATAGTATTAAATACAACTATATATGCAGTCATATATAGCCAGATATATTCATGTGATTAATATGGTCTTATATACAACCAGATATAGCATTATATCTGTATAGATATAGATTCGCAAGTCAACAGATATAATCCTGTGTGGCTAGTCCATTCCATATACAATGTATATATATTACAATATATAAGTATTTATTCAATCACATATAGCCAGAAATATTCATGTGGCTACTATGGTTCCATACATGATTAGATGATACCCTTATAAGTCAGAAAATCTATATTAAATTTTTAATGGCGAGGTATAGTTAAGTATTTTATATATAGAGAAATATCAAACGATTAAAAATTATGATAATATTTGTTATGATCGTAATTTTGTCTATCAATTAACGATTTTTTGGACTAATATCGTGCTAACAGTAAAATAATCAATGGCTTATGATGTAAACATTTATTTGAATTGTTTTTATATATTATATATTTTTATATATTATAGACATTAAATTCAAAAATTCGTTACATAATTATATTCAGTATTATTATGATATGTGTGCGTATATGATCATGTGTGCGTATAGAACTCGGAAAAATTCCAGCGTAATACTATTTAACAAGTAAAATTCATAATTACTAATAACTATGGGTAGTGTTTTATAAATAAGAATAATTTATTTTCATGTATTTGCCTTTATAAGTGCATATTATACAGTAAAAACTTAATGATTAATTATGTTTACTAAATTTTTTAAAATGAATTTGGTCTTTTGCATATGTATTCGCCGACTTTTAAAACTTGAATTATTGATTTGATGCTTTCCAGTTTGATTAAGAGAAATTCGCCATTTTTCTTTACGGCCCATACAGCACGGAACATTACAGGAATATTCCATGAGTATTTCAATGTCACCGAACATTGGTAAATATTCTAGGAATGTTCCTGTAACATTGAATTACCAAGGCTATTGTGGCGCCGCTCCCCGTGCAGCACGGAATATTATAGGAATATTACAGGAACATTCCCCTGTAAGGATCAACTTAACCTCTTAGCGAACATTACAGAGGAACATTACAGGAACATTACAGGAATATCTTAGGAATATTCCTGTAATGTTCCGTGCTGTATGGATTTACTAACATTCATGAAATTTTCCAATATTCATAATAAATACTATATGGTAATAAATTATATATTTTTTAACATATTTAAATAAAGCTCATAGTTTTATTAAGTTCAATTTTGTTTATTAATTGTGGCATAATGGTATAACATAATATTTATTTTCACATTTGAGTATCGCCCACATTTTCAACATTATTTCCGAAATATTAAATTCATTCAAACAATTATCTTCAGAAACAAGAAACATGAGAAGCATGTCCGATGAGCATGGTGTTTCATAAATTTGGTCTATGACTTTACACTCCTTTGTCACAATATAAATGTCATTTGGCAGGAGTTTTACAATATTAATCACAATGCAAATTTTTTGTTTTTTAATATAATTGTGTTATTACTTAAATCATCACAATTCAAGTACATTACATTAGTCTGAACGGATTTATATTGTATTATTTGTTTACCTATGAAGAAAGGCAACCACTAAAATGTTTGCCATCTAATTTATAATTGTTAACTCTAAGTTGTTGTATAGGGCAAATATTCATTTCACTAATACGACGTCCAATTTGCTGCAATGGTTTTTCCGCTTTTCTTAATTTTTTTTTAGTTGTCCCAAAAAATTTTTAAAATGTAAAGCGCTGAAATTATCCAGTACTCCATATTTCCTTACTTCTACAGCGAGATGTACTAAATTGTGAATATTATGTGAAATGAATTTTTTGCCATATAGATTTGCGAATTTATTGACAAAATAACACAATAGCTCTTCAGCGTACTTAATATTATCTTCCACAGCCACTAAGTTTGGGTTAATTAAGATAGAAATAGCAATATGAAAAGCTAAGAAGTGGACATATTTTTCAGTATCTAGTGCTCCTTTTAAGACGATTGGCCCGGTATACAGAAGGAACTGGCGGAATTCGGTTGCCTTCCAATACTTGATATCTGCAAGGCTTCTTGGCTTCCTAGAGAATTCTCGCGGTGTTGATTTCTTATATAAGAGTAATTTCCCAGAAATCTGATTAATAGTCGTTCCGCGAATTCTCACTGAAAGTGGTCCTTTCATCCATAAAAGCAATATTTTTTTCGTAACCCCTAAACATACCAAATGCATATAATCAAGTGTCACATTTGAAACCAATCCGAAATTAGGTATCCTTTAGAACCGTTTCTCCACGATGGTACTCCTCGTCGCGCTGCATCAAGAAATCATCATCCGTTTTCAATCGGCTCTGAGATCCCTCATCAGGGAAGCATGTGATACGATCGATTGACTGACCCACAATGGTACATTTAGAGCAGCTGGAAAAGCTAGTATGCCCTTTGGTGTTCAAAATGAATGATTTAGCTGGCGTGTCACAAATAATTTTAGAAAGACTGACGTTAAAAATTTTATTGTTACACGTGAATCCGTCCCTCACAACAGTTTTCATTTCATTTGCAAAGATACCAATAAATTCATTTGCAGATGTAGGTTTGCCGTAACCACAGAATAGGCCAATTATCTGAATTGATTTCATGATATCATCTGAAATAAGGATTGGCCAAAAGCACTTTGTCGATGACCTTGACAATGGCAAGCCATCAACATTCAAAGATAAACTTATATTATTTTTCTCAGGATTAACGTGGCTGTATGCATCAACCAGTGAATTCAAAGCAGGTTCCAATCCAATATGTAGATAATCTCCGCCTTGAATTGCTGTTATTTTAGTTGTACTTCTAGTTGTGCCTAGCAATGTTCTTGCACTTCTCGGCAACCCGCAATCAGGAAAATTATTTGTTAATAATTTCAATAAATTATCAATTGCCTTATGCGTTATATTGTAAGGCCCAATCACTCAAATCATGAGGCAATTGTCTTTCATCTTCTTCATTGGATGCCACTTCACTATTCGAGTTGTAGCCAGGTAAATCATCGTCAATGTCACTTGTTTCAGATGAATCGTGACCATTTATTTCATCATAAATTATATTGTCATCGTTTTCAATATACATAAAATCTTCTGATTCTCTCGCGGTATCATTACACTCGCTCACTTCATTTACTTGATCAATCGTCATAGCTTTATCTACTACTATATTGGCAGGGGTACAAGCATTTTGTTCCAAAAAGCTTTTTACACTATTTGCAATTAATCGTCTTTGATGTCTTTTCGAGCACATGTCGAAGTATTTTCGTGTTTGTTGGTTTTTTTCCATTATAATCTTAAGATTTATTCACAATTTACTATGGGATGTTGCCGCACTCCGCCATTTTAATATTTTTCAGAGAGTTTAAGGGCCTCCACACATGTTTTCCGTAACCGTAATCGTAACCGTAACGTAAGGATTCGACCAATCGGATTGCTGGATTCGGTTACGGACAGCCAAATCAAGCAACCCGATTGGTCGAATCCTTACGTTACGGTTACAATTACGGTTACGGAAAGCATGTGTGGAGGCCCTAACTACGGCGTTGAGAAGCTGTGAAATGTTACGTGAAATGAAAAAATATTCTATTGTTGAATTTGAAGATGGGATGCATGTCATCCCTACATGCTGGATGAATAAAGAGAAGAGTAAAAGTATATGGCCAAGCCATGTGAAATCTTTATACACGCTACAAAAATATATCAAGACGGGATTCCAACCTCAAAAAAATGAAGCCTGGGAAGAGTGGAAAATTGTACGTAGATTTGGATCTACAGGTATGTATTAATCAAGAAAATCATTGCATTCTAATATGTAATTGAATATTTTATTATTTATTTTTTAATATTTACCCTGTTTTTATTGAAATGTTATTCTAACTATATTGTCTTGCAGATGACTGGTCACGGGCTCAGGATAAGTTAATAGAAGCAGAGCAGACATCCGATCTCATCGATTCTGATGAATTGTGCAGTGAGGAATATTGGTCGGCTCTAAAACATCGTCGGCGGAAGCGTGCCAAAAAAATTCAGAATAACAATGACCATACGTCCGAATCAGAAAAAGAAACGGAAAAAGTTGAAAAAAGGACACTAAGTTGTGATAATAATTGTGATGAGTCTGCATCTAGGTCAATAATGGATTTCCCAAAACCACCGGACTTTTATCGTCCTTCCAATTCTTTCAATCATCAATCACGGAAGAGTGAACAGATAAACAAAGGTATTTTTAGCAATTATACTAAAAATGTTGCAAAAATCTATCATCTTGTATTATTATAGATATGAAATTTGTTTCAGATGACTGTGTTGCATCATCATCTAGGATTAGTGATGTGGTTGACAAGTCAATTGAATCGTCGACACCTGCCCGCTTTTATAATATACAACAATCCACAGGTAATTTCAAAATTGAAATTAGTATGCATTCACTGCAATTTCATTATGAATTTTGTTATATCGATTTTTAATGCTATTATTTAATCCATTAATATATATTTAGAGTCTGCCGTCAATGGAAAATCCGCTGAACGAGTACCTCCGGAGTTTTAAATGTCTGAATCAGGTAAATATAATGTAAAAATATCTAATATTAGTAGGAGTAAATCACTTCCATGATAATATGATTTATATAGATTTTCGTAATTTTTTTTATTATTTTGCAGATTTTAGAAAATATATATTAAAAACCTTGACAACCTTGGTGATGCAAGTCAAGGACATTAATAATAAATTGGATGAAATAAGAGAGAGCCGTGCTCCTGTTGACAACCAAGAAGTCTCTGATGATGAATTTGATCACTTACCGATTCATAACGAAGAAGACTTATTGAATTTCGAAAAGAAATAAAAAAACCCGGCATTCTTCAAAAAATCGGTGAGTTTCTAATATATTAAAAAGAAAAAATATTTTTGTTACTGTTTGAATTATTTACATATATCACATTATTATATTTTATTATTATTTTTAATGTGATATAATAATTGTAATAAAATTGTAATAATAAAATATTTTAATGTTTAATATTTAAATAATTACAAATATATTTTTTTGAACTGCAGCAGTTGCCTAGAAATTCAACAGCATCTTACCAGCAGCAAAAACGTTCAATTTCAATCACGGATTACTTGAGTAAATCATCCATGTTAAATTAATATACATTTTACTTGTAGATATTTAATTTTCTACTTTGCATGAATGGACAATTAAATGCATCCTGCTTTCTTTTAGTTCATTTTTTTACGAAAAAAATTTATCTATTATATTAATTGCTGCATGTATGATTATTTTCCTATTAATTTTTTATACTAATTTTTAATGAAATTTTGCAGGTTCGTCACCTCCTGAGTATTACGGGTCCCGGAAAGTTAAGCGTATGCGTATATGCGGTGTGCTCCAGGTTGTTGGAGAATGAAGTAGCCATGAAATATAGCTGGCGGGGTCGTTTAAATAAAAAACCGTTTTATCAACCGATTACCGCCAAGTTAGTACAAAGTGAGTATTTAATTTATGAAAATAAATCATTATTATATAAAAATCTGAGACATTGTAATTTGATTTTGTTTTTAGAAACCCTAATGACCTTGAGAAATGAAAAATGGGCGTTAAAGGAAATTGATGAAACCATTGCGAAATGGTTAATAGCGGCCAAAAAGCGATTTCAGCGAGTTAAAAATAACGATAAAAAGAATAATTTAAATGACGAAAGTTCAGACACTGAATAATTATCATTTTTATGTATATTTTTATTTATCATTATATTTTTGAAGTTATTGTATATCAATAAAATTTTTCATATTAAAAAAAAATTGTTTAGTTTATTTTTTAATGAATGCATCCGGACCCTCAGAAATGTTACAGGAATGTTCCTATAACCTATAAACAAGCGCAACGGGAATATTGCAGGAACCTTCCTGTACCTTACGGGCGAGTGGACATAGGAATATTCCTGTATTGTTCCTGTAACGTTCCTGTAATGTTCGCTGTAAGGTTAAACCTTACAAGGGAATGTTTCTACAACATTCCTGTAATGTTCCGTGCTGTACGGGGGGTATGATATGCTTTGCTTTTGCTTTCGTTTTTTGGTGATAAAACATTTTTGTACATTCAACAGAAAAGCACTGAATTATGAAGCACAATTCATTTTGAATTTCAAAGAAAAATCGGATCTCGCCATAAATACAAGAGTTATTATGCATCTTTATTTGTACTGTGCAACTATTTGTTTTAGTGATTTTATATGAGTTTGAAGTATAAATTTCTTTATTAATTTTCGCTCGAGTGTATACTTTTACATCATCTATTAAGTCTAGACCTTCAGATGATAATAATTGACGTTAAACGTCATTCAAGTCAACAGTTACATTTTTACCTAGAAGCTAATATTTTTTCAATTCATGATCTTCTATAGTGGTATCATGTTCATCAGTCACACGGTTCTTCAATACTTGAACACCTTGGGCAATAGTTAAAATATGAACAATTTCTTGATTCACGTGTTTATTACCGTGGACGCAATTGACTATAAATCCATTATAATTTTTGAACGGAAAAGCTGACGTAGCCCATAAAGGACCCCATCGTTTAACCGACAGTACAAGATGTGCAAGCTGATGAGTATTATATGTTAAGTCTCTGTCACTATAAAGCGCGCGCGCGCGCGTCGGTATTTCTTCTCTAAATAATTTTATTAATTCGTCCGCTTGTTGAAGATCAAGCTTTATTGTGATACGTTCTTGTAGCAAGGTATATAGAGCAATGACTATAAGCATTCAATGTTGGAAATATTTATCCGGTAAATAATTAACCAATGCTGGAAGAGAATAAAATAAAATAAAATAAAATCCAGTTATAATATTCTGATGCTTTGTAAAATTGGAACTGAGATATTGGTCTTGGTAATCGACCAAATGACTGAAGAGGTCGAATATTGACCAAAAAGTATCAATTTCTTTATTGAATTGTTTAATATTCCAAGGGCCGCTTCTCTTTAGTCATATAGTGATAAAGTGTTTTACTACTCCAAGAAGTACCGAATGCATATACTATGGTAAAACACATGTTCCAAGGTCAACGAGAGGAAGACAGGAAATTACAGAATAACCCTTTATACCTTTGATGTGGATTTTGTTTGATTTAAGTACTCTTCAAGCTTGCTGTTCCATTCTTGCTCCAGTTCTTAATATTACGTTGTCCTTGAAAGGATATATACGACAGCTTTTTTTCTTACTATTCGTTGACATTGTTTAGTTCTTATTTCACACATATTACAACTTTAATGACCATTAAAATTTAAAATATTTTGAATTTGGACTCTAGCTGGAGCATCAGCAATGATCAAAGGAGCGACAATTCTAGATGTAATATTTTCCCTGTTGTCCGATCAACCCAATGAATGCCATCTTCAAAATATTTTTTTAATTTTAAACAGAACGGCCGAAGGAAAGTATTCATCGATGGTTTACAATCATCATCATACCATAAACCTACAGTTACTATAAATGATTCCCTAAGATGCTCTGGGAGTTTTGCAATGGTAAACATCAACGGCCAACAATGGCTTTTTGCACTTTTTACCAAAGATAGCCCGTCTATATTTAATATTAATGTTAAATCATATTTATGCCTGTTATCGCGAGAATTCACCCGGATATACTCAGACCCATTAGTTATGTCAGCTATGACATTTTCATCACGTAATAAAGTAGGTGATTTTAATTTGGTGGCAAGATTTCTGTTTTTGAACATATACTTCATTTGGTCATGAATGTCGAATTCGAAAAAAAATGAAATATCATTTTTGTTAGCATTGCATGATGAACATTGAAAAATTTTATCAGTAATACAACCGATGTAATGTAAACATTTTTTACAATAAAAATGTTTATTAACATCACATGGAGGTGCAATATTCTTAACGTATTGAAAAAGTTTAAACACTGTCCTTGGCATTTGGTTGTCTTCAGGAAGCATATTACATACTATTTTTAACATTTCTTTCAAGACAGCTTTTGTAAGTTTATGATTAACATAAAAATTCAATAGCTCGAGAGCACCTTGGTCAACTGACATTGTGCTATTTTTGTATAACATATGACCAAAATTACTGTCACCATTATTGTTTGAAAGTCAAACGCGATTTTAGATATTATCGACTTAATCGAGCTTCTCGCATTCCGGGCAAACACATAAGCTCGGTGTCGGGTCGCGATCACGCGCCGAGAACCGCGTCACGCGCTTTTTCTTTTCGTCAGAGCGCCGAACGGCACGTATTCGAGACGCGATCAATTACCAGCTCTATTATCCGAAAAGACGAAAACACGAGGATCGCGCCACATTCCGCGATATATATACATATTGTTACGTCCCTGGATTTGCATCCCCTGTACACCTTCACTTTACTATTATCCCCTGAGCATCATCGCTAGGGGGGTTGTTTATAGACAACCGACATTCGGATGTTTTCCGGCGCCATCATCTAGATTTGGTCTAGCCGTCGTATCGCGAGGACGCATACGTGACCAATGAGCACAACCGGATATTATATTTTATATTGTATTATTCTTCTGTATTGGGTTTACCTATTAAATCTCAGTACCACCCTAAGAGCCTATATTCATTCCGAACGCGTTCCGGGAGTGTGAGTAAGTGTGTGAGACGGAATCTCTTTTAAGAGATTCGCTGGAGATCGTCCGGAGGACGTAACATTTTTTGGGGGCTCGTCCGGGATCGCACGAACGACGAGCCGATCGAATTCCAGAGACAGCGAGCTACGAAAAATTCCACAGAAAATGACGACGCAGCAAGAGAGGAAAACCCGATCGCAAGCGTCTTGAGTCGCCATAACCGAGGAACCGACGAAACAGACGCAAGCAGAGCTCCTGCAGACCGCCATAAACGAGATTCGACAGCTGCGAGAGGAACGAGAGCGACAACAGGCACGCTTCGAAATCGTCTTACAACAGCGCGACGAAGAACTGCGCCGCCTCGAGCAGAGAATCGCTTCGCGGGAAGACAACACAGCTAAGTCTTTCTGATAACAGAACTTCCGGTTCCGACACTAGAGCTTGCGGGGATTCAAATAATGATTTTCGCGCGAGAACGGGCTTTAAATTAAAACCCGACACATTTGACGGAAAAGTTCCGCTGCGAGAGTTCCTCTCGCAATTTCTTTTGATCGCGCGCGCGAATAACTGGGATGAATCGACAAAAACTGTTGCTTTAGCCGCAAATTTAAGAGGAAAAGCGCGAACTGTTTTAGAGAACATAGAAAATTTTGATAACCTAAATTTTTCTGAAATAAAATCGAAATTAGAATTACTTTTTGGAGAAGATACACAAAATTATTATTCGTTGTTCACAAATCGAAAACAGAAATTCGGGGAAGATCTTGCTTCTTTTGGTGCCGAACTAGAGAGATTATCGCGACTTGCTTATCCTGAATGTTCCTTCGCAGTAAGAGATAAAATCGCGTGTGCGCAATTTATTTCCGCTCTCTCCGATGGATTCTTGAGGAGGATCCTTCAATTAAAAGGAATAACCTCCTTAAATTTGGCCGTAGAGAGAGCGAAAATCGTTAAAATGATACAAGGAGAAAATTTTGAGAGAAAGAGAGAAAATTTCAACGGGAAATTTAATAATTTCGGAAAATTTAATAGCGTGAATTATCAAAAGGCAGAGAGGAACGACGCGCGGAAAGACTATAAAAACGGCGGAAATAAGAATGAGAACGCGCGAAAGGAACATGAAAAGAGAGATCCTTCGGGAGGAAAATGGCGAGGGGGTAATTTTTTGTCTAAGGGAAAAGAATGTTGGACGTGCGGGAAAACAGGGCATTTTCGATCAGAGTGCCCTGAAGAGAAGGGAAACGCGATTTAGTTGAGCTCTGCGGGGTGAGTTCGACTTCCTCTCGTAAAACCCCGATGAATCGATATATTAATTTCAATGTCGCTAGGATTAAAGAAAATAATTTTTATTACAGTGGAAAGGTTAATAATAAAAATTGTTCTTTCAAAATAGACACGGGCTCCGATATTTGTCTTTTAAATAGAAAATTGATTGATAAAGAAATTAAAAAGATTCGAGTTAGAGGTTATAGTTTAAGATATCCAACCGGAGAAAAAGTGTCAATTGATTTCGAAGTTGAAGTTAGAGTAGAGATTGGAAAATATTGTATTGTGATTCCTATGTTCGTTGCCGCCATTAATGATGATTGTATATTGGGCACCGATTTTCTTAAAAAAATTAATTTAGAAAATATTTTTGATTCTGAATTTAATGAATTAAATGAAAATTTAAAATCAAATGAAAATAAAATTTAAAATTGTTCACGAATAGAGAATTTTCCTGAAGTCCCAATTATTTTAAAGAAATTTTTCGAAAATAATTCAATAAATTTAAGAAATACTGAAAAAGAAATTTTTGCCAATTTTCTAAATAATTATCAAAATGTATTTTCTGAGAATATTGTGGCTGGCAATTGTAGCATTGTAGAACATGTTATTAGCATAAAAGACTCTCTCCCCATAAAACAGGCACCTCGTCGAATTCCTATTCATTTAAGGAAGGAAGTTGATAAAATAATCGAAGACATGAAGGAACAAGGAGTCAGAAGAATCTCAAAGTCCATGGATTTCTCCGGCCGTTATGATCAAAAAGAGGGACGGCAGTATAAGATTCTGTATCGATTATCGAAAACTAAATGATGTGGCGGTAAAGATTCTTACCCCCTTCCCCGTATAGATGAATTGTTAGATCAACTCTCAGGTAAGTCGTGGTTTTCCACACTAGATTTAAAAAGCGGTTATTGGCAACTAAAAGTCCGATCAGAGGACAAAGAAAAGACAGCTTTCTCGATCGGTAGGGGTCTTTGGCAATTTACGGTAATGCCGTTTGGTTTATGTAACGCTCCCGCGACTTTCGAACGATTAATGAAAAAAGTATTACACGGGCTTTTATCAAAAATATGTTTAGTATATTTAGATGATGTAATAATTTTCGGGAAAACATTTGATGAAATGATAGAGAATTTAAATATAGTATTTTCACGATTAAAAGAAGCCAATTTAAAATTAAATCCAAACAAATGTATTTTCTTCAAAAAAAACGTTAAATATTTGGAACATATAATTTCTGAAGAGGGCGTTACTACAGACCCCGAAAAGATTATTGCCGTGAGAGATTGGCCGATCCCCCATACGAAAAAGCAGTTACGAAGTTTTCTCGGTTTTTGTTCGTACTATAGGAAATTTGTTAAAGGATTTTCTTTGTTGGCAAAACCCCTTTACATGTTAACTGAAAATCAAGTTAAATTTGTTTGGGGAAATGATTGCCAAAATGTTTTTGAGAAGTTAAAATCGATGCTATCGTCTTCTCCAATATTATCTTTTCCGAAAGGAGAAGATGAATTTATTTTAGATATCGACGCTTCTAACATCGGTATTGGTGCAGTATTATCTCAAAGACAATCTGGACAAGAAAAAGTGATTGCTTATTTTAGCAAAGTCCTTAGTAAAGCCGAACGGAATTATTGCGTGACCCGTAGAGAATTATTAGCAATAATAGATTCTTTGAAATTTTTCCGTCATTATCTTTTAGGTCGAAAGTTTTTAATTCGTACAGATCATGTGTTATTAAAATGGTTGATGTCTTTCAAGGATCTGGAAGGAAAATTGGCTCGATGGCTTGAGAGACTTCAAGAATTTGAGTTCGAAGTTATTCATCGAAAAGGACAATGTCACGGGAATGCTGATGGACTATCCAGGCGATTATGTGAGACCTTCGGATGCGAATATTGCGCCAAAGTCGAGAAGAAGAACGCAGAAGAAACAGAGAAAATGGTCGCTCATATTGTGCTCGCAAGAGAAGATCTTGAAGAATGGCGACAGGCACAACGAAGAGATCCAAACATCTCATTTATTATACGAGGAAAAGAAAAAGAAAAAAAACCATTGCATTCGGAAGTTCCTGTCGGAAATATTTCGGCTCAAATTTACTGGTCTTATTGGGATTCTCTTGTTCTAAAAAACGGAATTCTCTATAAGAGTTGGGAAGCCCCAAATCTACGAACTAGTTTCCTTCAATTAATAGTTCCCCAAGATCGAATTAAAGAAATTTTACAGGAGACTCACGATTCTCCGTCTGGAGGACATTTTGGAGTTAACAAGACTTTCGAGAAGATCCGAAAAAGATTCTTTTGGGCAAATTGCAAACAGGATGTTGAGAGATGGTGCAAAACGTGCAAGGTCTGTGTATCAAAGAAAGGTCCTTCGGGAAAAGGAAAATCTCCCTTACAAATATACAACGTCGAAACTCCATTAGAGAGGATACAGATGGATATCCTTGGTCCTCTTCCGTTGACTAAGTCAGGGAATAAATATCTCCTAGTTATGGTGGATTGTTTCACGAAATGGGTAGAAGCTTTCCCTATCAAGAACATTAGAGCCAAGACTGTGGTTGAAGTTTTCGTGAATCAGTTTGTTTCAAGGCATGGAGTGCCTGTTGAGATTCACACGGATCAGGGAAAGAACTTCGAATCTCAGTTATTCGTAGAATTAATGCGACTTCTTGGAATCAAGAAAACGAGAACTACTGCTCTTCATCCCCAATCTGATGGCCAAATAGAACGTCAACATCAGACGATTATTAATTATCTGGCCAAATATATTTCCGAAAATCAGAAAGATTGGGATGAATGGATTCCCATGTTTCTCTTGGCATATAGATCCTCGAAGCATGAGACTACTGGAATAACTCCTGCAGAATTGTACTTCGCTCGAGAACTTAGATTGCCAATAGACTTGATGCAAGAAAGTCCTAGATTTGGCGAAGAAAGATTACCCCTAGAAAATTTCGTAGAGAATTTGAAAGATAGATTAGAAGAAATTCGTTCTTGTGTCAAAGAACGTATGGTTATAAAGTCTTCTCAAATGAAAGCTAGGTATGATCGAAAAGATAGAATTGTTCTCTTCGAGGAGGGAGAGAAAATCTGGCTATATAATCCAAGAAGAAGCAAAGGGAAGGCCCAGAAATTACAGAGCAATTGGGAGGGCCCTTATTCGATTGTTAAAAAATTTAACGACGTGGTATATTGTATACAAAGAACTTCTAGGCATAGGAAAAAGATCATGCATTCAGACAGATTAGCTCCTTTTCTTGAAAGAAATTAGAATTGTTAGAATAGATTGGAGCCCGAAGAATGTCTATTTAGTTAGAAAACTTAAAAAAAAACTTAATTAATTAAAATAGGTTGAACTGTTTACTGCGTAATCTTTTTCTTCTTTTACAGAATCTCCGAAGAGGAGATTTTACTTCGAAGGAGATTTCGTTTGGAAGAGTTTTTCGGTTTTGCTTGGGGGAGGAAACTGGAAGTCGTCGAACTGAGCCTTCCAGGAAGAGGGAAGTTTTGTCTTCGCTTCAGAAGCTTCGTCTTCGCTTTACTCTAAGAAGACTGCCTCGCCCGCGGTTTTTGATCCGTGGTTTTCCCACGGGACTTCGGGCAAGGACTTGGGGAGTCCATGAGGGACGTTGGGTCCACGGAGGATACCCCTCCTTGTCTGAAGTTCTTCACGAAGTCGCAGGAAAATCGGGACGTGGCGAAAAGAACATCGAAGGTCGATTGGGTTTGAGTCGGTGAATCGCCCGGTAACTTGAGGCAGCAGCCCAAGGTAGGGCAGGATGGTTCGTTGAAGCCCTGGAGTCGACGAGTAGCTGTCAGTCAATTGAGACCAGTGTGACAGAGTCGCTCGGTAACCTGAGACAGCAGTCCAGGGAGAGCAGGAAGGCTCGTAACAATATATATGAATACGGACGTAACAATATATATGAATACGGACGTAACAATATGTATGAATAAGAGAGTCGTCCGGATTCCAAGGCGCGGCAACCGAAGCAGTCAGTCTCAACGTAACGCTCGAACCGTGAGAATCACCTGATCGATCGGCGTGTGGCCGTTAATTCTTTCAGTCTGTTCGACCATTCTCTCGTGTCGTTCTTTGCTCGTGTCGTCTTTTCTCTCGTCGTGTGAAGCTTGTGTCGTGTGTTTAGTGAATCATCGGGTTCCTGCTTGAACCGATGTATTTTTTTCTCTCGAGCGATCGCGTCGTGATCGCTGCGACACAAGTGACTCTCGGTTTATGGACTTTCCGTCTCGCCTCGTAGCACGCGAGCGATTTCGTTATAATCGCGACAGTACAAAGTATTCATTCCACATAAGCAGCGATTTATCAAAGAATTAACATAATTATTCATTAATTTTGTTATACTCGCGAGCTGACGATCGTATCTCCTTCGCGACCGTCCTCGGCCTCGGCGCATAAGATTTCCGTCGGCCGCGATCAAGATCTCCGTCGGCCGCGATCAAGATCTCCGATCTTCAAGATATCCGACTCGCTTAAAGGCCGCTTTCTAAGGGACGGACCAGAAGATCTCCGTTCGCTAGATTGATACGGATCGTCGCTCGCGCCAGTTTGTGAATTGTTATAAAATAAATGTTTATTATAGACGACACGACAGTTCACATTTTCTCTCCCTTCACTGATCCTTCAGCGGATCTTCGGATTCGCGCAACCTACCGTCTTCGCGTTCAATTCTGAACGGATTCCGGCACTCTCTCGTCTCTTTTAAATTATATCGCGGGGGCCGATCTCCTCGATTTCCGATCCCCCCCCCCCCCCGAACAATTATCATCCTTACTATAATCATCACTTTCGATATCACTTGCATCATTATCGCTCATATTTTATTGCTACTATTAGAATTTATTTCACAGCTTTCGTCAAGATCACCGTTACTATTTATACTTTCATCACTCGAATCACCTGATAAACAAACTATCATCAAAAGATCCTACATTATCATCTCTATTTATAGTTTCATCAGGATTGCTCAAATCGCAGCATTCATTGACACTATCATTGTCGATTGTACTATCATTAGTAGTGCTTTCACCTAAGACGTTACTGTTATCGAAAATTTCTTCATTATCATTTTTATTCACTTCTTCACAAAGCGATGTATTCCGACGTCACCTGGATAACGTCCTTAATGGAACCTAAAAACAGAATAATACATAGTCTTAAAATGGACGAAGTACAATAAGTTAATTTAGAAATAGCGAACGTTGGAAATTAAATAAGGAATTAAATTGGTCATATTTAATATTTTCTACTCAAATAGTTCTTAAGATATGAATTTTTGAATATTTCCAAATTTATCATATTCTCACACAGTTAAATTCCAGTAATTTTTTGTATAGCTTTTCAACTTTTAATTGAGAAAATAATTTAAAAATGGTACTTAAAATTTAAAGTTATCCAAAGAGAATAGAAAAAAAGAACCAAAAAAGTGAAAAATCAGAAGATAAATTTCAGAAGATAAATTGTGAAAAACAAATTTACTATGAGTACGTTGAAGTTGATTTGAAATTACTGAAGATTACAGTAATTATATACAGCTACAATATATGATATTGCAGAGTTATGCATATATACATACCGGAACTGTGGGATCTTCTTTACAAGGTTTGTAGCTTTTCTTGGTAACTGGCAATTGCAGATCATCAAATAAAATCTCGTCATCTCGAATGAGATTTGTAGTAATAATAATATCCTACAAAGATCATTTTGATAATCAATATCTTTTGTTTACAATATCGTTTGCAAATTTTTTATGTAATTTAATTAATTTAACAGACATAAATTTAAAGGAGCAAATGTAAAAAGGATATCAGTGATGTCAACATTGTCATGGAAATTTTCAAATTAGAGTGAAATTTTTATACATTAAAAAATTTAACTTTTTCAAAGAAAGCTTTATAGGAGTGAACGTAAAAAAAATACATTTATAATCCCTTTTTGCATTGACTCCTACGTATATACAATATATGTACATAGGTATATCATATATGATAGTATACTCACACGTTTATTCACTAGAAAACGTTACAAATATTCTATGTTTAACCTCAAAAGGAATTCATAAAAAAATAGTGTGTGATTCTTTGGATCAATTTTCTTACACTAATTATTAGATGATGAATTACGAATCATATTGGATTAGTTATAATTAATCCAATATATTGTAAATATGAAAATATTAATTACAATATATTATAAATTATAAATTATAAATATATTATAAATTGGATAATTTATTGATTTAACTGGATTTTTTATCACACTTGTTCGAGATTGATCGTTTGCGTGTATCGATGATACAAAATCAAACTAGACCTTCGACGTATGCGCACATAGAATTTGCGTGTGCGCATGCGCATAATATGGTGTCATCCGCGGTCTCATGCAGCCCCGTGTTAAGATAGCGTATGTGCGTCTGTGAACAGTTGCAGTTTGATATATTTGTTAATAATCTTATTGTATTAATTTGTAACGTACCTGTGATTAAAAAACTAAAATGTATCTTATAAATTGTGATGAAGATGACTCTTATTGTATCGTGGATGATACTGATGTCATTTACGACGACGATAACCCACCAATCTCTGGAGAAAAAGTGCTTTTTCATTGGCAAAAATCAACGTACGAAGGAATCATCATCATGCATTCAGGTAAGTCAGTATATACATATATATATTTTTTTACACTTGAAAAGCTTCTTTTTATCACGCGTCGCACTTAGTTCGAGGTTATCCTATGGGGTAATAGACAAAGTGCGAGTGAAATATATATTATATATATACAGGGTGAGGCACCTTAAATATCTTCGAATCTATAAGGTCTAGACAAAGATTTGTGTAACCAAAATTGCACGGTACCAAGGGGGGAGGAGCGCTTTATAAAGTAATAAGACAATAGTTATGTACTGTGACCGTGATTCTTTTCTTAGATAATTATAAGTATAATTAGTTAAGGAGTCGTTGTTAATGACTATCGGCACACCTTCGGCGCGATGTACGGAAACCGATCGACAACTAAAGCGAAACAATTATACCATAAGTTGGGGCGCCGTCGAAAACGAACGTTATGAAAACCACAAGTTTTGCATCGGTTGGGAATCGCGACGGGAAAATCCACGGCTATTCAGTCAACGGAATTGGTAGAGGGGGTTGGTCCTTGCGGACGGGACGGGAGAGAATCGAGATAGGCACGAATAAGTTGCACAGATAAATTGATATAGAAGAATATAATATAACAAATTGTATTTGAGAAAATAATTATAATTGAACCGCTAAGGTCAGAGAGAATATTATTATTTAAAAGATATTGACAAAAAGAATGATTGAATTGAAAAATATAAAGACAAAGGATGATATAAAAGAAATAATAATAAGAGATATAATTCGTGATATTCTGGCCAGCTGTTTGTTGGCCGAAAGGCTTCTCGCGATCGAGCGCAAGAGTATCGGGTTTCACGCGCGAGCCGGAAGTCAATTCTTCGGCGAAGAGTTTTACCGCGACTCGAGGCTTGTCCGGGCCTCGGCAGCGAGGAAAATTCCTTCGCAAGCCAACAATTAACTTGCGCTCGCCCGCGTGAAATCGCCGAATTTTCACAAAGTCGAACAGGATATACTAGGTGCTTAGAGCAGCCGTATACACCGCGACAATAATATTGGTCGATATATTCGGTCAATCTCGCGGTACGACTCGTATTGTCGATCGGAATTATACGTTAAACGAACTGCCTTGGAGGCAGCGACGAACTATTCAATCTAATAACGCGACAAATATCAATGTCCTTGATTTACGCAATAACTCGGAAGCGACGAAATAAGATACAACTTTTACGCGATCCACATAATTCCGCTACTGCACAATACGAAACGAACATACGATATTACAGACGCGCAATATACCAGGCGGCTATGTGTACGAGCTCGCAATATACAGAGATTATTCAGATACAATCAAGGCAACGAAATAAATACGAAAACGATAATGATTGACTGTCGGCGGCAAATGATCTCGGGAGAGAGAGTACTCACGCGGATCCGTCGGCTCGGATGAGTCGTTTTGCCGATCTACTGCGCAATCCTCGAAATAACCAAAATCGTGTAAAATAACGATACGAAAACCTTACTTACGACAGCGATGACTCAAGGGCGTGACTCATCCGAACCTTACTTGTAACTTGGCGGCTTTACAATCAGTCGACGTCAGTCTCACCGGTAGTAACCCTCGTAGGTCCTTATCAGCGCAGCGAAAAATTAGGCCTCCGCTCCGTACATCGGTCCGCCGAACAGTGACGAACGGAAGGTCCGCAGGAGACACGCCGGCACATTAATATTTGATAAGGCCACGTGTGGCGCTTCCGAATTACGCAGGGCCGTGTAGCGGCCGCGAGGAGCCTTGCGGCCCTCGCGCTTCTAATCTCCGGCCCCTGTCTTCTCTCGCTCGCTCTCCTTTAATTTCTAGGGAAGCACTGATTGCGGCAGCGTAGGGTAGTATCCGGCCCTCCCTCTGTGTAGGATGCATCTCCGGATCGATTTCCTTTTCGATCGAGCTTCATCCGGCAAAGAAATTCGGGCTCGAGATTCGGACACAGTTCCGTACCTCCTCTTCGGGGCTCTCGCGCTCCTTGCGCTTGAGTGGTCTCCCCTTTAATTGCTCCTGTCGAGCCTGTGAGTAATAATTATTAAAAAGGCGGCAGCTTCGGTTCTTTCCCTTTATTCAGTAATGCGATTTCAAGTGTCGTGGTTCTTACCAGGCGCGCTCCTGTTGACTGTTTCGGGGCCTCCCCTCGTCCTCGATGTAAAATGTGCTTTTCTTGCCGTCACCGGATGAGATCCCGTCGACCGTATGCCTTGGCCACCGTAACCTTAGTCTAATTGTCTAAATAATACTCGAGACAAAATAGCGAAAACCGCGGTATCGCGTCCGATCCCGCGTTCAGGCCGCGCTCTCTCTCCCTAAATCGAGAGAGCGGAGGCCCGCGCGACCGGTCCCGGCCGGGCTTACCAGCCCTTGTGACGGACGTACAAAACGTCACGTCACAGTACACACATACGTCGTATCTTAGGTAAAAGTAAAAGACAAATATTATCCTTTGTAGAACGCTCCTCCCATCGCTTCGCCGCGCGCCTTGTATCAGGTTACAGCGGGAGGTCTCTTCTCGCCGTGCACTTCTACTCCCGCGGATTCACCGATCTTTTTAAATTAATTTCTCGTTAATTATTGCGAAAATAGCAAAACAGTAGATGACTTTTCTACTGGATTTCATCTGCTCTACCTGAACGTTGCGAGTGGGGTGCGAATTATGGGACACCCTGTATAATTATATACGTTTACATATATTCCTATATCTAGAGATTTGATTATATATGAACTTATTAAATTGTCAAGTGTGGAATATTTAAAAAAATGATTAAAATCTCACCAATAGTTTTTTATAGCATCTTGCTCTTCAGATTTCCTTCTCGTAATTTTAACATTACATTTCCTTTTGAAAAAGGGGCTAATTTCTCAGAAATTTGCTTGGCCATTTCATCGTCATTCGATACTTTTTCATTAATCTTGATTGATTTATTGGTTTCTTCTATTTTTGTTCTCAATGATCTTCTGGAGTAGATTTTGTGAAGCTTCATTTTCTGCTTGTTGATGTTCGGTTTGCTTATAAGATTCCTATAAGATAATGAAAAGAATTTAGAACTTGATAAATTAAAGCATATATATGTATATATATGAATATATATGCATAATATTATATTAATATATGAATAGAAGTTCAATCAGTAATAATATATATCAGTAATAATATATATATATATAACCTACAAATATACAAAAGAAACAGAATATTGGCTTTATATATTTTATTTATTAAATATTGTAAGGGAATTATAATTTGTATGTGCGTATGATATGTGTGCATGTACGTATGTGTGTGTGTGTGGTGTGTGTGTATGTGAGCGAGCGCCAGGATACGCAAAAGCTCTACGTGTACACTTGGCGTTATGAATGCCTTCCCACCTGAAGACAGCCGAAATAACTAGAAACAATGCGTCTAGCAATATTGACTCAAAAGCAGCTGTCTTCAGGTGGGAAGGCATTCATGACGCCAAGTGTACGTAAGCACAAGGAAGGTGCGCACTCGGCAAATTAAGAGCCGCGTGCTCTCTTCGTTCTCTCTCGCCGATAAGCCGTGCTAGTATATAGACGTGTTCGACTCGCGCTCTCTAAACTCTTTCAGAGTATAACTGTGTAAAACCTATTGTCAGAGAATAAACTTTTGAATTATAAACCTAACAAACATAATAACAAAAATTCATTAATGTAATACAAAATAATTTGAATTACTTACTTCAATGATACTCTTGATATTTGGATTGTCCATTTTTTAGTTTTTTCAGTCTTTTGTGAATAAAAAGAAAAGAAAAATGCCAGCCATTCCTTCATAGCCGCCATGGTTAGTATTTTGTCACTAGAATTGTCACTAGAAAACACAAGTTTACACAGCCGACTAGTAGCCCTCGGGCTGAGTACGAATGTGTAGTGTTGTGTCAACAGTTACGGCAATTGGAACGCAACTTGTGTCGCCGTGTGTACAAAAGTGTCTAGGGATATTTCAATTGGAAAGGACCCTCTGTCGTCTGGCTCTGGACCACAGACATCTATAATATACTAGACAGCTAACCTTTATTCCCTAGACGGCCCGGTATATAATGTATAACTTGTACACAACATAATAACCGATTGGAATGTGTTGGTTGTATGTATGTATGTGTTGATATACACTTACTCAGTTATCCATAGGCGGAGGACATAAAATTTAAACCATTCTAGCATTCCATTCGGTTACTAAGTCTGCCGCCTATGCGTAAATAAGTACATAAGTAAATAAGTACATGGACGTTTCCTACATCCATGAGTACATAAGTTTCGGGTATACAGAATCTAGTAACTATATAAGAAACCTAGTTGTCTAGTATATTATAGATGTCTGTGCTCTGGACAGCGATCATGTAACTTTTCCCCTAGGGCGGAAAGGCGAAAAGTGAAAAGTTTCACGTGATCTCATGATCATGTGTGCTTTCCAGCAGGAACACAGGCGACACTGTATAGCACAGTGTCACACACAGTGCTTTCCAACAACGACACAGCGAAGCACAACTCGACACAGCATTGGTGTAGAGTTCGAGTGTGTTTCCTAGTCATTGTTGCTAATCTTTAAAAGTGAAAAAACTTTTTCAATCAGTCCTAAATTAGTAATTTGTGTCGATACATTTTAAACATGTTTCAATGTAAGCATTGTTGTGCGAAAGTATTAACTCTCGACGACGTACCAATTCATCAATGTTTTATTGGAAAGAATGTTTATGTGGAAAAAAACAATATTCTCTTTGCAACTACAACAAAACAATGTGGGTATCTGGAAAAACACCTATGATTTTCAAAAGTAAAGGTTACTTACGGCTCGATATAACTTACTTCTTTCAGTATCTGATAGCTGTGATACGAATAAGAAGCAATCGGAAAATAAATGTATTCTTCCAGAAATATCTCCAGGATCTTCTGAGATGAAGGTGATGAACAAAACAACGTATGTGTTTAATGAAAAATTTATCATAAAAATAATATGATATATATTACTTACTACTAGTATATTACTGTATACTAGTATGACTATCTAGCATATATAGTGCTCTGTCTCTTAATCATGAATAATCCTATAAGTAATAGGTAATGTAATGAATTGAAAAAATATAACTTATTTTTTTAGAAGCTGTTTGGGACAAACGTGCAACACTTGCATTACTAGCTTTGTATGAAGCAAATATAGAAAACATTGATCATCCTAAAAAGAAGACCAAAATATGGTCAATAATTTCCATGGGCTTGCTCGAACATGGTATTCAGGTGGGTTTCATCTTAATATACAATATGCATATATCAAAGGTCTTTAAAATTTCTGCTATAAGATGGAATAAATTTTATTGTAAATTATACTTATTTTTATATTATAAACATCAGGTGTTGTTAAAATTGAAGTTATTGCACAAAATTTTTAACTCACTTCATTATTGCAGGTGACCGATCAACAAGTTCGTTGGGAGATGAATGCACTAATGAAACGATACAAAGAAGTCATTGACAATAACTCGAAATCGCGGAGAGGAACTATAGATTTCGAGTGGTTCCATGTAATGGATGACTTTTAGGGAAAAAAGAGAAATATAACAGCCGCAGTATATACTGTATCATCAAAAGTAGGTTTAGAAAAAGTGGAACCTTCTACGTCATAGCCATCAGTGAAAAAATTTCATCGCGGTTCTCGAAAAGTGAGTGAACAATCAGCAATGAAAAAATTGGCTACAATAGAGTCTTCTAGCAATAGTCACAACACTGAGGAGAAAAAAACACTCACAACCCATGGCACTGGAAGTAACATTGCTAAAACAAAAATTGAATTAGAGAAACACTGGTTGAAACACTTGCAACTAAAAGAAGAACGTGATAAAAATAAAGAAGAAAGAAACAAAGATTTGATTGAAAGTAAAAGAAAGCTTTAAAATTGAAAAAGAGACACCTGGCTATGAAAGAAAAAGAAATGGAGCAAAGGCATGATATTGCTACGAATAAAATGAGCGAAAAAAGAAAAGGACACGCTAACATAATGAAAATCGAAAGACTGAAATACAAACTTTCAAAAAAATTTATAGAAAAAAGGAAAACAAAAACATTGACGTGTCAGAAGAGTCAGATTGAAAATGTAATAAAGACGGTGGTTGCTCGCAACAATGAAAATCCTGCCAAGTTTCTTAATATAACTATTTTATTTCTTATTATTTGTTTTGTTTTATGAATGTTAAAATGTTTTATGATTTATGTTTTATGAAATTACGATCATAAAATTTTTTTATGAAATTACGTTTTATGAAATTACGATCATAAAATTTTTATGCAAATTACGAACAAAGTCATTAGTTATAATGTAAGCCTACTTTAGCTGGATTCCATAAAGCGCAATATGTGGACATGTATCTATAGTACACGTTACGTATACTATAGATCATGCACGCATATGCGCTTTACGGAATCCAGCCTTTCATGTATTCTGATCTCTATAAAACCATAAGAATTTTTATAGTTGTAAGAAATGTTTTTCCTTAAAAAAATTCTACTTTTATAATATATTGTATAATAATAAGATGTAGTAACATATATTTTGTGATTGTTATGGTATTGTTTTTAATATTATAACTAAATAAGGGTCAATTTTGAGGAAAGAAAGAAATTTATTGAACTATATGCAGACATACAAATTAATTCATTTGTTACATAACATCATGGCCTAGTTTACATCGATTGTTTAATACGCGTATTAAAAAGTAAATAAGTAGTAAATTAGTTTACTCATTGATTGATCAGCTCAAAAATATTACTTGATACGAGTATCAAGTCGTCCATATCGTATAAAGAGTTTATAACAAAATTAATTATATTTTTATTAGACTGAAACAACCACAAAATTTCAAAAAGTAGCAAATAAAAAGAGTAAAATCATTGTTACTCAGTATTCATAAACAGTTAGGAAACATTTCATAAAATAATTCAGTTCTACGGTCCATCCCAACTGTTCCATTATCCATTGCTTCTTGTTCAATGTCATTTGTAATTACACTGGTACAATCATTCAAAACTTCTGAAAAATCGTATGTATCATTTTTCTCAATACAGTAATTGTGTAATATACATGCTGCAATTACAGTGTTAATGACAAAAGGTAAATCGCGGTATTCATTGAAAAACTTAATACGACGAAATCGTCCTTTCAGTTGACCGAATACTCGTTCAATTGCCATTCGTGTTGAAGAATGAATATAGTTGAACTCTACTTGTTGAGGCGTCAAATGTCCATTGTCTCAAATGATGGAACAAGCCAAGGTAACGACGGATATGCCGAATCGCCTAACAAAAACGTCTTATCGAGAAATAATATTTCTTGATTCATAGATGCTTCATGATATAGCTCAGATCTTCTGAAAATACGAGCATCATGAAGGAAACCGGGATCACCACAATACACATTTACTACTTATTTACTTTTAATTAGTAAACCGCATATCTGCATCTGCAATTGCTTGCAAAGAGATTGAGAAAAATTTTTTTCGATTGCAATAGTCTCGTGCACGGTCTAAAGGCTTTTCTATTCGGATATGTGTTCCATCAATCGCTCCTAAGACTTTCGGAATACCTTTCTTTAACGAAAATTTTTCACTTACAACTACAGCTTGAAGACCCTGTGGCCATTTGATCATTGAATCAAATTTTGTTAAAAGCCAAGTTACTACTCGCCGTAGAACTCGAAATACAGAAGAAATGGATATATCAAATCTGTCTGATATGGTTCGCAATGGTTCTGTATTTGCGATATACCATAAAAATAGTAGAAAATTTAACTTTGCAGAAATAGGTTTGACTCCAAAAGAATGTGAGGGTATAAAACCGGATAAAAAACTCCAATTCATCTGAAAATAAAATGATATCACTGTATAATACCATTGTAATTGTAGAACTGTTAAACACTAATGCACAATGTATATATTACCAATTAGTTTCGATGCAGTATGCCGATTTAGTCGTAAATGTTGTTTATATTCTTCATCAGTCCAAGAATCAATAATCTGAAGGTAATTTTCAATGCGCTGTCTCCTTTGACCACTTGTGAAGTGAAGCATCAGTGGGAATAATAATAAGTCCTCGTCCCCTTCACTATCACCACTAGATGAACTCGCATTGTCTTCTGTATTGCTTGATTCACTCATAGCACTGTCTATTGAACTGCTACTGCTGCTGAAATATGTTTCAGCAAGTTGGCAAATAATTTTATCATCGTTGTCCATCTATAAAACAAGAATATTCTATTATAATCTGGAAAACTGATAAATTATAAAGTAGAGTATGTTCGGCTGTACCCAGAGTATCCATAGGAATGTATCAAACAAATTACCTCATTTGTTTGAGAAAAATGATCATTAACATTTGATTGTATATTTGAGTAAAACTACTATTTTTTAAAACTATCCGTGTAAATTATTGTTGTAACACTTACCTCTTATCAGCATTAGTTTTTGTTTTTAATCACATAACCTTTTTACTGCTTTAGAATTATTCTAGTGAAAAATCCTAGTGAAAATATGAGTGGGGTCCGATTGACCACGTTACTTTTGACCACAGAACCCTCTGATAGGTAGACCTAGTAAAAGACCCTATACAGCAGTCAATATAATTGGCTGTGGTCAAAAGCAACGTGGTCAAACGGGACGCTCCCGAAAATATAAATGTAGTCCGATAAATGGTCGAGTTTTATGTTCCAACAAACACTCATGCACAGTGTTCGAGTGTGTCGCACAGTATCGCACTGTATCACCTTGCTGGAAAACAGCCCATGTAACTCGACAAAACGTAGAAATGTAAAACTTTTCACGTGAACTTTTTCGCCATCAAATTTGCTGGCGGAAAAGTGAAAATCTAGTAACTTTGTAATATATATTGTTATTACTGTGCTGTGAAATACAAGAAACATTATATTTCTAAAGGTGTTTATAAGGTTAGATATTCTACAAATGACAAAGACATTTATATTTCGCTGATATCACATCACGTTGACCATTACAGTTACACATATTGATATTTATTAATAGTTTTTATCATGGCTGCAGCATGGTGGATAATTCAACTTGCTGAAGAACAAGAAAGAAAAAGATATTTGAAATTACAAAGAAGACAGTTACGCGATACAGCTAATCTAGTATATTTGACATATTGGAGTCACAATTTCTCCATTTATATCGGTAAGTAAAGACATTGCAGCGAATAGTATTTAATTTAAATAAAGAAAATAAATGAAGGTATTGTAAGTCGTATACAAAAAATATACAAAAATTTATGATACTTTAATTTTAAGTCAGTTTATATGCAAAATTTGAAATTATAGCTCACCTATTATAAATTACTTGCTAAATTAATTGTCTGTTTGTGTGTGTGTGTGTGTGTATAGTATTTAAATTTAATATTTTATTCAAAACATACAGACTTTCAAAAGACGCTACATTGGCATTGTGTGAACATCTACGACCGCATGTGCAACCAGTTGTTAGATCAACAGCAATTCCATTAGAATTAAAGGTACAATTAGATAAAGATAAATATACATATAAACATATTAAAAACATCATATAACAATCTGATATGTTAGTGAGGGATATATTACATATAGTATATTATATATTTTATTAATTATAGATTTTGGGAACATTAAATTTTTTGAGCTCTGGATCCTATCAGAGAAATGTCGGACAGGACTTTTTAAATTGTTTCTGTCAATCTTCCGTTAGTAATGCAGTACATCAAATTGTAGATGCCATTAATATTATAATGCCAGACTGGATAAAATTTCCTACACAACCCATTTTAATTTCATGTGTCTAGGAAATTCTGCATATCCATTATTGTCCTTTTTAAGGCTTCTAGGTATTTACCGTGGCCATGTTGGAATCGTGACGTCAGAGGCGAGAAATAACATGTTGAGAATTCTTAGATGCCATTTCCAAATAAAAAGATATTTGCATAAAATAACACTTGAGATCTCTTTAACACACTTCTAAGATACCTCGAAAGCTATCCTTTCCCTCAATAATTAATAAATAGTAAAATGAATGTGATACGAAACCTTGTCACGCGGGGACACACGCGATTTGACAACTGTCGAAAGAAGTAAAAAATGGTCCTTCCACGTATTGCATTCCTTGCTAATGTTAGCATTCGAAGTATTTTAGAGGTTCCAGGAGTACGTTACACGTTACAACACTAGCCTAGAGCGAATAATTACGAAATGGCATCTAAGAATAAATTGGGTTGTCAACACGTCACTTTTCGCCACTTCGTCACGCCTTATAGTTCATTGATTTGCAGCATGAGGCACTGCACGAGGAAACTGACATGTAGGTAACATGTGGGCACAACATGTTGGCATGTAGATATTCTGCACATTTATTACCATGCAAATGTAAAATAATGTAAAGTATTTTAATAAATGTTAATTGTATTATATATATATTTTATTTTGTAACTCGTTACACATAATTATAGCCATATTTAAAAATATAATTTAAATATATAATTAACTATAATTAAAAATAAAAACAGGGCCTGTGGATCCAGGCCCTGTGCGGCCCATATTCTCGGCACCCCTGCGTCCTCGTCCTCTCCATCCTTCTCCTCTGCATCCGTCTCCTCTCCATTCTCCTCTCCATCCTCCTCCTCTCCATTCTCTTCCTCGCCATCCTCCTCCTCTGCTCCTCGCCCACTGCGCTCTTGAGGAGTAATAACTACACAGAAAATGTAATCCAAGCTATAAAATAATGTGCAAAAAAGGAATGATTTTAGAACTTTGGAATTGCATAGACAAATTTAATATACTTCCTGTTTCTCTCCTTCAATTTTCTCCCTCCTCTTTTTTTTATTCGTTCTTCTTGTTCTTCCTTGTTCTCTTTCTTTTCTATGCTCATGTCCTCGTCTTTTCTTTTTCCGTTCTTTTCTTTCTGCCTTCTCCGCTCTCGTTCCTCCTCCAGTCTCCTAATACGTACATATTTATTATTAAATCAGTAATTTAAAAAATTACACGAACCGTTTTTTCTTGACAACTATATGTGCAATTTATAATACACACAACTCTCTGTTTACCAGGTTCTTTTTCTGCGTTTTATTTTTATGCGATTCTTTTTACACGGTAAATGCATACCGAGTGAAAAAATCATGTAAAAAGAGAACTTTCCCAAACACTTTTTACGCGTTTTTTAATAAAACGATTGTTTACAAATAGCGCAATTTCTTCGGTAAACCTTGATATTAGCGCCGACCTCACCGATTTCAATGACTTTGACATATGTTGTCAAGGACATGGTTCTGAGTAACTTGCAAAAAATTTTAGCCGTCGCTCGTTGTTTATTACAAAGTTATTAACAATTGAAGATAGTGACCGACCGATGCTTGCAACATAAGACTGCATATATTTCGACATGAATTACCGAGCTTATATTTTTAAAATGGAAAGAAAATGATACAAAACTGAAAATGTCAATTATAAACAGGATTATATATTTCACACACAAGAATTGTGAGTTGGACCTTGCTTCGCGTTGTAAAGTGTATGCATGGATGCAGTGGGTTCCGCCCCCCCTACGGGGGGGCTCCACTTCCGGAAGATATAACCTAACCCATATCAAATTTTAGTTTAAAATTAGAAATAGGTTTGGGTTAAGTTATATCTTTTGGAAGTGGAGCCCCCCTCGTAGTGGGGGGGCGGAACCCACTGCATCCATGCATACAAGAATTGTGGGGTGGACCTCGCTTCGTGTTGTAAAGTATATGCGTGGACGCAGTTGGTTCCGCCCCCCTCATGGGGGGTTCCACTTCCGGAAAATATAACCTAACCCAAACCTATTTCTGATTTAAAACTAAAATTTGATTTAATCCTAAAGCTCCTCCCCGCCCACGCAATTACTTAAATATACAATTAATAACTTAAATATACAACTAAATACTTAAATATATAACGCTCATGCAGGGAGAAGTTCAGGTTATCGCATTTAATACGTGTTCTTATCATATCATTTAATTGTTAATAACTTTGTAATAAACAACGAGCGACGGCTAAAATTTTTTGCAAGTTACTCAGAGCCATGTCCTTGACAACATATGTCAAGGTCATTGAAATCGGTGAGGTCGGCGCTAATATCAAGGTTTACCATTTCTTCTTATGTGGAACGTAACTACCGTGTAAAAAAAAGAATTTAGTGTAATCTAAGAATAAACTACCAGTGTACTAACTTTTCTTTCCTTATTCCCTCTTCCTTTTCATCCTTCTTTTTCTCTCGTCTTCTCTCTTCCTCTTTCTTTCTCTCTATATTTCTCCTCCTATCTTCCTCGTCCTTCTTCTCTCTACCTTTCATCTTCTCCATTTCCTTTCTTCTCTCCGTGTCCTTTCTTTTTATTTTTTCTTTGCTCGACCTGCTTAATACCAATATGGAAATTAATAAAGATTGCATCTCACTGCGTTGCACGTTACTTTTTTACAATGTTATGGTATTGAAAGATATTTTATCAATATTTTATACTAGTGAGAAATGCCCCTTATATAATAAGGATAATATAAACGCATATATTAAAATGTCCCTTATATAATTAAAAAAAATAATAAACATAATCACATCTTCTGCAGCAGTAGAGAGAGCAATAACTATTGCTCGGATTGGATAGCAACAATCGAGCAATAGTCGAGCATCGACTATTGCTCGATTGTTGCTATTCAGCATTGGGTGCGTTCAGAAAACATAACTTATAACTCAACGTTGAGTGAGCGCTCACTGAGCAACGAATGGTTGACGTATGTCTTCCGAACGATCATTTTTTGGAAAGTATAAATATTGAAAAATTAAAATTATGGCTAGATACAATCTAATTCTTGCGTTATTAGATGATGGTGATATAATTGATATAAACAGAAATATTATAGCCCATGCAATAGAAGATTTGCAGGAACCATTACCACATGATTATAACGTGAGAAGACGTGGTATTCGTGAAAAAAACAGGAATTATTATGAAGAAATAATTCCAGCGTATAATGATTACGTTTTTAAGGAACATTTTAGAATGTCTGCAAGAGCTATAGAGGTATATAAATTTATCTGTTAGATAAAAACATCACAATCTGCAACGTGTTGTGCTCAGTGAGCGCACTTGAAAACCGCTCAGAAAAATGGCGTCCGCTCACTAAACATGTTGAGTTTCGCTCACTGATCAAAGTGCGTTCACAGAACATTCACTCAACGGTTGTGCAACAGTTGTGTTTTCTGAACGCACCCATTGATGCCAGTTCCGAGATGCGTGCGTTGGATTCACACATATGCACACTGAAATAAACATACACACACACCACTTTCTCGCGCCGCCTTTCCTCGCGTCCCTGCAGGCTGCGTGGAAAAACAATTGCGATCGAGCAGATAAGGATTTCGCTATAAAGCGTTAAATGCTTTTTGGTGATTTGTGCGAAACATTTTTTCGTAATTATTTTCGTAATTATGGAGACGCATAAAACCGTTGTTGAATGTTCAACCGTTGATGAAATTTCAACCTGTGATTTGATGAGAAAAGAAAAAATATATCCAATGGCAAGATACGACGATTATGGGAGAATTTATGAAAGGACTCGCAAGTCAAAACAATACCAAACATCGTGTTGGCGATTAAGCAAGCGAAAGTGGCAGATTAATTTCAGGTAACATTACATATTACACTAACAAAAATTGCTACAAAATAATTCTTATTATGCGAGACGTAGTGGAACGTTTCTTCCGATAGCAACGTAAGTAAATTTCGTTGAAATGCATTTTTTTAATAGATATTTTGTGACTAAATCTTATTCTTTTATTCAAATTTGATAGGTTGTGAAATTTGAAAATTAAATCTCGCGAAAATAGATGTATCGCATATATAAATTTATTTGCCAGATATATCGTACATTTTTAACTGAAATTCGCTGTGTTCTGAAATTTGATAATTAAATCTAGATGAAATATCTAGCAGAAATAGACGATAATACGTGAAATATATAATATTTTATTCTTAAATCTTATCTTTTTATTTAAATATCATATTTCAATTTATGTTTCATATGATTTAATTGCTTTTTTTACTTAAATATAATATATTCTAAACATCAACCAAAAATTGAGTCGAGAAAAAAATTAATGTAAATGTCTCTTTTTATTATTATTGTTTATTCTCCTTTTTTATGTTATTTTAGTCAATCTTTTTTTATTATAATGCAGATACTATAAAATCGCAGTGTAGTTATATGTATAATCGAAGAGATGGTATTGTTGCCTTTTGTTTCTGTTTTTCTGTTAAAACTAGTAATTGCTAGTGTTGATTAGCTTAATCTTATTATTAATTTGAAAAGAAATTACTAAAAGAAAGTTATAATATACAGGGTATTTTAAAAAGGTACGGCCAAAATTTAGGGACATATTCCTCACACCTAAAGGTTGAAAAAATGTTATATGAACATGGGTGCGGAAACGCTTTTTTCAGGAGTTAGAGCTTCTTTTCTGAGTATGCGACGTTATGGCTGAATGAGGTAGTGACCTTATCTGTCAGGCAGAAATCAGAAAAATATTGACCATTAATGTTATGGTTACTTGTTTACACCTAGACAATAGTAGTGGCTGAATAACAATATGCGCATCCCTTGAAATCGGCAGAACATTGTCACATTTCAGTTCAATGCTTGTATTCGGGCGAATGGTAGAAATTTTCAACATTTGTTGTAACCGTACTCAAGGTCACTTTAATAACAAATGTAAATAAACCTACTGATTAAACGATTGTCGTCCACAATGTTTAATCCTAAATTGTTTCTTGCGTAAGTAATACAGTCAACAGTATTTTCAACATAACTCCTGAAAAAAGCGTTTCCGCACTTATGTTCTTATAACATTTTTTAGGTGTGAAGAATATCTCCCTAAATTTTGGCCGTACCTTTTTAGAACACCCTGTATATATATTATATATTGATAGCCGTATCATTATTTCTCCCTCCCTCCCTCCCCCTCCCACCCCTCCTCCTCCCCTCTCTCCCCCTCCCTCTCGCCCCTTCCTATATATACTAGATGTATTATATACAAACAAACATAGCGCCTCACTTTGAGTATTGTGCGACGTTGTGTTAATTGATATGGGAGAAACACAACTGAATGAATTGCAAAAAGCGCAAATCCGGGCCATGAGGGTCATATTACAATGTGATAGACATACCAAAGTGGAGCGTATGCTGCAAGCGCTGCAGTTTATGTCCATAAGACAGAGGCTATATTATAATGTGTGTATATTTATTTTCAAGATTTTAAAGAGTATGTTACCGGATCAATTAAGAAATAGGTTAACAATAGTGGGAAATGAGAGTGAAAGACAGACACGACAAGCCGGGGATATTGTAATGCAATTTCGCAGAACTACGAGTGCACAAAAAAGTATGTTTTATGAAGGAGTTAAAATGTATAATGCCTTACCAACCGAAATGAAACGGAATGAAACACTTGATGCGTTTAAGCGAGCGTTAAAGGAGTATGTAATAATTCATGTAAATTAGATATTGTATTACAAATAGCTGAGAAAGCTAATAAAGATCCATCAATCAATCTCTCCCTCTCTCTCCCTCTCTCTCCCTTTCTCTCCCTCTCTCTCTCTCTCTCTCTCTCTCTCTCTCTCTCTCTCCCTCTCTCTCCCTCTCTCTCCCTCTCTCTCCCTCTCTCTCCCCCCTCTCTCCCCCCTCTCTCTCCTCCTCCTTTCTTTCTCTCTTTCTCTTGAACATGTTTTAAAACTTAAAAAATTTAAAATAAATTTATTCACGCAAATACAGGTTGTAACAATTTTGGCGGGAATAAAACGCAGACATATTTATATGGAAATTATGATAAACAAATTAAAATATATTTGCATCGCCGAGCATTAACAAAAATCTATACATATTCGTCGACGGATTGACTTGATTGTACTTATTACATTATTGTGATCTTTTTAATCGATTTAAACAATATGGTGTTCTTTATATACCGTCTCATTTATACTGATTAGCAAGAAGGCGGCGTAGGTCGCACTAAGTCCGTGACTACCACGCTGCCGACCAGGGTTCAATCCCTGTCCGTCGTACTTTTTTTCTCATTTTTTATTTATTTTTTTCATATTAAATAAAGTCAATTTGATCAACAATTTTGTTTTATCTTTTAAATTTGCACTTTTGAAAGGCAATTTTTTAAAAATCTACTTACGAAACTGGACATAATTTTTATTCAACTTACAACCTTATTATTTTATATATTTTACCCGACATAAAACTAAGTAAATAAAACGCCACTATTTTAACATAGTTCTAATTTAATACAAAAAATATTATATTCATAATTTTGTTTGATGCATAAGTTTTTACTCAACTTCGGTTTCTGGCCTCTTCTAAACTATTTTCCTATTGTCATGTATATTCCTATACAACAAAATTTGATCTTGTCTGATCCTCCGAGATCCTGTCCAATTATTAAATTATAACTATATTCAAATAGTGGCGTTTTATTTCCTTCATTTTATATCGGGTAGAATGTATAAAATAATAAGATTGCAAATTAAATTAAAAAATTGTGTCGTTTCGTGAGTAAATAAAAAAAAAATTTCTTTCGAAAGTGCAAATTTAAAAGAAAAAACAAAATTGCTAATTAAATTAACTTTATTTAACATGAAAAAAATAAATTAAAAAATGAGAAATAAAAAAGAAATTAGAAAATAAAGTGCGAGGGACATGGATTGAATCCGGGTCAGCAGCGTGGTATCCACAGACTTATTGTTAGTGCCCGAGCTACGCCGCCTTCTTGATAGTCGGTATAAATGAGCCGGTATTTATAATGTTAAATATAATCAACGTAATACAAATAACATTTCCTTTTTAAATATTAAATTTGAAAAATTGTGCAGTATTTGTGGCTTAAAGACCGTGAGGCTTGCTGTAGCGCGTCGAAATCTGGTCCTATAAGAATTTTCCGAGAAGAAGAATTACATTCTTTTTGCAAAAGATTTTTGAAGGGATGCGCTACTTGGTCGAGGCAGACACGCGAGCGCGGCGCGATGCTTCAGTCATTAAAAATAGATAACAAATAGTCTATCATTTCTCCATAAAATAAAAGAATATATGTATACTTTTAAAATAAAATAGAGACTTAAATAACATAATTTTAAAATTTTTTAAGTGTACTTTTTGGTGAAAATGAAATTACAGATTTCAATTGTTTATAACAATTGGAATTGGTAATTTCTTGAAATCTAAAATATTTTCATAAAAAAGATTGTCTCCTTAACTGTACTGTTATATGTGTTATATGTGTATTGTTGTGTATTTATTTATAGAAGACAACAAAAATTAAAACAAATCGAAAATTTAAGCAGAGAAGCAATAGAGGAAGATGAAAATATTAATGACAAAACAATACAAATTAATACAAGTGCAGATATACATGAAAACACAATGCAGATAGATAAAGATGAGCGAGCTTTGCAGGATGTCATCATGTATGGCGAATTAGCTGCAATGGGTATAGAAATAGAAACTGACGAGGAACAAGTAACACACGCATTAAATGATAAATAATGAATTGGAAAAAATATTAGAAGACGACAGTCAGACTGAAAAAATGGACACTTTCATAATGGATAGCAATATAGATGCATGTTGTGTAAAGAGTGGCAGTATGCCAGGAAAATGTATCATAGATTTTGTATATCTTTTTCAACAACTGCATGAAAAATTTGACGACCACTGTCGCGGAATAGAATGCAGTTTTCGCGACTTGATGTTTATCGGTGCCCGTGCGTACGGATTGAAAATCTATTCTTTTTCAAATGTCGAATGTGCAATTTTGAAAGCTCTTTTTGAAAGCTCTGTCTGGAGTGAGCCGTCCCCTGAAAAAAGTCTAGACGTAAATACAGGGGCAGTGGCTGGCGCTATATTAACTGGTATAGGATATACACAGATACAAGAAAGTTGCGCTGCTATGAATATTAAGTGCATGGGAAGGAAAACTTATGAAAATTGTCATGAAACTGCTGCCGAAGCATTCGCAAAAGCTGCTGAAGAAAGCATGAATGCTGCTGCAAATGAAGAATGTGAGTTGGCATTACAACGCAATAAAGTGATAAATGGAATACCGCATATAGCAGTAATAAGTGACGGAAGCTGGCTGAAAAGATCATACAAAACAGGACGGTATGATTCATTATCAGGTGTAGGCACAATATGTGGTGTGCGAACAGGCAAAGTGCTGCACATGTCTGTAAAAAATAAATATTGTGCAGTTTGTGTAAAAGCAGAGAAGCTTGAAAAAGAACCTGCAAATCATAAATGTTACAAAAATTGGGGAAGAGATTGCAGTTCAACGAGAATGGAAGCAGACGCAATCGTGGAAAGATTTAAGACAAACATAGAAAAGCGCGGATTAATTTAATCCACATATATAGCGGACGGAGATAGCAGTGTATATAAAAAAATAATACAGACAAATCCGTACCCCAATATTTTTATACAAAAAATAGAATGTCGGAATCACCTACTGCGCAATTTGGTGACAAAGATAAAAGAAATAGCGAAAACAAAAGGACATTTTGGAAAATTAAGAAGTGTTATTGGCAGTCGTGTACTTCAAATTAAAACAGCTGTGACAAAAGCTGTGCAGTACCGTTTGAAGGAACAGAGAATAATGCAGTAAAAGATTACCTATATCTTTAAAATGGACCTAAATAACGTAATAAGTCACGTTTTTGGCGAGCATAATAAATGCTCAAAGATAGGATACTTCTGCAATGGATCGAAAAAGAAAACGAAGAAAATTATATTCCACAATTGAAAAGATGTGGACTGTACGAAAAACTGCAAAATGTATTAAAATATTTCAGTTGGAATGCTAAAAGTTTATTGCAGGATAAAGACAGTAACAGAGTAGAAACTTTTAACTCTGTTATATCAAAGTGTACTGGTGGAAAAAGAATAAATTTCGGTCTAAGAGGGTCATACGAAACGCGTTGTAATGCTGCAGTAGTCGCATTTAACAGTCGCGAGCCTATAAGTCGCATAAGCTATGGTCTGGGAACAAAACCAGGAGAAATAGCTGCGGAGTTGAAGAGTAAGAAAAAAATAAGCGCACAAGCTTCACATGGCACGAAAAAACGATCGACGCAATATAATTTAAAACGTGCAGTGACAGATAAGGATTATGATCCGCAGGCTGATAAACCTGGTGAAACATTAGCTGAATTAGAATTAAGAAAAATGCAACACATGCATATGCTGCAAGATTGCCAAATGAAGCGAGTAGCAATAGAAAAGGAAATTGAAGAACAAGTAGCAAGCGGTATTTAGCGATATTATCGTACAAAAATGATCACCGCTTCTCACTTCGGACACATATGTAAAATGAGAAAGAGTACTTCTTGCGCATTAAGAGTTAAATCGATAATATATTTACAAGAACTAAATATAGAATCTGTGCAACATGGGAAAAAATATGAGGACGTTGCACGTGAAAGCATCGAAAGTGCATTGAATATTAATATTAAGCGTTGCGGATTATTTATAGATTCTGAAATACCATTTTTAGGCGCTTCGCCAGATGGATTAATAGGAGATGATGGAATTGTGGAGATAAAGTGTCCTTTTGCAACACGATTCTTAACACCCGAAGATGCCATTGCAGCAAATGTCTTGAATCTGCAGTCATTGTATAAGACTGGAAAAGATAAGGAAATGAAACGCAGTCACATATATTATCAAATACAAGGGCAATTACATATTACGCAGCGACAGTATTGCATCTTCGCACTGTGGACACCATTAGATTTAAAACTGGAAAAGATTGTACGCGATGTCTTCTGAGCGGAAAATATGATTTCCAAACTAGTGCAATTTTATGACGACTGCGTACTACCAAAATTACTTGATCCAAGACGAGAGAGAAACATGCCAATCCGTGATCCCAAATATATCGGGTGAGTCAAAAAGATGGGTACACCTAAATATCTCAGAGGGGTTATGTTTTTGAAAAAAATGTTATACACGAAAGTTGTAGAGTTTCAAGAGGTCCATCTATTAACCTTATCAGTTTGACCTTGAGTGGCGTTGCCAAGGTCAGGTCAAGATCAACTTAATTTCTTTTAATGGAAACCCTTATTTTTCAATGCATATTCCTATAGCTCATCTCGAGAGCTTTTCAAAACACTATAATGAGTTATTTTTTTATTAAATACTTTTCGAGTTATAAGGCTTGAAGTTTACAGTATTTTGACATAAAATACAAAATATCGTGTAATACATTCAGTTTTCGGTAATCTTACCTTAATACTTTTATGCATAGAATAATGAGACCAATAAATTGGTGTAAAAAAACACATAGTTGTTTTTAAGAAAAATTATGTACTTCAACATGCAGCAACATACTTTTTTTGAAAGCAATTATGTGTTTTCTTTACACCAATTGATTGGTCTTATTATTTTGTGAATAAAAGTATTAAGGTAAGATTACCGAAAACTGAATGTTTTACAAGATATTTTGTATTTTATGTCAAAATACTGTAAACTTCAAGCCTTATAATTCGAAAAGTACTTAATAAAAAAATAACTCATTATAGTGTTTTGGAAAGCTCTCGAAGTAAGCTACAAGAATATACAATGAAAAATGGAGGTTTCCATTTAAAAAAATTAAGTTGATCTTGACCTGATCTTGGCAACGCCACTCAAGGTCAAACTGATAAGGTTAATAGATAGAACTCTTGAAACCCTACAACTTTTGTGTATAACATTTCTTTCAAAAACGTAACCCCTTTGAGATAATCAGGTGTACTCATCTTTTTGACTCACCCGGTATAATTGAAGCAAAGAGGAGAAAAATGATAACAAACGAAAAAACGGTGAATATGCTGTGACGTTGATGTACATGAAGTTAGCCCCCCTTTTTTGAAAGTAATATTTTTGAAAGTTGTTCCAGGTTGTTCTAACTTTGTACCAAACACATTGTTTCAAAACGATATATTTCAAACGGTTCGTCAATAAAACGAAAAAAACCGTTTTTTTAGCTGGCCCCCTTTTTCCAAAAATCAAACATTTGTTTATCGTTATAGATTGTTCTAGTTGTTCCAAACATTGTTCCAGAAAAACAATTCCCTAAGACGAACCGGAAGCTCGGAAAAAAAATGTTCTTCGATGTATGGGCTCCCCGACCAAGAGTAAACATATCCTTTCTTTCGTGTTCCAATCGATAACTTTTTGTTCTGAGTTGTTCTAGGTCTAGGAAACATTGTTCTACAATATGAACCTCATATCGTCAACGGTTCTCCAAAAATTCAAAAAAACATTATTTTGCTGGCCCCCCTTTTTTCAAAAATCAAACATTTGTTTATCGCTATAGATTGTTCTAGTTGTTTCAAACATTGTTCCAGAAGAACAATTTCCTAAGACAAACCGGAAGCTCGGAAAAAAAATATTCTTCGACGTATGGGCTCCCCGACCAAGAATGAACATAACTTCTTTTCGTGTTCTAGGGGTCGATTCTGTATCTAAAATCTAGTGAAAATGCTAAAAGTGAGTGGTTGCCGCGATTCAGTAACTTTTATCATGGTGAAAATGTGAGCCATCTCACGGGAGTTCGTTCGACAAGAAATTTCTTGTCGAATGGTGAAATCCGAGAGTGAAAGACTGAGAGATAGAGCGAGAGTAAAATCATAGACAGCGACGTGACGCGTTTTTGACAGTTTATAAAAGGTTAAGTGTCGTTGCTTTGTTTAGGGCCAATTTCACCAACCACGGTTAGCTTAATCGACGGTTAAAGTTAGCAGAGTGGCCAACAGACATGAGTATTTTCTCGTAATCTTGTCTTAACCTGAAATCCAGTGGGAAGTGGGAAGATAGACAGTGGGAATATAGACAGTATTACATGTCGAAAAAAGTTAAAGGTTTTATTATATAAATATACAGATATATAATATTTTTTTATATAATTCAAAATGAATGACATTATTATCTTTATTTTTTGCAGAATAAAACATGCAAAGGCAAAAGAATTTTAGTGACGCTGAAAAAGAATCGTTATTAGACTTAATATTCTTACAACGTGATTTAATTGAAAATAAAGAAACTGATCGTTCAATACTTGCAAAAAAGGACGAAGCATGGGCTGATATTACCAACAAATATAATATAAATGCAACAATGAAAAGATCAGAAAAATCCTTACGTTACTGATGGGATAATCTAAAAAAAGCAGCAAGAAAATATTGCGCAACTTTAAGACGTGAAACTTATAAGACAGGTATTAATTTATTATTAGAAATATAAATGAAAAAATCTTTAAAATTATTATTACATTTATAGGTGGAGGAATAGTAAATGTACCAGAAAATCTTTTGTTAAAGCGTGTAACTGAAATAATGGGCGAGACATCAGTATATGGATTAGTGAATCCTTTTGATTCTGATGCTACAAATAACAAAGAAAATATAAATATTGAATACGAAATTTTTGAGGTAGATGATGAAGATGATCCGAAAGAAGTATTTGCAGTAAGTTATATTTTTTGTTACTGTAATAATTAGTAAGTTACATTAGGTTACTCTGCTTAAAAAAAAATATATTAATTTTGCAAAGATTAAATTTGTTTTAATTTTGTAGTATCTAATGAAAAACAAAGAAATCAATAGCTGAAAATCTTGGAACCCAGACAAATTAAAATCAACAATAAGTTCTCCATTGAAAGATGAAGAAGATATGCAAACATCATCATCGGATAGTACACGTAAGAAAAGAAAATGTAGCAGTGAGTATTCAAAGAAAACATTAGATGAAGTAAAGACTGAGTTAGCAAGTACTCTGAAAGTAAATGTAGAAGAAAAAAATGAGTATGAGAAACAAGTATTACAAGCTAAATTAGAGAAGGAGAAGCTTAAAATCGAACTATTAAAAATACTTATTGAGAAAGAAAATAAAACAAAAGAAATAGAAGAAAAAAGGACAATTTTTACATTATAAGTCAAATTTCTTATTTATATTTATTTACATTTAAAGACTCTTGAAATACGTAGACATATCCATATTTAGTTAAAAAATAATTTAAAAGTTGTTATTTTTTTATAAATAATTGTTATAGATAAAATGTTTATTTTATTTTGTTTTATGCATATAAGAAGAAAAGGATATACGTTTTTGTTTTAATTTTATTTTATGCATATAAGAAAGATATACGCTTTTTATTTTATGTTAATGAACGATGAAAATAAGTACAAAATATTATAGGATATTACTTTACTCTGTATTTTATGTTACATGTATAGATTACAATGCTAATTCTAAGTACAAAATGTATGCATAAGTTTAAAAAATACAAAATAGAACAAAAAATTTCGATTAATTATAATAAACTTATCATTCAAAGTCCAATTAATACGTTTCCATTAGGTAAAATCGTTTGCCTCATATCAATCGACTTTGCATATCCTTGAGTCGAAATTCTTCACATTGTTTTTTTCCTATCGTGTTGTGTTTGCAAACATTTCACATGTTGTTTTAAATTAACCTGTTATTATTTTTAAAAAAAGTTAATTGTATCGTTAGTTATTAGAGTACATATTCTTCTGATTAATATGTTTATCATCATTACCTTTCAAAATATTTCACTATTTTATGACGTACATCAGTGATATTTCTATTAGCATTATCCACGTTTCGCATTAATTCAATAGCATTATTATATGCTTCGGGATTAGTTCTAACTTCCTCTTTGTCTTGTTGGATAATATTGTGCAAAACTGCCGTTGCAATAATAATAGAAAGCATTTTCTTAGGTGTACGAAAATGCGTTCCAATGGACAAAACTGGAAATCTTTTCTTCCAAATACCGAAAAAACGTTCAATTTTTGAGCGCGTTCTAATTTGCGCTTCATTGTAGAGGTGCTCTGCAGCTGTTGTCGGACATTGCAATGGACACATAATATATGGTAGGTTTGGATATCCAAAATCTGCTATAATTACACTGTCACCGAATGTGCCTGCTTCAAACAAAGTTTTTATCCTTGAATGGTCAAAAATGGTGCAATCATCCGTAGATCCTGGCCAACGTGCTACAATATCTATAATTTCTAATCTTGCATTAACTACAACTTGTACGTTAATAGAAAACCATCCTTTTCTATTGCGATATAATTCACTCTCTTTTCCATCTATAATATTAGGGAATATTATATAATAAAAGAATGTGTATTTACATACCACTTAAATTCTACTTACCATACGATTGTATTCTTATATGAGTACAATCCATAGAGCCAATAATACAAATAAATAGAGCTAATAATACAAATAAATTTGGCAGTTTGATAAAATTCTTCCTCATTTCGACGAATTTCTTCAGGTAATATTGGAAGTTTAATAAACTCATTTCTTAACGCAGCAATAGCACAGGATACACGATGAACAATTCTTTGAGTACTTGATGTACTAATTCCACAAAAATCTCCAATAGTTTGCAAAAAGGATCCTGTTGCATAGAATCGTAGGGCAACTAACAATTGTATAATAGGTGGAATAGCATCGTTACTGTTAGGAAACCAAAAAGAAATTAAAATATCACAGGAAAAATTTTGTATATTATTTTACATTAATTAACATGAATATATAATTTTACTATTATATATATATATATATATATATATATATACAGGGTGTCCGGTAATTGAAGGATCACCCGTCGTGTGCAGGTAGAGCGAGTTAAACCGAGTAGAAAAGTCCTGTACCATTTTGCAATCTTTGCAATAATTAATGAGAAATGAATTAAACAAGATCGGCCAATCCGCGCGAGTTCAAGCGCGCGGCGAGAAGAGACTTCCCACTGTTATGTGATACTATGCGCGCGGCGAAAACAAATAGCTTAATGTTTACGCGGTTGCTCGGCGCACGACAAAGCGGGGAGGAGCACTTTACAAAGGACAATGGCTATGTACGAGCGACGAAAAAAGCTGGACCCCCGCGTGGGCTGCCTCTTCTCGCCGCGTGCTTGAACTCGCACGGATTGGCTGATCTTGTTTAATTCATTTCTCATTAATTATTGCAAAGATTGCAAAATGGTACAGGACTTTTCTATTCGGTTTAACTCGCTCTACCTGCACACGACGGGTGATCCTTCAATTACCGGACACCCTGTATATATATATATATATTATATATGTGTGTGTATATTCGTACATACCAATCAGTATTTTGTTGTATTTCATTTTCTATCTTTTCTAACAATATCATAAAATGATTTTTTTATATTCTAAACCTTTTACTGAAATCTACTTCGTCAAACAATTCCAAATAATTTATACATGGTTTGATTTTACGTGTCCTTCGACACTTTTGTAAATTGTAACCAGCAAATTCGTCAAAAAATATATAATTTATAATATCATTCATTTTGTATTGTCACTAAAATTTCAGGAAGACGTTACAAGGTTATGAGAAAATACTCATGTCTGTTGGCCACCCTGGTAACTTTAACCGTCGGTTAAGCTAACTGTGGTTGGTGAAATTGGCCCTTATAGTTCTCATCGTCGTGTTCATGTTAACATTTTGTCCATTAAAGAACATTAAAGAATTATAATAGTTAATCGAAAATTTGTGCTTCCGTTTATTTCGTTTTTGTCATTGTTTTGTGGACCGTAATCCTCACGCGCCGTTTACAGTTCGTTGCATAAATTACTTTTTGTGTGTGCTTTTATAAATAAATATAAGTTTTTATGAATATAAATATAATTATATTCTTTTTGGACTAAAAAGTATAATTATATTTTTACTTATTAAAAGCTATACAAACTTTCCTTTCTCTCTTTTCTATTTTTGACGAAAATTATTTTTATCTCTTATTTTGTATATATGTATAACTCTAAATATATATATCTAAAATGTATGTGTAAGTGTCAACTATTTTAAGTTTAACAATATTGGTTATTAAATCTAATTGACATTAATAACGCCATAAAATTTTATTTTATTATATTGATACATAAAAAAGTTTCTTTGTTTACTTATATATACTATATATAGTGTTTTTTTATTTAATTTATTCAAGTCCAAATTATATACTAAACATATTGATCACAACAAATATATATTTACTAATAATACATAAATATTATTTTCTAATGAATAATCATGTTTCTGTTATCTTATTCTTTTATTATGCAAATGTTTTATTTTGAAATGTATTTTTTAAATTAATACTCGCGCACAAGCATTTTGAGAAAATCTGAACATGGCTAATTGATGTATTCTATAATTGTGTTGTAGCACCGAAAAAAAGGAATTTATTCGCAACAGTTGTAAAAGCTGTTTTTTAAATGGTAAACCTTCAAACATTTGTGATTATTATTTTAGGTACAGTTTTTGTACGTACAAAACGTTTTTCTCCACACTAGCAAATCTAGTGATTTCGTATTTTCACTTCGTATTTTCACTACGTTACAGAATCGCGCAAACTAATTCACGTGATATGAAAGTGCGAGAAGTGAATGATCTCACTTGAGTTACAGAATCGACCCCCTAATCTTCAGTTTTTTGTTCCGACTCGTTCTAGGCCTTATTAAAGAGAGGGAGTGAAAGAGAGAGAGAGAGAGAGAGAGAGAGAGAGAGAGAGAGAGAGAGAGAGAGAGAGAAAGTAGGAGAAATAGATATATGGAGATGGAGAGGATGTAATGTAACGTATTAAATATAAGCAGGAGCGTTTGCGTAGCGTGCTAGTGCTCTAGTATATTAAAATTAAAACATATTTCAATATTATATTATTTACAACATATTTAATATTATATTATTTAATAATATTATATTATTTAATAATATTATATTATTTTACATAATATTATTAATGATATTATTTAAATAAACTTTCAGAGTTGCAATACGGAGATAGTATTAGTCATCCCCCTCGCGTGACCGTCAAACAAATATTTTATGTTTCTACATAAATACACATTTGAACATTGTCTTTTGGTTTAACATACGCCTTATTGGGCTTACGTAACATATTATCATATTTTAGTTTTAGTCGGACTTAATTGTACAATGGATTTTATAAATTTGAAGGCATCTGTCGTGGCTGTATCGACAATTCCTTTAAATTTATCGTACACGCATGCCGCGGCGAGAACTTGCACAATGCCATCAAAGCAACATGTATTTTTAACAATTATGTTATTAGATCCTACTTTTAAAACAGGAGAAATATTGCCATTTTGTAACACACTTACAGTAACATGTTTTTTTACTAATATTAAACGTGTTCCAACCAGGACATGCATCTAGATAAGCACGTTTAGCTTTTTTATCGTTTTTATTTCGCCAGTTTTGTTCCGCCGCTAATTCACAATGTTCTTTATCTGATTCGTCAGCATTTACCGATATTTTTTTATCCAATTTCATAAATGTGACAGCTTCTGTTGAAGCTTGCATTGATTGTTCATAATGCATATTAATTTTAGACTTAGATGAGGATACCGGCTTATTAATTTCCGACATAGCTAACTTTGCTTTACCGAAGAAAGACTGGATGTGTACAGTTAAAAATTTATCTATTCGCATTGATTGCGAACTGTACTTTAATAGCCTGTGTTTAATATCATTAAATTCGGATTCGACTGCAGATGAACTGGCATTTATTTTGCCAAAATCCAAATTTGGATATCATAACTCCGGAATATTAAGGAAAATATGGTAACAAAAGCTTAATTTTTTGCGCCATTGCTGGACAGTAATACGGATTTGTGTCAACACCTTCAGAGGCGTTACGCAAGTCGTAAATGCAATTGTCAAAGAACATATTACCAGGCAATCATTGCATTTTCAACGAAATTAAGTTTACCGCTATTCTGACATATATCTCCTTGGTTAATATTTGACAATAGCAAATCCGACTCGTCTTCAACATCGCAACCGATCTCAATACCCCGATCGGCAATTATGTCTACATCAGGAATCCCTCTAATTTTTTACAATAAAAAATTCGAGATTTTTCAGCTAATGTTTCTTACTGATTATCGTCTATTCCAACATTTTCACTAGAGCAAAGAATAATCGCAGCCCGTACAATTTGTTGTAGGTCAGTGAAATCTGACGTTCTTGATAACAAACACATAATCATTATGTAAAATGTTTTTACTTTAGGATAGACAGATGTAAAAATTTTCCATCTACTTATAAAACTAACATAATGCGAAATATCCGAATGCAAAAAACATGCTGGCATTTTCTCGTTTTTATTTGCAAGCAATAAGTAACATGTTGATAAATATTCTTTTACATCATTACAATTACCAATTCTCGTGCAATAGCACCCATTAATGCTCTGTCAAAGTCACAAACTATATCTGTTGCGGACGTGGAAAATTTGTTTTGTACAAATTATCGATTCGGTGTATTTCAAATAACCAATAAAGAATCGCATTCGTATGCTGCACAGCGCTTAACATTTGAAACACTGGCATTCTTGCGGTTGGAGTTTCGCATACAACTTGGTACAAGTATATATGACTTGACAGTTCTCCATTTGGCAATTTTAATTTTTTTACCAAGGATCTGGTAGCATCTATTAAATGATAATTTGGATATTGCATATAGATTGCTATTTGTTTTAGAGTCCATTTTCTTACGGATTCATCAAGATTACTAATCTTACATTCCATGATTACATCGGTTTTAAGCGGAGGCTTGTTGACAACAAGGCCTAAAAAAATACAGTTGCATTTCTTACATGATCCCTTAAAGGTTAAATATATGCCACTTTCCAAAATTTTAGAATTTTTAAAAACCAATGCGCACGGCAGTTTTGTCGCTTTATGAATAGTTGCATATATTTTATCTGTCCAAACTTTACGTAGCAACGTGCAATAATTGCGAGAACGCTATTTTTATCAAAATATAATATATCTTCAGGAGATATGCTAATTAGCATGAAGATGTTATATTTTGATAAAAACAGCGTTCTCGCAATAATCCAATCTCTATACGAAAATGTCACATTAAATTGGAGAGTTGCATCTCGTGTAGAAGTATCGAGAGAAGACATAGTGCTTGCTATGGATAAAAAAGTGGAATCTGGAGTATCATTATGAAATTGTAGTATTTTATCCAGAATTCCAAACGTTCGATTAGTTTGGCCATTCTAGTATAACGTGGTATGCGATAATGAGAATAATATCGCACGCTTCTTATGTTTCTGCGCTTTTCCACAGCTCGCATGAGCGAGTCAGTGTCTTTATGACTGTTCTAGAGCGTACATCACAATAATAAAAAAAAAACAGTGAACTCATTCGAGTGTAATTATAGCCATCTTGACCGTATATTATTCTGTTATATTTCATTATATCAATGATATTATTCTTATTTTCGCGTACAACGTTATACTAGAATGGCCAAATACGTCGAACGTTTATTGGATATTATTCTATCACCAAATTATAGAAATTGGTAGACTAATATGGCAAACCAGTTATACCTAGTAATGAGATATATGAAAAGATAAGTACAACACTAAACAACAATATTAAACCAAAATATATTTATATTATGATAAAAGAAAACCGATATGGAATTCTGGATAAAATACTACAGTTTCTAATATTGATACTCCAGATTCCACTTTTTTATCCATAACAAGCACGTCTTCTCTCGATACTTCTACACGAAATACAACTCTCGAATTTAATGTAACATTTTCGTATAAAGATTGGATTAGCATGTCTCCTGAAGATGTATTATATTTTGATAAAAAAAACAGCGTTCTCGTAATTATTGCACGTTGCAGCGTAAAGTTTGGACAGATAAAATATATGCAACTATTCATAAAGCGACAAAACTGCCGTGCGCATTGGTTTTTAAAAATTCTAAAATCTTGAAGTTCTTTTGAGTTCTGAAATAATTCATCTGAATATTATACATTATATTTTTCTAAATTTAATTAGCGTGATTTTTTATTTGACTTCTTTTTAATGCTAATATTTTGTTTTTTCCATGTTATTAATAAAGATAAAATATAATTTATAAATATAATTTTTGAAAAGAAATATTTTTGATGGCGATTAATTTTTGTTAAGGTAAAAAATATATAATTTATATAATTTTTGAAAAGATAATATCTTTGATGGCGATTAAGTTTTGTTAAGAACTATTTGCTAGAGAAAGATATACTTAGCGCTTTTTTTTTACATCTGTGATGTCTTTTTTAGACGGATAAAATATTTAATACTATTAATTAAAGTATATTCTTTTAAAAATAAAAAATTTATTTTTCTTTAAGTAATATAAGTACCTACGTTTTAATAAATATTTCCTTAAACAAAGTTAAAAAATATTTGGGTAAAATTATATCAAAAGGCTGTAAAAATCCATTTAATACATAATGTTAGAAGGTTGTAAAAAAAAATTTTATTTATAACACAAAAAGGCTGTAAGAAAACATTTAACGCCGTCACGCGTATTAAAAATCGAGCAACATAACGTCGCCGCATTGCTCGTCGCCTTCGTTGTCGGCTCGGTAGAGAAGGAGACAGAAAACAGTATATCTGTTCTCTTCTGCTTTCCGAAGCTAGCCGAATCGCCGAGCTCACACGTACACGGTTTTCGCTTGTGTGCGTCATTCTCCCCACTACGGTTTCGTGTTGCTTGCGACCTGTTTCTGGCATCACTGGCCAGCTGCCCTTCCAAATCTTTAAAAGACATCAACCACCTAGGAGAAATATGATCCGTTCTAATGTGAAATTTCCTCCCATACAAATAATGATGGAAAGACTTTAATGATGAAATAATAGCTAACAATTCCCGCCGTGTGATACAATAATTCCTCTCGGCTTTGCTTAGAACTCGACTGAAATAAGCGATAACCTTTTCTAAACCATTCTGGATTTGTGATAAAACCGCTCCAATACCATGATTCGAAGCATCTGTATCTAAAATAAATTTTCCTTGTTCCTTAGGAAAGGATAATACTGGCGAAGAAATTAATTTCTGTTTCAATTCCTCAAATGCATCTTGACAAGATAAAGACCATACAAACTTTACTTGATGTTCTGTAAGTGTAAATAAAGGTTTTGCTATTAAGGAGAAACCTTTAATAAATTTCCTGTAATAGGAACAAAATCCCAGAAAACTTCGGAGCTGCTTTCTATTCTGAGGAACTGGCCAATTCTCAACAGCAGAAATCTTCTCAGGATCCGTAGTAATTCCTTGTTCGGAAACAATATTACCCAGATATTTCACTTTCCTACTAAAAAGAACATTTTTTAGGATTGATTTTCAAATTTGCTATGCGCAAACAAAAAAAAACTTTTCTAAGATTAACATCATTTCCTCGAACGTTTTACTAAAAACAATGACGTCATCGAAATAAACTAGACAAATTTTTGATATTACTTCTCGCAGAACTTTCTCCATCAAACGCTCAAAAGTAGCCGGAGCATTGCAAAGACCAAATGGCATGACTCTAAATTGCCACAATCCGCTCCCAACAGAAAATGCCGTCTTTTCTTTATCTTTAGGGTTAACCTTTACCTGCCAGTATCCACTTTTTAAATCTAAAGTTGAAAACCAAGAATTCCCCGACAATTTATCCAAAATATCCTCAATCCGGGGTAACGGGTATGAATCCTTTACTGTCGCTGCATTAAGCTTCCTATAATCTACGCAGAATCTAAGTGAACCGTCTTTCTTCTTCACCATAACTACAGGAGAAACCCAAGGACTTCGAGATTCTTCAATTACTCCCTGAGACTTCATTTCTTCAATAATGCGATCTACCTCCTCCCTAAGATGTAATGGAACTCTCCGAGGAGTTTGTTTTATAGGTTTAGAATCCCTTACATCAATGGTGTGCTCCAAAACTTCACAATTCCCTGCAACTAAATCTTCTGAAAACATGTCCTGAAATTCGACCAAGAAATCAGCAAAAATATCCTTCTGAGAGGGAACTAAATTTTCAGAGTTTTCTTCGAAAAACGTCTGTAAGAAATTAGGCACCTTTTCCTTTTCGATTCGACAACAAGAAAATTCATCGCTATTATCTTTTTCAGAATTAACAAATTCTGATTCAAAAATCTTTTCTAATTTAACTTTTTCAATAAAATCAACTCCTAATATACAATCATCAGAAATATTAGCAACTAATACTGGAATATCCAAAAGATATTTTCCTAACTCTATTTCAACTATAACTTTATATTTGACTGTAATTGTCTCTCCAGTAGGGTATTTAAGAAAACAATTTTCTACTTCAAAATGCTCCTTTGGCCCTCTAACCAATCTTTCACTTAAAACGGAAACATCGGAACCCGTATCGATTTTAAATGTACACAATTCACCATCCAACTTTCCCTTATAACTAAAGAAATTTTTAATTCTACTTATTCTATTTATCTTTAAACATTGTGAAATTTTTGGGGCATCAACTATCTTAGTCGAACCTGCCCCAAGAAGCTCGACTAAGCTTTGTTTCCCGACAAAGACGGACATTCCGAACGATAGTGCCCCTGCGCACCACATTGCCAACATTCTTTTTTTGATTGTTGAAATTTATGTTTTTGATTTTTATTATTTTCAAATTCCTTTTTATCTTTATCTTTCTTTTCGCTTTCCTCATTCTTTTGTTTATAATTAAATTTATTAAACTTATTAAATTTGTTAAATTTATTATATTTGTTAAATTTGTTATTTTTGTTTTTATTATTCTCATTAAATTTATTTTTTGAAAAACTATTTTCCTGTATTACTTTTACAGCCATAGATCTTTCAACAGCTTATTTTAAGGAAGAAATACTTTCCAATTGAAGCGTTCTTTTCAAAAATCCGTCCGATAGCGCGGCTATAAATTGGGCACAAGCAATTTTATCTCTGATTTCATGAAAGCACTCAGGATAAGCTAGACGCGATAGTCTTTCCAAATCTGCGCCAAAAGTAGCCAAATCTTCAGAATTCTTTTGCTTTCTATTTGTAAATTGAGTATAGTAAGTTTGGGCTAAATGCCCCTCTTCAAAACGTAATTCCAGTTTCGATTTTAAATCTTCAAATCTTAAATTTTCAATTTCAAATATTCCGTCTATAACCGAACGTGCTTTTCCTCTCAAACATGCTGCTAAAACTACTGTTTTATGAGAATCATTCCAACCGTTAGCCGGCGCTATCAAATCAAATTGTGTTAAAAATTCGCGCAAAGGGACACTACCATCATAACAGTCAGGCTTTAATTTATAACCAAATTGATCTAATTGCAAACGTAAATTTTCATTTTGAATTTGCGCTCTATTAATGGGAGGACTTAGCTGTACAATACGTTGCTGAAATCTTTCCTCCATTCTGCGAAGCTCGTTATCCCGCTCATGCAGCTGGGAATCATATTCAGCTTGTATCCCCTCCATCCTGCGAAGCTCATTGTCCCGTTCTTGCAACTGGGAATCGAATTCAGCTCGCATCCGGACTCGTTCTTCCCGGAGCTCACGGATTTCTCGCATCGCTGATTGAATTTTAATTGTCTCCAGCGTCGGCTCCTCTCTATTATGTGGCTCTGCTCTCGTTATCTGAGGCGTCGTGGACACACGAACTCTCTTCCTTGCAACACCCGCCTGTTGTTGTTGTTCCATCACTGAGGTTTACTTTCTCACAAATTCAAAACTCAGCTCCCGTCGGACTAATCCCGGACGAGCCCCCAAAATGTTACGTCCGCGCGACCGATTCAGTCAAACGACAAGCGTCTTTCACACACACTCACACGCGTCGGAAAATAAAGACACGTATTTAGAAACAGGAACGAAATAACTTTAATAAGAACGTAAACGAGAACAAAATATATAACAGAGATTTAATAATCGGAATATCGTCAGCCCGCACGTCCGATCACCAAGACCGCGGAATTCAGACTCTCTACTGACAGCTGTTGTTTGACAACAACCCCCTTGACGACGCCTTGACAACGAGACGTTCTATGATTTCCAAGAAGACTTGATGAGCGTGATCTCATGCAAAAACCAGGGACGTAACAATATTATTAATAGATATATTGTAATATTATTGAAATATGTTTTAATTTTAATATAGTAGAACATTAGCACGCTACGCAAACGCTCCTGCTTATATGTAATACTTTACATTACATCCTCTCCATCTCCATATATCTATTTCTCTCTCTCTCTCTCTCTCTCTCTCTCTCTCTCTCTCTCTCTCTCCCTCCCCCCTCTCTTTAATGAGGCCTAGAACGAGTCGGAACAAAAAGCTGAAGATTAGAACACGAAAATAAGTTATGTTTATTCTTGGTCGGGGAACCCGTACGTCGAAGAACATTTTTTTCGGGATTCCGGTTTGACTTACGGAATTGTTCTTCTAGAACTGAACTTCCGGAGAGGCGAATGCGATAGGATAACAATAATGATAATTAATTCGCGTTTTTTTAAATTTTTCTTTATGTATCACGGGAGCCTTATTGAGAGGATTTCGATGCCAAGGTTAAGGAAAGGTAACGGGAAGGAAAAAGTCTTGGTAACAACCCGGGAGCTAGAGCGACAACACACAAAAAATAAGAACAAACAGCGGAAAATAATATTTGCCGAGACCACCCGGACAAAGTCGCCGTTAACGGACGGAGATCGGGGATCCTCGCCATCACCCAGGATCGCATAAAACGAGAGCGAGGAAGTCGCCCGGAAAATCGGAGGAAGAGATTTCCGAACAGCAATCTGGCGAAACCGGACAGGGAATCCAGGTACAGCATCGAGGTTCCGTTAACCCGAGTTCGAATCGGCCTTACAAAAGAGGCTGTCAGTAATTAATGATTAGGGTATCACGCATTTTAGCGATTCGGGCGCCGTAGCCCTGAATACGGCCTTGGGTAGGTCGAGAGGCGGCGATATGTGGCGCGACGCCGTAATTGGGTCAACGCGAGCACTCCCGTTCGCGCAGGATTGAGTCGCGATATCGACCCGAAGGAATAGATCCTGCACTCTCGTATCGACCGTGTGACGTGTTGGCGTGCCCGCTCGAGAGCCCTGAAGAGAAAAACTAAGCTATCGCGGTTACCGAAGGAATATCAATAGATCGAGAAGGAAGCGAGCGATCAAAGGGACAGAGATCCTACCGGTGAGGCTGCCCGTATGGTATTTAGCGAAATATTACGTTCTATAACGTCCGAGTCTCGACCACTCTGACGTCGTCGCGAGCTCCTTGTGCATTTATGGCGTTTTGCGTGGGCTCTGCCCGTATTCTCTTTCGCGATTTGGTGTTAGCGAGCGACCGACGTCAAGCGGCGAGAGCTTCGAGATCGTAGTCCTTTTATTGATTCGCGAAAAGTATTCGTCTCTCCGGGATTAGGTCGGGTATGGCGTCGTTTATTTTCCGTTGTCGCGTAGTAATAATGGCGTATGTCGTGTAGTCATCGGTTCGTCGTTGTATCGTGTGTTTCGTTATTGCGTGAATTAAGAATCTAGAGTGTATCGTGTGAGCGTAGTGTGCGTGGAATTTGCGAAAAGAATATCGCGAGAGAGAGAGAGAGAGAGCGTGCGACTCTCGCGGACACCGGTGAGCGCGAGAGCGAGAGAGAAAACACGTGCGCGCGCGCGAGAGAGAGAGAGAGTAAGCAATATTCCAGCCGCCCGACGGATATCGATTTCACCGCCGTAGATCGCGTGTTATTTTCCAACACAGTTTTCTTCGCGAAATTGTCGATCTCCTCTCAATAATATGTCGTGCCGCAAAAGTCTTTCTCGCTATTGCGTGTAAGTATCGCTCTCCGAAAATTTATTGTTAACTAGTCGACACGTCGTTAAACGACCGAATTGCGTCAATCGCGTATGAATTACGTCCGCGCTATTGTTATCGAGCTAATTCGCAATATCAAGATCTTTATGTCGAGTTTACGATTGTCTACACCGTATCATTGATGTTGTTCGGTAATGCGTTCTGAAAATTTCCGTTATTTTGGTTCGCGATAACTCAGTCTTCTGTCTATGATTTAAGTACCGATGTCTATTATTACTTCGTTATGCTAACTTCCTGTATGATTCTTTATATTCTTACTTGCAACGAAGAGATCGATACCCTGAATTTCTTTATCATATTGTAATAATTAGTTTTGATTTCTGACCGATCTCTCATATCCTTATTTTCAAGAAGATTCTCTTTTCTTGTTAATTAAAACAACTAGTCAGGATTTTAATTTATTTTACTGTTATTTTTTTTTATATAATAAATCAATATAAGTCGTCACTAGATTTTCTTTAACGCTATCTAATAAATATGATATTATTTTTATACTCTCGCGTCCATTATTTTTGTGTTCGTGTTTCATCAACTAAATTATTCTCTTAATTAAGTTGGTTTCGCATATTGAATTGCGAGTTAGTCCTTTCGCGGCAACACCTCCCTGCCCCTCTACCGTTAGGAGAGCTAACCGACCCGTAGCGAACTTGTTGGCCCAGATTTCACGTTAGATATTGTTTGTCGCGAATTGGCGCGTGAAAGATCGCGTCTGGCGCCCAACTTCTAGTCTCTTTAGTGTGTCGCGTAATTGAAGGCCCTTTGTCCGCTGCGGTACGCGCGGAACGCCTTATAACCGAGTTCCCCACGCGTAATAACGAAAACGATTCCATTTTCCATTTTTTTGTCGACAAACAACTATTCCCCGTTTGGGCTCCGATCGAGAGAAAAAGTCGTCGCAAAAATTTGGCGCCCAACGTGGGGCCACGTTGCAAAATTAAGTAAGGAGCGATTTCGCGATTACGTTGTCGTAGTAAGGAGAAAAATTTCTAAGAAAATTTTTTTTTGTTGTCGCTTATTTGAAATAATGAATTTATGACATGTGTTGGATTATTGATTTAATAAGCATTAATGCTGATTTATTTGTGCCTTTATTATAATTTTTTTTTCGTTGATCTGAATATTTGATTTATTGTGTGTGTTTTATGGATCTATTGATGCTAAATATTTGGACCTTATTATTAGAATTGCTCATTGATTTGTGACAATTTTTTTTGTGCTTGTGTTTGACAGAGTCGGAAGGTTTCTCGAACGGCACAGAATTTTTTTTTTCTTTTCGCTTTTCATTTTTTTATGCCAAGAGTAATGCCCGCATACAAGATTTAGCTGTCATGTTTAACGCGGCGGATAATTTTGAAAAACAACTAATTGAATAACCTTTTTTTTGTTTTGTTGTTGGTAATAAAAGGTCACACATCACCGATTTAAACGCCACCCAGATATGTTGTAGGGGGAGTGTTCTGAGTAATTACCCGCAAGAATCAAATGACGGTCGGCATTGGTTTAGGAGATATAACAAATCAAAGTTTGATAACAAAGTTTGCATACGTCATAATAATGTGTGATTTTTTGACAAAAAGTCCCTCTATGACCTTCATGCGTGGGCGGGGGAGGGGCGAAGCCTTTCCCCCTGTACCCCCTCCCGAAAAAAATAATCTAACACAATCCATTTTTTAGAAATGAAGCGTTTATGGGTTATAAATTTACCTAACCCAACCCATATATTTTAACAATTTGATAAATTTTAAAACCGCTAGTCAATAATTCAATAAGATATGTATTTATTAAACGACCGATACTAGCAAATAAGTTGGGAGAATGCAAGGAGACGTGTCTCTGTGGTTGGAGACTACAAGACTCCCATCTTCCAACACTCGTAAAGAAATAGGCGAGAAAAATATAGGTCTGAAAAATCGCTGAAGCGGGAATCGAACCCGCGTCTTTCGCTTTCCGGGCGACTGCTTTAAACCAACTAAGCAATTCAGTTTAGTTGGTTTAAAGCAGTCGCCCGGAAAGCGAAAGACGCGGGTTCGATTCCCGCTTCAGCGATTTTTCAGACCTATATTTTTCTCGCCTATTTCTTTACGAGTGTTGGAAGATGGGAGTCTTGTAGTCTCCAACCACAGAGACACGTCTCCTTGCATTCTCCCAACTTATTTGCTAGTATCGGTCGTTTAATAAATACATACCATATATTTTAATCGCATGGAAAGTTTCAAACCTATTTGGAATTCTAAGAACATAGACATCGTTTTGCACTGAAAGCAGGGGATGATGGCGGTGGACTTTGCTTCGCGTGGAAAGTTGCAAACCCATGTGGAAATGCATATTTACCAAAAGAGGGGCTCCGCTCCTTCCTCTGCACCTCCACCCTAAAAAAACCTAACCTAACCCATTTCCTAGAGGTGAGGAAATAAAAAACACTTTTCAGTGCGAAGCGAGGTCTATGTTTCTACAATTCCACATGGGTTTGCAATTTTCCACGCAAAACAAAGTCCACCCCCATCATCCCGTGCTTTCAGTGCGAATCGAGGTCTATGTTCTTACAATTCTATATAGGTTTGTAACTTTCTACGCGAAGCAAGATCCACCCCCATCATAAGAGTACTATGATTGATATTTAAATACTACAGTTGTAAATTGATTTGAATTTGTTACTTGAAATAATTCGCGAGATTAAAGTTCGAATGCACTTTACTTGATAAACGATTTATTGAGTGGACTGTATAAAATTTGTACAAAGTAAAATTGTCGAATCTCGAAAAACGAAGACACGGATCTCTTCGAAAAACATCTCATATACACATCTCTCTTCTCAGTATTCCCCACTCAAGGGGCGTCCCCACTAATTCTCCGAGGTGCGCACACATCCAAAATTCACACATTCGTCGCACGCACACCGCACACCTCGTGATCGTCTACTTAATTCTATACATCCCGCCCACCAATTAATGTCAATTAATTATTACGCCTTATAGACAGGTGAAGGATCAGTGGATGGTAGCTTACATAATTTTGTGATCGCTCTTTTACATGTTCCGCTCGCTAATTTCAATGTAACAACACGCACCCTGCCGTCTACGCCTGTATGAATTTCTATTACTTTGCCTAATTTCCATTTCAAGGGCGGTAAATTATTATCCTGAATCACAACAATGTCATCGACTGCTAAATTAGCCTTTTCCGATTTCCATTTCGTTTTGCTCTGTAGTGACGTTAAGTATTCTCTACTCCAACGACGCCAAAAATCTTGCGCAATTTTTTGGACTAGTTGCCAGCGGTCTAATCTATTAATCGGAATGTCAGTCAAATCCAAATCAACAAGGGTCGTCAATGATTCGCCAATAATGAAATGACCAGGTGTTAATGGTTGCAAGTCTGTGGGAGTGCATGGTATTGACAGATTGGTCGTGAATTTAAACATGCCTCAATTTGTATCAAGATTGTGGTTAATTCTTCGAATGTTAACAAAGTTTGACCGATAACGCGCTTTAAATGAAATTTGCAGGATTTTACGCCTGCCTCCCACAAACCTCTCATGTGAGGTGATGATGGCGGAATAAAATTCCAATCAATGTTATTGGGAACGCAAAACTTATCGTTTATGTCGGTCGAATTGTTCTTAATACACTGCCATATTTCACGAAGTTCATTTCGTGCTCCAACAAAATTAGTGGCATTGTCACAAAAAATACGCTGCGGACATCCTCGACGTCCGACAAAACGTCTAAGAGCCGCTATGAACGCACTTGCACTGAGATCGCTTACTGCTTCCAGGTGTATTGCTTTCGTTGCAAAACAAATGAATAATGATATGTATGACTTGTTAGTTTTTCTACCACGACCTCGATTGACTAATGTTATGACTGGTCCGGCGAAATCCACGCCTGCTACAAAAAACGGACGTTTCGGAACGACTCGGTCCCCGGTAATTGCCTCATTATTTGTGATAACGGTTTCGGATTATTTCGGAAGCAAGTCATACAATCATGTACAATTTTTCTCGCGATATTCTTTCCCTTAATCGGCCAATATTTCTCGCGAATAGCGTACAATAACGCCTGTGGGCCCGCATGTAACAATCGGCGGTGTTCTTGTTCGAATAATAATGGTGTAAACCTACTCTCGGGCGGCAACAAAATCGGATGTTTGGTATTAAATGTTGCGATTGAATTCTGAATTCTGCCGCCCACCCTGAGGAGTCCGCTTTGATCTATGAATGGACTGAGCGACAACAATTTGCTAGTTGATTTAATTTGTCCGCCTGCTTTGAGATCGGATAATTCATCTGCAAAATAAATTCCTTGAGTCTCTAAAATTAATAATTGATTCACCTTGAGTAATTCGTCTGTTGAGATATTGCCATATCTCCGTCGTTTTTTATCTAATTTACAATTGAATATAAATCGAAAAACTCTTACTAAAACACACTCGAGATTTGATAGAGATGAATAATTGTTTAATAGTTGTAAAATAATTTGTTTTGAATTATCAATGTTTAAGAATACTCGAACTTCTGATTTTTGCTCGGCGTTAATAATATTAATTTCATTTTGCGAAAGGTTCGTCATCTGTATTTCATTCTGTAGATAATCACCGAACTTCGACAACCAATCTGGGCCTTCCCACCAAAGTTTACAATGTTGCAAATCTTTAAGACTTGCACCTCGCGAAATTAAATCAGCTGGATTGTCTTCGCTCTTGACATGATTCCAACGACCTGACGGAACAATAGACTGAATTTCTGCGGTTCGGTTTGCTATGAAAGTTTTCTGACGCGATGGATGGCCATTTATCCATGTTAATGCAATCATTGAGTCGCTCCATGCGTATGTTCCTTCAAATTTGATTTTAAGAGCCTTTGTAACATACTTTACTAATCTAACCAAAACAACTGCACCGCAAAGCTCAAGCTTTGGTAGAGTAATCGTTTTATAGGCGCAACTCGTGATTTTGAGCAGAGTAATGCTGAGCTGAAATTATTGTAATTGTCCGCTGCTTGTAAATACGTACACGCACCATACGCCCTCAATGATGCATCGCAAAATGCATGTAAATAAAATCTAGTTGCATTAGTTCCTGAAATAACTCTGCGAGGAACTCGAATTGTGTGTATATTCTTTAAATCTGCATATGCGCTCCACGCTTGTTGGAGATCAATCGTCAATGAATCATCCCAGTCTAAATTTGCTGCCCATGTTGCTTGCATGATTAGCTTGGCTCGTACTAAAATGGGACTGATTAAACCTAACGGATCAAATAACTTAGAAATAACCGATAAAACTCGTTTCGTTTTGCGTGAACTCGTTATCGATTGAATTGAGAATTCGAATATATCTTACTCAGGCTGCCAATTTAGACCTAGCGTTTTTACATTGTTTACATTGCTTGCATCCGTCGTGACATTTAGCGATTTCTCTGTTCGATCTTCAAATTGTACATTACCTAAAATTTCCTTGCAATTAGAGCGCCATTTGTGAGGCTCGAATCCACCACTGTTTAATAATGTTTTTAATTGAACTATTAAATCGATTGCGTTGGTTTTACAATTGGCTCCGGTAAGAATATCGTCGACATATAAATCATTTAATAAGACTTGAGATGCTTGATTAAATTGATTATTCGCTTGACTCGCTAAATGTCTAACACATATTGCTAAAAAAGGCGCGCACGCTAATCCGTATGTAATGGTGTTTAGTCTAAATTCTTGTATCGGCTCGTTTGTTCTAGTTTTTTCAATTATTTTAGACATATGATTTAATTGAATATATTTTTGCATAAATTTTGAATATTATTTCTGAAATTCTTTATTGTTTTTAAACTTGCTCCCTAAATATCTCAGTCGCTTTAAAGCTATTTCCCTTGACTCGCCAAGCTTATTTTTATTTTCTCGAAAAGGCAATCTAACAATAAATCGTCCCGATGGGTCGCGACTCGTCGTGTTTACGAAATGATTTTCAGATTCTCGCTCCTCAGCTGACATCATAATATGTTTATCGATTGGATATTCTTCTAACTCCCAAAATTTTAATAAAGCATCGTTGACAGATTCTAGCTGTGATGACAAACACGTATGAACGTTCGAAGATATATTGTCGGTCAATTGATTTACCACTAAATGCTCTGGTATTGACTCTGCTATAATCCAACCGAATTTGCTATTTTGCAAGGTCGGTAAATCATCACTAAGTTCGATTCTCTCGATTTCTAATAATTTAAAGAATAATTCTCCGCCTATAAGCGCGTCAATATTGCTCGGGTTGTAGAATAATGGATCCGCTAACTTTAGATATTTCGGAATCTGCAGCTGAGGAACTTGAATCGAAAATGACGGCAATTCCTTTGTTATTCGTGGAACGACTAAACAATACAGATTTGCTTTAAATTCCGAAGTTCGCGATTATAATTGCAATTCACAGTCATGTTTGATTATACAATTCATGCTGCTCAAACCGTTAACTGACTCGCAAACGTTATCCAATTTCAAACCAAGCTTTTTACATGCAGCTGATGTTATAAAATTGGTCTCGCTCGCGCTATCTAATAAAACTCGCAATTGACAATTATAATTACGACTTGCCTTGGCGTTTACAATCGCAGTTGACATAAGAACTCGTTTACGCTTTGTCTCTCCCAGCGCATGATGCACCGACGGACCGCTTGTTATCTCGCCGCAAACAGCTGATGCTCCTTGCTCCAAATCTATCGATAATTTTACGACTCCCGAATTGCTGATCTCCCTCTCGGATCCTTGTTCGAACTCGCTGCTTCCTCGATGACATAAAGTATTATGTTTCCCTCCGCATTCTCGACACAAACTGGAATTGCAATCCTTGACGAAATGATCGTTGCGAAGACAATTAACACATAGCTTCAATCGTTTGACTGCCTGAATTCTATCTTCAACAGACAAATTTAAAAATTGAGTACAAAAATAAATTAAATGTTGTCCTTGACATAAAAAACATTTCCGTCCTTGTACAGTTGTTGACAATGATGTCTTGCTTTGAGATCTTGATTGAAAAGACTGTTTGTTTTTTCCATCGACCTTCTCGTGATTATTAAAAACCGAACCGCTCTTTCCAGAAATTTCGCTTAGAGAGGCTCGTTCTGAAACTTGACATCGACGCTGCAAAAACTCAATTATCGTATTAGTCATTATATTCTCTAATGTTTCGGCGTATTCCTCCCAACGTTTTCTCGTTACGTTATCAAAATTCTTCTCGATTAAATACGTGATTAACTCTCCCCATGCTTCGGTAGGAAGTTTCATAGATTGCAAGATTCTAAGATGTTTCTGAACGTGATCAATGAGTTTCCGAATCGCTCCAGCGGATTCTCGATGCACTCGCGGTATCTCAAATAAGCATTGCACGTGTCGTTTGCGAATAGCTCTCTCATCTTCGTAACGCTTTCTCAGCAATTCCCATGCAATTACGTAATTTTGATCGGAAATATCGATTGACTCGATTATTCTCGCGGCTGGACCACTTAATGATCCTACTAAATACTGGTGCTTCTACACGTTAGATAAATCGCTATCGTGAATTAATGTTTTAAAAGTATCAGCGTACCTTTTCCATTCTTCGATGGTTCCGTTGAATGTTGGTAATTTAATGATCGGCAGCTTGACTTGAGATTCCCGTGGCCTAGCATGCTGAATCGTTCCAACATCTGACCTTGCTGCTCCAGTATCCGTGACAGAACATCATTGCTGCTAATGTCGTTTGAGCGTTCCGATAGCCGTTGCATGAGAATTATTTGCTGCTCCAAAACTTGTGCCAGCGCATTTTCGCTTACTTGATTTCCATTGCCGCTTGTCGAAGCTTGAGGAGTTGGTCCCAATTTCGCGAGGTATTGTGATAATGACCCTGTTAATTCGAAATATCGATCTTCAAATTCCTCTTCTTCCACTAGATCTCTCTGTTCATATTCTTCTTCGGGAACTATTGTTGCTAATTGTTGTGAGATCGCTTGAAATTTGACGTATGCTTCTTCCATCTTCTGAATGAGTGATTCGATTTCTTCTCTCGTAGTAGATTTCAAATCATCTTCGATCCGATTTGCGAAATTTCTCGTCGAGCTTAATTTTGCCTTAATAGATCCTCTTTGTCTTCTTAATTGTTCGATACTCATTTTGATTGTTACTTGTTAATGTGGTTCTCGAAATTAATCGTCGTTACGACCGTTAAGTTCAAATCTCCTTTTGACCGTCCTTGTTACCTGACTTGTTTTTTGAGCGATTCCACGTTGCGTCGATTAGGATTGTTTCACCGATTTTGCACACGCGGATCCGGCTCGATTGGACCAAAACGTAAATTGATTTGAATTTGTTACTTGAAATAATTCGCGAGATTAAAGTTCGAATGCACTTTACTTGATAAACGATTTATTGAGTGGACTGTATAAAATTTGTACAAAGTAAAATTGTCGAATCTCGAAAAACGAAGACACGGATCTCTTCGAAAAACATCTCATATACACATCTCTCTTCTCAGTATTCCCCACTCAAGGGGCGTCCCCACTAATTCTCCGAGGTGCGCACACATCCAAAATTCACACATTCGTCGCACGCACACCGCACACCTCGTGATCGTCTACTTAATTCTATACTTAATTCTATCTACACAGTGTTAAAGAAATCTGTATTCTATTTATGACTTTTTTGTTAATAACTTTTTAATAAATAATGAGCGACGGCTAAAACCTTTTGAAGGTCACTCAGGAGGGTGATCTTTATAATATATGTCAAGATCAAGATCATTGGTGAAGGATCCCTTTTTCGGTATATTTACCAAGCATTAAAATTGTTAAACATTAATTTGTTATATCTCCTAAACCAATGCCGGCCGCCACTTCATTCTTGCTGGGAATTACTCAGAACACTCCCCCCTACAACATATCTAATTAGCATTTAAATCGATGATGTGTGACCTTTTATGCATATTTACCGAAAAAACAGATAAATAAATATACATGGAAATAATGGAAGACAAGTATTGAAATAACATTGAAACAATGGAAAACAAATGTGGATTAAAAAATGAAGAAACTAATGTTGCGCTCTGCGCAAATAGTAATGTTAAAATGCATTCTGCGTTGAGCGCAGTGATTATTGCCAAAATGCATTCTGCGCGGCGCGCAGTGATTACTATGAAAATGCATTCTGCGCTGGGCACAGTGATTGTTATAATGCATTCTGCGCTGAGCGCAGTGATTACTGCCATAATGCATTTTTTGCGCTGGGCGCAGTGATTACTGTCATAATGCATTCTGCGCTGAGCGCAGTTTATAATATAATTTTATAATATAAATAAATTAAAAATGTATGCTCTGCTCATCTACCTGCATTCTGTGCTTAGCGCAGTAAATCTTACCACAATAACCCATGTATACACATGGGTGCATTTATATCTTACCGTTAGAGTTCAAAATAGCTATTCTTTAATGGATAGATATGATTGCAACCCGTTTGTACTACAGCACAATGTCTACTGTCCAGTAAGTAAATTAGTTTTCAGAATTATAAAAAAAGAAGCCACACAACGTGAAACACACTAATAATAAGTGTGGAGGACGGAATTAACAATATTTGCATATAGGTTGAATATCATTGACTTCACCATGATGTCATTGAAAATTTGAGGTAAGAGTGACTATTATTCAGTGTTAAACATTAATCGATTAATCTTATGGGTAACTAACATAATTTACAACATTAATAATCATAATTAATTTAATCAATGAATGAAATTTATTATTAAACAATGTTTTTAAATATTCGCGATTAAGTTTTTAATGTTTAGCTAACAATTAATTAAAAATTTAATCGATTATTTGAATACTGTTTAATAATAAATTTCATTCATTGATTAAATTAATCATGATTATTAATATTATAGATTATTTTAATTAACAAGAAAATTAATGTAGGTATAACGTTTTATTAAAAAATATTAAAAATTCGAAAATTGAACAATTTTTCTATATTCATTTTCACGGTAAATCTGTAATGGTAATATCAATCAGTAATCTCTGAATAAGAACGTGGCTCACTTGAAAATCGGATGAAGGGAATACGCACGCAAAGAGAAAGCACGTACGTGTGCGCTCGGAGCTTAGACCAGCTTGGAGAGTAGACAAACAGCCACAAAACACCCATACACACACACAATGTCTAATATTTTCTCTTTTTCTTTCGCATTATATTCTCACAGTTCGGCAAGCTAGCTGGCTCGATGATTTAGAATCAAATGTCGATGAATTGATCACGCTTTTTATCATTTTCAATATTTATTTAGAATGTTTTTCATATACGTATAAATATAATAATTATATAATAATATTTATATCTTTAATCGGAAAATAATAAAAAATAGATATAAAAGAAATTTCCATTCAAAAACAAAGTACATACCCACGTAGCACAACAGCGCCTGAAAAGCGCTTTGAAAGCGCTACTGCGGGTGCAGGAATTCAACGCCTTTCTAGCGCTTTAAAAGCATGTTAGAGCTTTAAAAGCGCTTTCAAAATCCACTAGGAAAAGCACTTTTTAGCGCGTAAGACCAACGCAAGGAAAAATGCAGTTTTACAGCGCTCAAAGCGCGTTCAAAATCCGTTCAAAAAAGCGCATTATAAGCGCATTATAAGCGCATTATAAGCGCTTTATTAAGCTATTGAAATAAATAGTCATGAAATAATACACAATATTACGTATTTTAATATATACTTATTTTTATACATTTTTTCATTAAAAAGGATTATTTGTATTTTTTAGAATAGTAGTATAATTAAGAATGTTTGTCCTCCTGCGCCCAGAGTAGGCATTCTCATGCTGTTTATATATTGAACCTGCTGCCCGAAATATTGATCAGGAATATTAAGCAGGTTAGATTGCAAGATCTGTCCCTGCATCTGCGGATAGCCGTGCGAGTATCGACTCATCTGTTGGTCATAAACACTCGTGTATAGTCCCGCTTCCGTTGTCACCTCTTGTCACCTGTAAAACAAATTTTTACATTTATACCTGTAGTTATATAATTTCATATATTTTCCTTTGACAACCTATTTTGACATTGCAAAAAACATAACAAAAAAGTATCTGTACCTAGGAGAGATAATTGACCTTTGAAAAATCGTGTAAACTTTATTATCTTAACAAATCAGAATTATTTATGGCTCTCCTCTTTGAATTACTTCGAAGCCACGTACTTACGGAGCCTGTGACTTTTGACCTCGAAAAATTTTTTAATTGTTTACCATATATTGTTTGCCACATGCATCTGAAAAAAGATTAACAAATTACAATATTATGCATAAGAAATACTAAATACAGGATTTAAGTTGATAAGTTAATAATCATATTTATTAAGAGTAGATCAAGTGTATTTTAAGACATAGCAGGACTGAAAGTAAGAGTTTCATGTTTTTTTTCTCAGAATTTTCAATAACTTACCAATGATGCACGCACCAAACTCCAGTGACTTGATTCCTTTTTTTACCTCTGTCCCTGTCCAATTCAGTTGCGATGCAACCTCAGGAGAGAAAATCTTCTTACATATACTAGTAGCCATTTTTCCTTCGTGTACCCCTCTCCCAGCTACAACACTAAAATGGGATACCTGTACAGAAAAAAGTTATTAGCAAAAAGTTATATTGATGTGTTGAGATGAGTTGCTAACTTTTCATAAATGCAGGACATTAAATATTTACCGCAAAATTATAGTTGTCGCCGTTTTGGAGAAACAACTCCCATTTATAGAAAGAATTCATGTCACGTAATGGAAGAGTAGGCCATCCTTTTGGTTTTTTGACATCCTCGGCAGTCCTAACAAGGTCCATAATAAGATCCAATTTATGGTCTACATTTTTAAGATTCCGCGACAGTTCTTCTTGCTTAGAGAGAACTGCCTTCACCACAAGAAGCACACCTGTAACATAAAAAATTGAAGCCAATATATACCCAGATAGCAAAACCTGTGAAGACAAATCACATTTTCAAAACATGTATTATAATGTAAAAGATATACAGGTAACAATACCTGTTACAAACTTCTAGGGTATGTAGAGGGTTCAAAATAGATCAACTTTTAATAAAGAACTCATGTCCGGAAACGCACCGTTTGCGAGCTGCAGACTGGAACTGTTGGTATGTTCAATAATAGGAATAATTTTCATAATAACTTTATTTGCTTACATTACACTACAAAAATGTTTAGCAATATCAAAACAGACTACAATAATTGCTCATAATGACGACCACCAACTTCGATACAAGCATTGCACTTGCGAAGCATGTTCTGGTACATTCTTTCAAAAATGTTAAACGTCATTTGGATTTCTTGCGCTGCGGCCAGAATGCGAGACCCCTGTCGAGTCGGAGGAAGATCTGGTAGCACGGGAAAGTGTGAAATAAATTTTGCTTGCAGTTCAATAAGGGGAGAATTTCCTGTGTGATGTTCTGGGTCTCTTCGACTATCAAATGACTCATCAGTTCTTTCTATCCCAATTTTGATATAATAATAAACGAAGCCATAACCTCTTTTTTGATCGTATCTTTCACATCCATCATGTGAGGTAGAACCTTTTATACACTTCAAATAGGCACGAGCAGGTGCATCGCCCAAGTAATACCTAATATCGACATCAAAATGTCTGTTTTCAAGTACGACACCTTCCAAAAACGTCAAAGTTCTTTAATTTCTTGGATAAAGTTACTTAAATAATCTTGAATTGGTTTAGGTTTTCCCAATCCGTAAAATATTCCAATAACAAATGGCGTAGAATCTACAAAATCTTTACATCTGGCCAGAATAGGCCAACACTTTTCGAAAACATTTCTAAAAACTTTTACGCCATCAACAAAAACATCTAGCATAATTGTGTTACAATTTTTGACGCCATGCTACAGTTTTGACATGATACCACATCCTAGGCCTACATGGGAATATTCCCCATTAGAAAGCATACTCAGTATAATTTTCCTTAAAGTTTTCTTAAGAGTTCTCGAATCTCTGGGCAGTTCTGGATGAAAAGGTCTTAAAATGTTAAGTAATGCACTAACAGCCACACTGTTAATACTGTATCTATTATTCCATACTTGCAGAGATCTCGTTAATGAATCATCATCGCCATCACCTTGTTCATGATGTTCAATATCATCACATAAAAATTCATCGTTATTATGATGCATGTCATTGAAAACAAATCTTCTGAGAATATCTTCAACTAAATTTTACTCAATATCAACATGCTGAATAGGAACATGTGGCAAATCAGGCCGCAAATCCTCAAACAGGAAGTCAGAATGGACGTGAACAGGGGACAAGGGAGCGGGCAGATCGGCAGGTACATCCCCAGGCAGCTCAGTTCCAAGCTGAACATGTGCTTGAGGATTTACAATATGGATTTCATTATTGATAGCTTTCTCTTGTAAAGCATTGAGGATTTCTTGGAGTTCATCTCGAGCAGCAGATGCTGCCTGATGCTTTATGTAGCTCGTTTTAAGGATCTTCTTTGGAGGCATGGTTACTTAATAAACAGAGATAAATAAAACAATAAATAGAATGAATTCAATGCTGAATATCTGATTTAAAGTTTTATCAGGGTGTGTCAAATTTTGTAAACCCATTCCTTGAAAATTCCAAGATTTTCCAGGAATTTTTATCAAAATTCCAGGTAAGATTAGAGAATTTTTTAATGCAGCTTTAAAACAATTTTATTTTATTACACACGCGTTTTTTAATATCCTTTAAATGTGTAATCACAAAGAAAAGATCACTTAAGATTTGAAATTAAATTGAAAAAAGTACTACAAGAAAATAATATGAACTAATGTCATATAACAATCTGTCTATTATATGTATATGAATGTAGCTTATCAGAAGTACAGAATTCGAAAGATGGTAAAACATACAACGCTAATTTAGAACGATAAAGAGTATTATTATTATTATATCAATTGAATAATACATATTACGGAATTATGCACTAAGGGATTAACATTGAGCTATTAATTATATAGTCTGGAAAATATATTTATCAAATGATTACAATAAAACATTATTTAAATATTGAACGTAACAGAAATATATATAAAATATATACAAAAATATAAAGTAAAATTTATATTATTATTAAGAAAGAATAAATATCTAAATATTAAACAAGATTTTTATTTATTTAAACTTATACAAGTCTTTGGTAGTACAATAAAACTCAACAGTCAAAAAACTTTCTCGTAAAAAAACTTAAACATCGACATATTTTAAGCACAGCAAAAATATTTAACACAAATCTCTTCCAAGAAAAAATAGTTTAAAAACTATATTAAACACAACTTGTGTGTTTAAAATGTCGTAATAACAAACGTAATTATTCTAAGAAAAGCTGAATAATAGCTTTATAAATAGCTAAATAACTTAACGACTTTTTATAATATTTACTATAATTATGTCATTCCTTATGAATAAACATCAAAAAATTACCCATACAGCACAGAACATTTCAATTACATTGCAGCAATGTTATAATCTTGCAAATTGCAACGTAATATTGTAGAGACATTACAGAAACATATTAGTGTAATATTTCATGAGAAATGTTACTGCAACATTCCAAAAACATTACAAAAAGATAGTACTCAGTCGCTAGGTCCTTCATTTACCGCTATGCGACGTGCGATGCGCTATTTATCTCGTACTTAAGTTTTAGTCATGAGAATTATATAAAGCAAAGAGCGGCTAGTAAGATTAAATATAAACTACTTCAGTTTTATTTTTCTGATACAACCCTAACGCAGGAACTTCAGATATTAAATTGATATTTTATAAATCGGACAGATAAATATCCGGTGAATGAACGAAAATTGTTCGTTCATTGTCTACACTTCGCAACAAAATTAGAGGATCACTCAAAATCAGTGTTGAAAAGGATCAAATTCAAATTCACATATCTTTGCGAAAAATGGTCGTAGAGCGATATTTAAAAATCATTTTAAAGCTTGAAACCTCAACTTTCCAATGGTTTAACGGAGATTTCCATACAAACACTTTACTACAAGTGACGCTACTTTAAAGCGAGCAGTGTAAAATTATAGAAAAAAACTTCAACTTTGATGGTTTGCACGGAGAGAACAAAATTTTTTCTACCAACTTTATTAATTGTATCTTAAAATTAAACATTTCCTCTTTAAAATGCATTTTTAAACATTGCGCTACGATTTTTTTTCACTGAGTTATGATGATTTGAAATGAATAGTGCATTTTCAGTTCGCACGGTCACGATGCGTACGTGGCCGTCTTCTCTGGGATACATGTGCACGACGCGCGCCAACGGCCACTTGTTCGGCGGTGCAGTCTTGTTGCGGAGGATGCATAGGCGACCGACTCTGACAGCGGTGTCGGACTTCCACCACTTCGGGCGGTGATTCAGCGAGTGTAAATATTTTCGCGACCACCAGTCCCAAAAGTGCTGTTTCATCCATTGCACCAGCTGCCATCGCGTGAGTCGATTCTCTTGTGTCGTCGTCAGCGAAAGCTCGGGCACAGCGTTGAGTGCAGTGCCGATTAAAAAGTGCCCCCGCGTCAGGGCGGCGATGTCGTCCGGATTTTCGAATAATGCCTCGAGCGGTCGCGAGTTGAGGCACGCCTCCATTTGAGCGAGGAGCGTGGACATCTCCTCGAACGTCAGCGTCGCGTTGCCGATCACCCGACGAAGATGTTGCTTGAGTGCCTTGACAGCCACTTCCCACGACTCTTCGAAGTGCGGGGCCACCGGGAGGTTGAATCTCCATCGAATGCGATCGCGCACCAGCTCATCGGCGATGCGGCGTCCCTCCTTGCTGCTTGCGGTAAATAGGTATCGAAGTTGCCGGTCAGCTCCTGCAAAATTTGTACCACAGTCGCTGTACATTACCTCGTAAAGCTTCCTGCGGGCGATAAAGCGGCGCAATGCAGCGAGGAAGGCGTCGGCTGAATAGTCGGACGCGACGTCCAAGTGTACGGCCTTGGTGCTCATGCAGACGAAGACTGTGATGAACGCCTTGGTATTCTTGTGGCCTCGACCCTTGGTGGTCCTCAGGAGTATCGAGCCGGCATAATCGACCCCGATGTGCTGGAATGGCCTCGACGGAGTTACGCGAGGCCGAGGGAGATCGCCCATCAACGGTTGAGTCGTTGCCGCCTGGATGTGCCATCGAAGGCACGTCACGCAACGGTGGATGACCTCCTTGACGCACGTTCTTCCGCGTGGGATCCAGAGGCGTTGACGAAGGAGGTCGAGTGTCGACTGCACGCCCCCGTGCAGTGTTCGTCGATGGCTGGCCTCGATAAAGAGCCTTGTCAAATGAGACTCGCTCGGCAGGATGACCGGGTTCTTCTCGTCGTGCGAGAGAGAAGCGTTCCTCAGCCGACCTCCAATCCTCAGGATGCCCTTGCCGTCGACGAAAGGGCTGAATTTAAGAAGTGGGCTCTTCCTTGGTAGTGCTCTGCCACTTGACAAGGCGGCGAGCTCGGCGGAATATCCCCACGCTTGTGAGACGCGGATCACAGAAAGAAAAGAAAAATCGCCGAAATGTATTTTATTAAGAAATTAAATTCAACGATTAATTTACAAAAAGACACGGAAAATTTCAGCACAACGTATGATTGTTTATTTAGAAGTTAATGTGACCTTTTATATACTTTGTCTTTCGCCTTCGTTACACCTTAGTACAGATCGTTCTGTCGAGGCTGTTTGACATAAATTGTACTCGCCTTTATCTATCGGACATAAGTTAATATTCTCCGAATTTATAACTGACACTCGCATCTTGAAGATAAAATGTTGTAATTCTTGTAAGTCTCTAGTTTGTTGTTATTGTCACTTTATATAAATTGTCTAACTTTATTTATATCGGCCTTTCTAGGTTGCTTTAATTGTATTTTGAAAAGGACCACATCCCGCATGGTCGAAACGTTAAATATATATTAACAACTATCACATTTAAGCCAGTGTTGTCAGATTAAATCTATAACCTTTGTTTTAACATTCCTGGCGAACGAAACTATTTTTATCATTATACATATGATTAATGTCGTGTTTTACCGCTTCACAAAGACACGAGGGCGAGTCATGTTTTTCCCAGGCGAGTCAAAAATGATTTCTAAAAGATTTGAAAGTTGTAGGTGTTTTATACGCGAATTGCACATTTTCACAGCAATTTTAGAAGATGCATTCTCAACAGCGCTTTCAAAGCGCTTTTTACGCGCATGATTGACACAAGTATTTTTAAGTGTTTTTCAGAGTGAATTACATGTTTTCAAGCAACGTTTTAGTCTTAGAAATCATTTTTGGCACACTGGGAATCGAAATCCATCAAAATATTCACCTGCTAATAAAGTGCGTACCTACAGTGGTTTTGGGAGGTGCATTCTCAACAGTGCTTTCAAAGCGCTTTGCACGCGCTGCTGTGCTACGTGGGTATTATTTCTTAAATATTAAATTATTATTAATATTGCTTTTATTTAATTTTATTCATTTTTTACACTGAACAGTATGTTAAGAGGATTTATATGTATGTTTTGTTTCTGGTTAGAAATTTCTTTTATATCTATTTTTTATTATTTTTCGATTAAAAATATAAATATTTTATATACATATACAGGGTGTCCCACCAAAAGTGGCCACCCCCTTTTATCTTTTAAACTAAAAGAGATAGACCATAACAAATATAGATCAAATTAAATGGTTCAAACCGAACTCTATTCTCAGCATAGTGGTTGCTTACAAAAGCTTTCTGTGTTAACGAACGGAGAGGTATGCATAATTTTTTTATAATAATGTAGATATTTCATTATAATAAAAGTTGTAGCGCTGTTTGAAGCGAATATAACGATGTATGATTTAATGTAAATAATTTACATAGTATACGAGTTTTACCGGCTCGAAGTTTCGCGGACGACGTCTACCTTTTCACTCCGGCCCTGCGATATGGCCAACTTCTGACCCGTGTGTTAGAGATTGACGTATGTCATGTTGTCATTTGATCATAATACTCAGTGTACGAAAAATAAACGCTCATAAATCAATGAAATTATGGAACCTATAATAAATTATAATAAAAATACATTTATAATAAGCTGTATTTTTTAAAAATTATTATTAATTAATTATTTATTATTTATTATTTATTAATTATTAATTATTTATGCATTATCGTGTTATTTATACAACTACTGGTTTATCAAACGTAAACTTTAATAAATTAAAAAACCAATAATTTTTAAAAAATGTGTGCGATTTTAATACTTTCTAATAATTAATAATTTTATTAAATTTAATAAAAAGTGTATTATTTATTTTTAATTTGTAATTTTAATTCTTTATACTTAATTGTGTACAGAGTCATTTTTTTAAATAAATTGCACAAAGTTTACTATTTTATCATTCATTTATTTTTTAAACATGTTCAGGACTCATCCTCTATCACATTATTGAATATAGCTTTCTGTTAAATTCAAACTCGCTTTCGGAATTCTATTGTGGCAAATTCCACAGACTATCACGCGGCTTTGTGTCGACCACGAAGCATTATTCTTCGCGCTTGCACGTCTTAATCACGCATTCGGAGCATGATAATACAATCATCCATACCTACGTGGCCCTTTTTTTTAAAGAACCGTCGTGTCGAATTCCTGCGCCGGGAATTCGGCAGGATCTGATCGCGGTCGACGCTTGACTAAGCAATAGCTCCGTATTCTCAGCACTCTGATTACTCGAGGCGTATAACTATCGCTACCGACGTGCTCGTTAACGTTTATCGCGGAGACATTAGACGGTTGTTGCGTAACGTGCCGCCTGCCTCAAATACTTTTTTATACAACCTCATTGTCAAGGCTCGTATTAAATTTAACTCAATTCGTATTAAATTTAACTCATATATGGATATCGGTTTATATTGTACCGCTCGTTATTTTCGATCACATCTGGCCGTACAAACCAAAGGAATTCCAAAGCATCTAAACCCTCTCATTGTATCCATGTATTTAATTGCCTTTGTTTAATAACACGCTACAGGAAAACAGATGTGTTCGAGGTGACAAAGCGGCATAATATCGTCTGATTCCCCGGTATCTCTCAGAAGCTTCGAGAATCTGATCGAGCATAATAAAGGGTCGAACGCGTGCGAAACTCACTTACTCTTGCTTCAACGTTAGAAAGCGAACGCTACGATCTAAAGCTATCTCTCGCTGTTAAGATTCGATCCGAGGAAAACTATATCTCGTACAGCTGCTTATCAAATTAAATTTATTCTCGAATTAAAGCGTGGTTTCATTAACAATTGAATTTAATTCTAAATAAATTCTGTGAATCAAAAGTGAATTTCAATTGATTATCACGAATATTCCCGGTTCCCTCACAGTCGATCTCGCGCTCTCGCTTCTCCTGCGTTATATCTCCATCTCTCTCCTTCTCTCGCCCTCTCGCTCTCCTTGTCCGCTTGATCTCGTTACCTCTCGCTCTCTCTGAGTGATATCAGCGAATTCGTGCGTGTGAACTCTCAGTCAAACGCCAACAAAAAATTGGTCCTTCGAGCCGGATCGAGGTGCATTGGTGCGGAACTTTAAACTCAGTGTCGTAAAGAAATTCTGTTACGTCATCTTGCACGATGGATGAACTTTTGACGTCTCAACAAACTCTGCTACGCTCGATCTCTCGAGCTTTGGAGAACTTTAAAAAATTGGGGAAGCCCAATTACACAATCTCGAAAATTCGAACTCGTACTGCCGCATTAAAAGAAGCATGGAACCAGTGCGTACTTACGCACGCTTCTCTTGTGCATTCCATCCCTAAGGAAAAACGAGACGTTTTGGACTATTTCACGAAGCAAAAGTTCGATGTTCACGAAGAAATCTATTACGAAGCACTGGACTACATGGCCGAATGTCTCGCTGAAATCGACCGGAGCATTCAACAAACTTCATCTACCGAGGTCGTGCATTGCCATTGCGGGTCACCTTCAGCCTTTTCGCTGTCTCATCTGCCGCCTATCAGCATCCCACCGTTTTCCGGCAAGTATGAAGAATGGGAAAGCTTCCGTGATCGCTTCAAATCGCTCATCATCGAAAATAAAGAATTGTCCGCGTTTGCCCGGATGCATTTTTTATCATCAAGCTTAACTAGTCGCGCGCTCGAGTCCATTAAGAGTGTCCCGGTCACTGCCGACAATTTCGAACTCGCGTGGAAAACTCTCACCGCACGATATGAGAATAAACGCCGGTTAATCGAAGTACACGTTTCCGCATTATTAAATCTACCCAGCGTGTCGCGTGAATCCGCATTCGAGTTAAGTGAGCTGCGCGATAAAGCTAATCGCGCTTTCGAATCTCTCAAGAATCTAAATCGTAACTCGGAGGATATTCTCAACGACATACTCGTATTTAGTATGGCGCAGAAACTTGACCATGTTACCAGGAAGGCATGGAAACTCAAAGGCAACGACGACGCGACGATTCCGAAATATAAAGATCTCGATAATTTCTTAGCCTCTCGCGCTCGCGCTCTCGAGGAATTAGCTCCTCCTAATATCAATAAAGACGCTCGAACGCGAAAGGTCAGTGCTAACGCGTCCACATATAGCGCTGTCACATGCCCGTTGTGCAAAGGGTCGCATTTTCTAAACAAATGTCCCCGATTTGTAAAGAAAAATCCGAGTCAACGGCTCGAGAGTGTCAAATCCGTTAATCGCTCCATCAATTGTTTGAGCCCCAAGCATGCCGCACCTTCGTGTCCGAGCAAATATTCATGCCGGACCTGTCATAAAAGACATCACTCGATGCTACACGTTGACTCGGTTTTATCTGCCGGAGAAACATCGGTCGCAAACTCAGCTGTGCATAAAGCAGAACCGACGACTCCCGCGGCCGCTACCGCCCTATTCTCGACTTCGAACGTTATATCTCGACCGAGTATCATGCTCGCGACGGCTCGAGTTCAAGTCAGCTCACCGAACGGGAGTTCTGTAACCGGAAGAGCGTTCCTTGATCAGGGCTCCGAAATTACATTTATATCCGAACGGCTCAGTCAAATTTTAAAATTACCTCGCGTGCGCTTGCCTATCTCGATCGCGGCCATCGGATGCGTCGACGCCGGCACCAGCCGTTATGCCGCTGAGATTCGAATTTCGCCGTTCGACCGATCACGTCCTACAAGAGCGTCAATCTTAAAATCGTTAACTAAGTATTCTCCTCCACCGGTTGCGTCGGAGATTCCGTGGAGTCACTTAACCGACCTTCCGCTCGCCAACCCGGAACCTCTGAGCGCCGATCCTATCGACTTGATAATAGGCGCGGACCTTTATAGCGAGCTGATTCTCGATGGATTAAAAAGAGGACCGAACGGACAACCCATAGCTCAACGCACTTTGTTAGGATGGGTACTTTCAGGCCCCGCGTCAATTAATTTCGAGTCTCGCCAAAGTATTACCGTTCAACATTGCACAAGCTCTCTCTCTCTCTCTCTCGAGCAAGAGCTTAAAAAATTTTGGGAGATTGAGGAAGTCCCCCGGAAGACGTTATTAAATCACGAGGAGGAACAATGCGAGGAACATTTTCGCGTAACACATTCTCGCAGCGCCGATGGACGTTATGTGGTTCGTCTGCCTTTTAAGCGCGGACCACCTATCGATATCGGCGACTCGTATTCTATCGCGCAAAAGTCCTTCACTTGTTTGCGAAAACGATTCCAAGCGAAACCCGATCTCAAACGCTCATACTCGGAGTTTCTTCATAAATACGAAAATTTAGGGCATATGCAAAAGGTAAACGATAATACCTCCACTGTTTTATCGCCTCAATGCGTGTATCTGCCACATCATCCTGTAATCCGAGACGGCAGCCTCACTACGCAATTACGTTTTCAACGCATCGAGTGCCACTATGAATACTACGTCGCTTAATGATCATATGCTCACCGGTCCGAAATTGCAGACCGATCTCGCGGCGGTCATTTTGCGATGGCGACTCTGGCGATACGTCTATACAGCGGACATCGCCAAAATGTATAGGCAAATCCTTATCGATTCACGAGATGTAAATTATCAGCGCATTTTGTGGAACGCGAACGAGACCGAACCCGCGCACTCTTATCAATTGTTAATTGTCACATATGGCACCGCGTCGGCCCCGTTTCTTGCGTTACGCGTTTTGCAGCAGCTCACCAAGGATGAAGGAGACGCGTTTCCGCTCGCCGTGTCCGTCTTACAAGAAAATATTTATATCGACGATGTGTTGTTCGGCGCCGACGACATACCACTTCTGTGTCAAATTCGCGATCAGTTGTGTGCGTTATTGAATAAAGGTCATTTCAAATTGCGAAAATGGGCTAGTAACTCCTCGACTCTTTTGCGCGATATCGATGCAAAGGATCACGGACTGGCGTGTAGTAAGACGCTACAAACGGACAAACAGATAAAGATCCTCGGCGTCAGTTGGAGTCCACTGTTGGACGCCTTTCAGTTTCGCGTGTCGCTTCCCGCCGACCTCCCCACAACAAAGCGTGCGATATTGTCTACCGTCGCCAAAATGTTTGATCCGCTCGGCTGGTGCTCTCCGGTTACCGTCGTTGCAAAAATATTCTTGCAACGACTGTGGCTGGATAAGCTGCAATGGGACGATTCTCTTTCTCCGCCCTTAGCGAAACAATGGAAGCAAATTCAGCAGTCATTAGTCGAGCTCAACGCGTTGCGCCTTGATCGCTGGATACAACGAGGAGCGGATACGTCAAAATGCAAACTTCACGGGTTTTCCGACGCGTCCTCCGTTGCATACGCGGCGGCGATCTATATTCGCATCACTTCATACGCGGGCGAAGTGACGTCCAGATTATTGATTAGCAAATCGAAAGTCGCCCCGATAAAAACGCTAAGCATTCCCCGATTAGAATTAGGCGCCGCCGTACTGCTAGCAAAATTAATCGAGTTCGTAAACACGTCCCTCAATATGATAAACGCGCCTTGCGTTTGCTGGACGGATTCAACGGTAGTGCTTGCATGGTTGAGTCAGCATCCCGCGAAATGGAAAATTTTTGTCTCTAATCGAGTATCCGAAATTCAATCGCGCATCCCGCGAGCTTCGTGGCGACACACCCCCACAGCTGATAATCCGGCTGATTGCGCGTCGCGGGGGATTTCCGGAAATCAACTTCGCTCAAATAATCTTTGGTGGCAAGGTCCGACCTGGCTCCTAATGCCAGAGTCGACGTGGCCCGCGACACCCGAAATTGCGAAGATCGACACGATAAATGAACGCAATCCTCGTGCTGTAACTCTCTTCGCGACCTCTAAAGTACGATGGGACCTCGCATCACGATACTCGTCGTGGCCTAAGCTCATAAGAGTTACCGCATACGTACTCAAATTCACGTCGCTTCTTCGCCGTCGCGGCCAACCCTATGATCTACCCAATCACTCGGTCGCGCTATCCGGTGACTCTTGTTAGAAAGCGCGCGAGTTCTGGCTAAGGCAAATACAAGAAGAAGTATTTCCTCAGGAAATCGCCGCGCTCTTGCAAAAAAAGCCGATCTCGTCGAAAAGCGCCATTCTCGCGCTAAACCCGTTCCTCGGCGACGATAAATTAATTCGCGTTGGTGGGCGGTTGTCGAACGTTTCTACGCCTTTCGATGCAAAACACCCGGTTATTCTCGCCGCGCATCCTTTAGTCACGCTCCTGGTTCGACACGCGCACTTACGCACGCTCCATGCCGGCTCTCAACTCACGCTAGCTACGCTCAGACGAGAGTTTTGAATACTTCGCGCACGAAATGTCGTTAGATCAGTGATTCACCGATGCCTCGAATGCGTTCGCGAAAAGGCAGCAGTTCCTACACAACTCATGGGAAACTTGCCGGCTGTTCGACTAACACCTCCAAAGCGAGCCTTTTTACATTGCGGCGTTGATTACGCGGGTCCCGTAAATATTCGCTCAATGTCGGGGCGCGGGATCACTTCACGTAAAGCCTATATTACAGTTTTCATATTCATGGCTACGCGAGCCATACATCTCGAAATCATAGACGGCTATTCTACCTCTGCTTTCCTCGCCGCTTATTCGCGATTCTGCGCTCGTCGCGGATTGCCGGAATCCGTGTACTCCGATAACGGCACCACCTTCGTCGGAGCAAATCGCGAACTCATTTCAGCCTTTCGCGGCGCATTACGCGATCCCGATTTTCTTAACAAAACTGCCTGCGAAAAAGTTACATGGCATTTTATTCCGCCATCAGCTCCACATTTCGGGGGCTTGTAGGAGGCCGGCGTACGCAGCGTCAAACATCATCTAAGGTGAGTTATCGGATCGCATACTCTCACGTTCGGAGAGTTCTCTACTCTCTTATGCAATGTAGAAGCCTGTTTAAATTCAAGGCCTATCGCGCCGCTCAGCGACGTTCCGAACGATTATGATCCCTTAACTCCCGACCATTTTTTAATCGGCGCTGCTCTCACCACAAGTCCGGAGCTGTCTATTCTCAACTTGAACGAAAATCGCCTCTCGCGCTGGCAAATGGTCCGCCAATTAACCGAAAGATTTTGGAAGCTTTGGCAGAATGACTATGTGAACACCTTACAGCAAAGAGGGAAATGACGAAAGGCGACGGAGAATATCTTAGCAGGTCAATTAGTCTTACTCCGAAATCCTTTGTTACCCCCATGCAAATTAGGGAATTAGGACGCATCACGCAATGTCACCCGGGAGCCGACGATCTAGTTCGCATAGTAACTGTAAAAACTTCGACCCACGAATATAAACGACCGTTAAATAAAATTTGTCTACTACCGATCGATATCGAGCCAACGGATCAACCTACTTAAAGCGCCAAATATTGTTATTTATTGTAAACGAACGTTGACAATCTCACGCCTCACTCTTCCGTTCAATGTGTCTGTAACGTTGTATGACTCGTTGAATTAATTATTTCGAAATTATTATTTCGAGGTGGGCGGTATGTCAAGGCTCGTATTAAATTTAACTCAATTCGTATTAAATTTAACTCATATATGGATATCGGTTTATATTGTACCGCTCGTTATTTTTGATCATATCTGGCCGTACAAACCAAAGGAATTCCAAAGCATCTAAACCCTCTCATTGTATCCATGTATTTAATTGCCTTTGTTTAATAACACGCTACAGGAAAACAAATGTGTTCGAGGTGACAAAGCGGCATAATATCGTCTGATTCCCCGGTATCTCTCAGAAGCTTCGAGAATCTGATCGAGCATAATAAAGGGTCGAACGCGTGCGAAACTCACTTACTCTTGCTTCAACGTTAGAAAGCGAACGCTACGATCTAAAGCTATCTCTCGCTGTTAAGATTCGATCCGAGGAAAACTATATCTCGTACAGCTGCTTATCAAATTAAATTTATTCTCGAATTAAAGCGTGGTTTCATTAACAATTGAATTTAATTCTAAATAAATTCTGTGAATCAAAAGTGAATTTCAATTGATTATCACGAATATTCCCGGTTCCCTCACAGTCGATCTCGCGCTCTCGCTTCTCCTGCGTTATATCTCCATCTCTCTCCTTCTCTCGCCCTCTCGCTCTCCTTGTCCGCCTGATCTCGCTACCTCTCGCTCTCTCTGAGTGATATCAGCGAATTCGTGCGTGTGAACTCTCAGTCAAACGCCAACACTCATTAAACAAAATATACGTTTGTAAACCAAACAACAGTGTATTCCATTTCGAGAGCCTCCGCTTGACGTCGAATCTTTCTACAAGGTGACATCAGCATTCGAGTTTGAATCTCAAACATAAATTTGGTCCTTCGAGCCGGATCGACGTCAAGATAAACTTTTTACAACTCTCGATATTGGAATAGTGTTGACGTTGCTCATCATGTCGACACTTGAGGAACTGCTATCGTTGCAAGACCAATTGATCAATTCAGTAGCGCGTACGCTGCCTAATTTCAAGAAGATCGGTCAAGCAAAAATGACTCGCGACCACACGACAACGGCTCAAGACGTTCAATGACACCTTCCAAAGGGCCCAGAAATAGGAGAGTAAAATCAATCTTCTTGTGGACGACAAGGTACGAGCATCTCACGCCTACTTCAAGGACGAATCTTTCCTCGCCTGTGAAGATTACTACAACGAAGCGGCGGACTTCATGGCTGAGATCCTGGCGACGTACGAGCCGACCGACCTCAACTCTTCGGGTACCGTAAGTCGTCTCAGTGACTCCTTTCAATTTCGTCGTCACATCTACCTACAATCGATCTACCGACATTCGATGGAAGTTTCGACAAATAGGAAAGCTTTCGCGATAAATTTAAGTCAATGATTCACGACGATCCTCAGTTGTCCGATATCAAGCGTTTACATTATTTATGCTCATGTTTAAAAGAGGATGCAAGTAACGCGCTTCATGACATTCAACTTACCGAAACGAATTTTGCTCTCGCGTCGTCTTGTTTCTCGGTATGAGAACAAGCAGAAACTCGTCACGCATGGTTTGCAATCATTATTTAATTTGCCCGCGGTTACGTCTGAGACTTCCAAAGACCTTCGCGATCTGCGCGATCAAACCAATAAAACGATACATTTTTTACAAGATCTCGGGCGAACAGTGGGACGACATCCTTGTATTTCTCGTCTTACAAAAACTCGATAAATACACAAAAAAGGCTTGGAAGTTCAAGCTTGGCAAGTCTGACGATTATCCGAGCTATAGCGAACTCGATGAATTTCTCGAATCTCGAATTTGCGGATTAGAAGCGATAGCATTACCGAGCCATAAAGACTCTAAATTTAATATGAATAAATCTATCGCGTCACATTCGGCTTCTACCATTAATTTATCGTGTCCGCAGTGTAAGGCGAACCATCTGTTACATCAATGTTCTGCGTTTTTAAGCCAAACTCCCGTGCAACGTTTCGAATTCGTTAAGAAATGTAGGCGATGAATTAACTGCTTTAGCGCGAAGCATTCGTCATTCAAGAACTGTACAAGTACTCGCGCATGTAAACAATGTCATAAGAAATATCATACATTATTACATTCCGAATCATCCGTGAAATCGAGCGATACGGAACGATCGCCTGCTGTCGCGTCGACTACAGCCAAACCAGATACCGAAATTACGTCACATTTATTATCGAGGTCGGTCTCGCCTAAATCTGACATTCTCCTCGCTACCGCGCGCGTGCGAGTGCATTCGCCTCAAGGACGCTGCGTTACGATTCGCGTTCTTCTCGATCAAGGTTCCGTTTCCACATTAATTTCCGAGTCGCTTGCACAAATCTTACGCCTTCCGAGAATAAAACTCTCCGTTTGCGTTACCGGGATTGGAGAGACACAATCCGTCGTGCGTCACGCTGCCAAAATCAAAACAACCCCCGCGTACCGCGACGGACCTGCCTATTCGACAACCGCGTTGATTCTCAAATCGCTGACGAAATATATGTATACCGCGGCGACGCGATTCGCATTTTCGCTGGAAACATCTCAAGGGCTCGAGTTAGCCGATAGAGAACCCATGAGTAGCGATCCGATAGATCTAATAATTGGAGCTGATCTATTCGGTATGCTCATTTTGGAGGGCATTCAGAAAGGTTCGTGTGATGAACCAGTCGCGCAGCAAACAACCTTATGCTAGATTATATCCGGTGCAACCTCATCCGCTCCTACCAACTCTTCGATTCCGATGCATGTCCATCACGGAGCTAATCTTGAGAGCCTCGATTCCACTATTCGTCGATTCTGAGAGGTTGAGGAAATTCCTCAGCGGTCTCACATTAGTCCTGAGGAACAACAGTGTGACGAACATTTCTTGACGACGCATTCGCGGACGTCTGATGGCCGTTACATAGTGAGGGCTACGTTTAAACGTGGCCCTCCGATCTCGTTGAGTGAGTCGCGTTCTGCCGCCTTATCAAGCCTTCAACGTTTAGAACATCGTTTTAAATGAGAGTCAGTGCTCGATTCCGAATATCATGCATTCATGAGCGAATATGAACGCCTTGGCCACGTGGTTAAAGTACAATCGACAGAGCCAATTGTCAGTCCTTTGCACAGTTATTATATTCCGCATCACGCTGTTTTCCGCGACAGCAGTGCAACCACGCGATTGCGCGTAGTATTTAACGCGTCTTGTCGGACATCTAACGGCATGTCTCTTAATGACCATTTGTTGATTGGTCCTAAACTCCAAACCGATTTAGCTACCGTCATAATGCAATGGCGTCAATATCGATATGTTTATACCACAGGCATTGCCAAAATGTACAGGCAAATTTTAGTAGATTCCCGCGATACAAATTACCAGCGCATTTTATGGCGTTCATCTCCAAGAGAAGCGATTTCGGAGTATCGTCTTCTTACCGTAACATACGGAACAGCTGCCGCACCTTATCTTGCCCTTCGTGTCTTAAAGCAACTCGCCAAAGACGAAGGTGCTTCCTTCCCATTCGCACTTCCCGTCTTGCATCATCAAATCTACGTTGATGACTGCGTGTTCGGGGCCGATGATAAAATTCTTGCGCGTCAAACCCGTGACCAGCTAATTACCTTACTAAATAAAGGCGGGTTTCGATTACGTAAATGGGCGAGCAATTGTCCAGCTCTTTTATCCGATATCAATCCATTCGATCACGGACTAGCTTCTGATAAAATAATTCAAAACGACGAGCACATAAAAGTCTTGGGAATTACTTGGAGTCCGAATAATGATATTTTTCAATTTCGAGTCTCTCCATCACCACACCCGCAGCCAACGAAACGTACAATTCTCTCGACTATTGCCAAATGTTACGATCCCCTTGGTTGGGTCGTTCCCGTGGTCGTCACTGCTAAAATTCTTATGCAACGATTATGGTCGCTGAAATGTGATTGGGATGATTCACTGCCTCCAGACCTTCTTGATCAATGGTCGCAGTTTCATTCAAAACTACCGTGCCTAGAAGACCTTAAAATTCCACGCTGGATTATGCACGGTTCAGATACAATGCACATTGCCTTTCACGGCTTTTCCGACGCTTCGACGAAAGCATATGCTGCCGCCGTCTATCTTCGACTAGTTAATTTTGATGGCTCAGTTACCGTTTCGCTCCTTGTCGACAAAACAAGAGTAGCTCCGCTTAAAACGTTGAGTGTTCCTCGACTTGAATTGTCGGCTGCTTATTTATTAGCTAATCTTGTCAAATTTGTGCAATCAGTTCTTCAGCTTCAGGAAATCGAATGTTACTGTTGGACTGATTCAACTATTACACTCGCGTGGCTAAATCAATCTCCATCTCGTTGGAAAACATTTGTTGCGAATCGCGTTTCTGCAATGCAGAATCTTCTTCCTGGCGTCATGTGGCATCACGTCCCGACAAAGGACAACCCAGCAGATTGCGCTTCTCGCGGCTTAGCTCCCGACGAAATAATCCACTATTGTTTGTGGTGGTTCGGCCCCCTGTGGTTAAAATATTCGCTTGAACATTGGCCCAAGTCGTGTCCATTATTAGAAAATGACGCTTCTCTGGAGGAGCGTAACCAACGAGTGACTCACATCGCACGAGTCGCGGAAAAATGGTACCTTGCGTCTCGCTTTTCGTCGTGGCCATGATTGCTCCGAGTAACGGCCTACATCATTCGCTTCGTGAACAAAGCGCGTTTTTCCACATGCTCAACAGCATCATCAGCAGACCGCTTCTTAACTTCCGCGATCCTTAGTCAGAATGACATTCAAGCCTCCAAACTTTACTGGTTTAAAACAATGCAATCAGAATTATTCCCTAATGAGCTCTCGAGTTCGTTGCAAAATCGTCCGTTACCGAAATCTGAGCCGTTAGCTTCCTTTAACCCGTACTTAGATTCGGAAGGACTACTCCGCGTTGGAGGAAGACTACTCTCGTCTCCCAGACGCGATAAAACATCCAATCCTTTTGCGTTCCCATCTGCTTCTCTCTCTTATTATAATCCCTCATCATATACGGACATTACATGGGGGATCACAGCTCACTCTCGCTTCATTGAGAAATGAACTTTGGATCCTGCGCGCACGTGCTACAGTTCGAGCTGTTTTATATACTTGCATTCAATGCACTCGCGAAAAGGCCAAAGTACCTGTCGAACTCATGGGTGATCTTCCGGATGTAAGAGTTAACCGATCGTCACGAGCTTTCGCGCATACAGGTGTCGACTACGCAGGTCCATTGTTGATACGAGCCGCATCCGGTCGAGATTACAAAGCTTACAAAGCATACATAGCTTTATTCGTTTGTATGACCGTGAAAGCCGTCCACATCGAACTCGTAAGCGACACACTTCCGTTACCTTTATCGCGGCCTATCAGCGCATTGTCTCCCGGCGGGGATTACCAAATTCTATGTACTTCGATAACGGAACGACGTTTCGCGGTGCCGATCGGGAAATGACAGAAGCATATTTCAAAGCAATCCGTGATCCTAATTTTTTAAATCAACTCGCTAACGACAACGTTGCGTGGCATTTACTTCCTCCATCGGCGCCACATTTCGGCGGCTTATGGGAGGTTGGTGTTCGTAGCGTAAAACATCATTTAAAGCGATGTATCGGAAACCATACTCCGACGTTCGAAGAAATGACCACGTTTCTTTGTCGAGTTGAGGCCTGTTTAAATTCTCGCCCGATTGCTGCCGTTTCCGAGAATATTGATGATTATCGGTCATTAACTCCCGGTCATTCCCTTATCGGGACCGCTCTTATTGCGCTCCCTGAACCCAGCCTACTCGATATTAATGAAAATAGGTTATCGCGTTGGCAACTTGTTCAACGTTGTACCGAAGGTTTTTGGAAGTCCTGGGCTAACGATTACTTGCATGCCTTACAGCAGCGACCAAAATGGCGCGTTGTTCAGCGCTTAGCTAAAATAGGTCGAATTGTTCTATTACGTAATCCTTTAGCGCCGCCTAGTCAATGGGAACTCGGTCGCCTAACGGCCTGTCATCCCGGGGATGACGGTTTAACTTGTGTTACTGTAAAAACAAGCCGCTCAAAGTTTAAACGTCCGCTATCGAAACTATGCTTTTTGCCCGTTGATCTTAACGTTGAAAGTTTAAAGGATCCCGCTATGGCGGGCGGAGACATTCCGTGATGTGGCCATCCCCGAAGACATGTACATAGCCGTTAAATATTTTTTTTTGTGTTTGCGTTACCCGTAGCTTAAGTATCATTAATTTATGTGAACTCTTCCAGAGTATCTTTTCGTTCATAAAATGTTGGCGTGTCTAAAATTAAGATTTCGAATGTATATGCATTCGAGGCGGGCGGTATGTTCAGGACTCATCCTCTCTCACATTATTGAATATAACTTTCTGTTAAATTCAAACTCGCTTTCGGAATTCTATTGTGGCAAATTCCACAGACTATCACGCGACTTTGTGTCGACCACGAAGCATTATTCTTCGCGCTCACACGGCTCAATCACGCATTCGGAGCATGATAATACAATCGTCCATACCTACGTGGCCCTTTTTTTGAGGGAACCGTCGTGTCGAATTCCTACGCCGCGAATTCGGCAGGATTAGATCGCTGTCGACGCTTGACTAAGCAATAGCTCCGTATTCTTAGCACTCTGATTACTCGAGGCGTATAACTATCGCTACCGACGTGCTCGTTAACGTTTATCGCGGAGTCATTAGACGGTTGTCGCGTAACGTGCCGCCTGCCTCAAATACTTTTTTGTACAACCTCATTAAACAAAATATACGTTATTGAACCAAACAACAGTGTATTCCATTTCGAGAACCTCCGCTTGACGTCGAATCTTTCTACAAGGTGACATCAGCATTCGAGTTTGAATCTTAAACAAAACATAAGAGATAGAAGTAGTGATATTTTTTAAACATGAAAGATAGATGTAGTGTATTTACAATATAATTTTAATTTTAATGTAGATGTTCAAAATGTGCGCCATTTTCATCTAAGCACCATTGGAAACTGCGGATTAATGAAATTTGTACATTATGCAGTTCTTCTGCATTAATCAAGGTAAAAGCGTCAATAATTCGTTGACCCATGTCCTCTTGTGTGGTGGGAGCTGTGGCGTAGATTAAATCTATTATTCTGCCCCAAAGGAAAAAATCTAATGGCGTTAAATCTGGCGATCTTGCCGGCCATGCAATTGGTCCGCCTAATCCTATCCATGCACGCGGAAAATTTTGATTCTATATATTTACATAATTTCTAACTCGATGAGCCGGTGCGCCATCCTGTTGATATCACATATGCGCACGTATATCAAGAGGAACATCTTCCAGCAGGATTGGTAAGATGTTCGTCAAGAAATTTGCATATCTGAGTCCATTCAGAGTGGCGTCCAAAAAATACCAATTACATGATTGCCAACAATTCCACACCGCACATTTAACTTCCACTGGTACTGAGAAGGAATTTCGCGAAACCAATGAAGATTTTCTGCAGCCCAATATCGACAATTATGTTTATTCATTTCGCTTGTATTCGAAAATGTCGCTTCGTCTGTAAATAATACCCGTCGAAAAAAGTCTGGATTTTCTGCTAATTTTTGTACAGCCCATGTACAAAATATTCTGCGGTTTCTAAAATCTCTTACAAATAATTGTTGATGTTCTTCTGCACGGTACGGATGCAGTCGCAGGCTTTTTAATTCTCTCTGTACCGAGGATTTTGATGTCTCTATTTTAAAAGAAAAACATGTGGACAGTGAACTGCAATAATGGACGATTTAATTAAAGATTTAATCTTATATCTAATTTCAAACATAGTACAAAGTAATTATTATTTAAACAATATTTTAAACATCATGATTATGTACATTATTTACAATAAAATTTTAAATAAATGTATATTTTGAATAAATGTATACAATTCGTAATTTAATTGTAAACTATATTAATTAATTTACATTGAAACAACTGAACAACTGAAATAACAACTGAAAGGTAAAATCATTAATTATTTGACATTTCAACGAATTTATTAAAATGGATGCGGAAGATAAATTTGATAGAATGCGAAGAATATTGATATGTGCTAAATTTAATCGTACAGCTGCGGTAAGAATGTATCGAGAAATATATCCTGACGATATACCAACACCATCTAGACAATCATTTCGGAGGTAATAAATTACTTAATGAAAAAATAAGGTTCAACTAAAAGCAGATGCACACATCTTTAAAAGATTATAAATATTTTACATTATTACCTCGATGTTTTATACGTAGATTGGCCGAAAGATTAGAACACGAAGGTAATGCCGCAGGGCGTCGACATAATGTAGAACATCGTCGCATTAATGAATTGATAGAACCTTAGGTTACTCATTCAAGAAAACCCTCATTTGAGTGTGCGAAAAATAGCTCGACTAACAGGTAAATTAAGCGAGTAATATTCCAAAATACCTATTCTCTTATTTTTATAAAATTTTGTGAAAGAGATGAATAAAGATTAAATATTTAATTAAATCGTCCATTATTGCAGTTCACTGTACACATATTTTTCTTTTAAAATAGAGACATCAAAATCCTCGGTACACAGAGTATTAAGAAGCCTGCGACTGCATCCGTACCGTGCAGAAGAACATCAACAATATTTGTAAGAGATTTTGGAAACCGCAGAATATTTTGTACATGGGCTGTACAAAAATTAGCAGAAAATCCAGACTTTTTTCGACGGGTATTATTTACAGACGAAGCGACATTTTCGAATACAAGCGAAATGAATAAACATAATTGTCAATATTGGACTGCAGAAAATCCTCATTGGCTTCCCGAAATTCCTTCTCAGTACCAGTGGAAGTTAAATGTGTGGTGTGGAATTGTTGGCAACCATGTAATTGTCCGTATTTTTTGGACGCCACTCTGAATGGACTCAGATATGCAAATTTCTTGACGAATATCTTACCAATCCTTCTGGAAGATGTTCCTCTTGATATACGTGCGCATATGTGGTATCAACAGGATGGCGCACCGGCTCATCGAGTTACACATTGTGTAAATATATTGAATCAAAATTTTCCGCGTGCATGGATAGGATTAGGCGGACCAATTGCATGGCCGGCAAGATCGCCAGATTTAACGCCATTAGATTTTTTCCTTTGGGGCAGGATAAAGGATTTAATCTACGCCACAGCTCCCACCACACAAGAGGACATGCGTCAACGAATTATTGACGCTTTTACCTTGATTAATGCAGAAGAACTGCATAATGTACAAATTTCATTAATCCACAGATTCCAATGGTGCTTAGAAAACGGCGCACATTTTGAACATCTACATTAAAATTAAAATTCTATTGTAAATACACTACATACATTAAAATATACATACATTTAAAATTCTATTGTAAATACACTACATCTATCTTTCATGTTTAAAAATATCACTACTTCTATCTTTCATATTTAAAAAATAAATAAATGATAAAATAGTAAACTTTGTGCAATTTATTTAAAAAAATGACTCTGTTCACAATTAAGTATAAAGGATTAAAATTACAAAATAAAAATAAAGAATACTTTTTATTAAATTTAATAATTTAATAAAATTATTAATTATTAGAAAGTATTAAAATCGCACACATTTTTTAAAAATTATTGGTTTTTTAATTTATTAAAGTTTACGTTTGATAAACCAGTAGTTGTATAAATAACACGATAATGCATAAATAATAATTAATTAATAATAATTTTTAAAAACTACAGCTTATTATAAATGTATTTTTATTATAATTTATTATAGGTTCCATAATTTCATTGATTTATGAGCGTTTATTTTTCGTACACTGAGTATTATGATCAAATGACAACATGACATACGTCAATCTCTAACACACGGGTCAGAAGTTGGCCATATCGCAGGGCCGAAAGTGAAAGGTAGACATCGCCCGCGAAACTTCGAGCCGGTAAAACTCGTATACTATGTAAAATATTTACATTAAATCATACATCGTTGTATTCGCTTCAAACAGCGCTACAACTTTTATTATAATGAAATATCTACATTATTATAAAAAAATTATACATACCTCTCCGTTCGTTAACACAGAAAGCTTTTGTAAGCAACCACTATGCTCATAATAGAGTTCGGTTTGAACCATTTAATTTGATCTATATTTGTTATGGTCTATCTCTTTTAGTTTAAAAGATAAAAGGGGGTGGCCACTTTTGGTGGGACACCCTGTATATATGAAAAACATTATACGTAAATATTGAAAATGATAAAACGTGATCGATTCGACATCTGATTCTAAATCGTTGAGCCGGCTATTTGCGGACTCGAGAATACAATGCGAAAGAAAGAGAAAGGACATTAGACATTGTGTGTGTGTGTGTGTGTGTGTGTGTGTGTGTGTGTCTGTTGTCTGTGGCTGCTTGGCTGTTTGTCTACTCTCCAAGCTGGCCTAAGCTCCGAGCGTACACGTACGTGCTTTCTCTTTGTGTGCGTATCTCATCACCCGATTCTCGAGAAAGCCACGGCATCATTCAGGCATCACTGTGACCATTACACATGCAGATTTACCGGAAAAATAAATGTAGAAAATTTTTCAATTTTCGAATTTTTATATAGTAATAAAACATTACATTTATTTTATTATAATTTATTACATAATATAATTTTATGTATTTAAATCAAATAATTAAATTGAAGTCGCCAATGATGAATAAAAATATAAAAGTGATTTATTAAATTCGACCTGACTGGCCAATACAAATATTTCTACACAACGTTTCGGCCCTTGGGTACGGGCTCTTATCAAGTGTACATTACATCCCAAATTGCGGTTCGTTTCTTATTGTCAATATACAAAAAATTTTTTCGTTATTTTTATAGAAACACTTGATAAGGGCCCGTACCCAAGGGCCGAAACGTTGTGTAGAAATATTTGTATTGGCCAGTCAGATCGAATTTAATAAATCACTTTTATATTTTTATGTATTTAGTTTCGTCGATTGTGAACTGTTTTACCGATTGGTAACACAGTTCGCTTGTGCGATAAGTCGTTAGATAGGATTCTTTTACCTATGCGGTAGGTCGTTAACAGGGTTTTTATTCCTATTGCAATTAGTCGCCACCGTCAACGCGGAGTTCTCGGCTCTGGAACAAGGAGCCTTAATGACGCCAAAATTGAATCAGCCACCAAGATCTCCAAGTGCATTATATACAGATTATCACGTTAGAACGCGATGTTCAGTAGAAAGAACAATAGGAATCTTGAAAGTAAGATGGAGATGTTTACGCAAAGTAAGAGCTTTACATTACACACCAGAATTTGCAGGTAATATTATTTCATTATGTCTCTTTCTTATGACAATATATTTTAAGTATATTTTATTTCAACATTTTATAACGTACTTATTTTAGCATGTATAGTAAATGCAACATGCGTACTGCATAATATTGCTAAGCAGTATAATGTTGCAGAAAATGAAATATATAGAGAAGAAAATATAGAGGCTGAAGAGATCGAAATAGAGAACGCTAATATGCGTGCAAGAGGGAATGCTGTTCGAGAAACATTAATAAAACAATATTTTACGTAAAAATATTTTTATTGTACGAACATAAAATAAATTATTATTTCTGTGATAATTTACTTAATATTTATTAATTCTTATATGTATGTATTGTTTATTGTTTCCCCTAAGTGTTTCCAAGACGCTTTTAAGGAGCGGTCCCAAACCTTTACAAAAATAAAACCATTTCCCCTCGCGACCTGGCCATAGGCGACCCTTACACACTTGTACCTCCCTCCCTCGATTCCCGTCCCTCTTCCCACTTCCCTCCCCCTTAATCTCTTTATCTTCTCCTCGCATTTCTCGTCTTTTTTCTTTCCTTCTCTTTATCTGGTTTCCTCCTCCTTCTGTTCTTTCCCTTCCTTGCCTCCTGACGTCCCTCTCCGTCTCTCTTCTTCCGCTTTCCTTCTCCTTCCTTCCTTTCCTTTTAAAACTTTACTCGCCTGTATCTCTATAACATAAAATAAGAAGAACAGCACAGAAAGAAACCTTCTCCTCTATTTCCTACTTCTTCTATCCCTTCCTCTTCCCTCCTACCCTTCCATTTTCCTCCTACCTCTCTTCCTATTCAACTCCCCACCCACTTTTTCCTCCTCCTATCCCTCTAGACCTTTTCCTTCTCCCTCCATCTCTTCTCCTCTTCATCCCAATACCACTCTTTATCCTGTATCCAAATCTCTCTATTCGTCGTCTCAACCCTCCTTCCCATCCATCTTTCTAACCTAGCCTTCTCCCTTATTTTCCATCTATACCTCCTTTCCTCCATCGTCAGGTCTTCATCTATCCTAACCCCGCACCTCTTCCATATCTCTCCCTTTTTCTCCCATAGCTCCTCTTTATCCCGTTCCTCCTCCAATTCTACCAATAAAACTATCTTCCCCCCTCTCCCGTTCTCTCCTCAACCCCTTTCACCCTCCCCTTTTTTCCCCAAAACTTCCTCAATTATCCACTCCAACTCCACTCTTCTTTCCTCTCTGTTTTCTTCTTCTATTCCTCTCCATATTAAGTTCTTCCTTCTCGTTTCTCTTCTTTCCTGCTCTTCTTTCTTCTCTAACTCTGCTCTCTCCTTTCCCCTCTCCTCTCTTCTTTACTTTTCTTTCTCTAATCTCTTCTCCGCTTTTTCCCAATTCTCCACCGCTCCCTCCCTTTCTTCCGCCTCCTCGTCTTCCGCCTCACTCCACCAACTTCTCCTTTTCCCTCCCCCTCCTTTTCCTTCTTTCTTCCCTATCTTACATCCCCTTTCCCCACTATCTACTTTTCTTTTTGTTGTATCATCCCTCCTCTCCCACCTGCTGATCCCTCTTTTCTAACCTTTACCTCCGCTCCTTTTATCCCCCTCACGTTTCCCGTTCCCTCGCTTTCCTTTTTCTCTCCCCCTATAACAGCCCTGCTATCCTCTCCCGCCCCTTTCCTCTCTGACTCATTTTTCCCTTCGATCTCTTCCTTTCTCTCCTCTTCTCTCTTCTTCAAATCTGGCCTCTCTCTTCTCTCCATCCTTCTTTCTCGCTCATCCTTCTTCATTCTTTCCGTCCTCTCTCTTTCACTCTCCTCTCTTCTCCTCCTCTCCAATTCCTTTTCCACCTTCAATCTCCACTCTTCCCTTCTCCTCTGCTCCAAACTTTCTATCGTCTCTCTTTCTCTCACCTCTCTTCTTCCTTTTCTTTTCCGCATTTTCTTCCCGCTCTTCCCGACCCTCCTGCTCCTCTCCTCCTCCCTTTTCTAAGATCTCCCACTCTTTCTCCTCTCTCTTCCTTATTTCATTATCCGCACTCTCCTTCCACAGTTCCTCCCTGACCTCTTGCCTCTTCCCATCTGACACCTCCTTTTCTGTCTCCTCCTTCTCTCTCTCTCCCACACTCTCCTCTTTCTTCTTTTCATTATTCCCCTCACTCTCCTCCGCCCCCTCGACATTTTCCCTCGTTGCCCTTCTTCCCTTCTCATTTCCTTTTCCATCCTCTTCTCTTTTCTGTGTGACTTTCCTCCTCTTTTACATCTCTCCTTTATTCTTTCTTGCCCCCTTGGATCCGTCTTCCTCCTTCTCAATTTTGCCAATGCACTCTAATCTTTCCCTTTCACTCTCCTCTTTTTCCCGTCCACTCCCTGCACTCTCTCTCAAACGTCTTAATTCCTTCTTTATCCCCTTCAGTCCTTTTCTTATCCCACTCAACTCTCTCACTAGATTCTCTCTCCAGTCCGTCATTTCCTTTATCTCTCCGCAGATCTCACAAAACTTTCCCTTTCACGCTTACTACTTTTCCTCTCTAGTACGCAGTCACAACTAATCCGCCGCAACACGTGTTCCACGCACATGCCCGCAGACTTTCCTGTGCCGCCCTCATCCGCTTCAATCCTGCTCTCGGCCGGTAATACTCTTTATCCTCTACATATCCCTTATTTATCGACTCCAAATATTCCTTAGTTCCTCTTTCTTCTGCCGTCTTCATCGTTGCTACTATCTCCCTCTCTCCTCACATTGCTCCGAAAACCTTAACTCCGATTTTCCCGACTCCTTTCCAATCGTGAAACTCCCTTCCTTTTGCCTCCCCATATCCTCCTCCATTTCCTCGAGCTCCTCCAGTCCTCCTCTATCAACTCTTTCTCCCACACATTTCTCCCGTACACACATCTTCTACCGTATCTTCCTTTCCCGAAAACTTTCACACACAAGCCACACAACTACTCCCTATAACAGTCATCTTCCCTCCTGTTATTTATTCTTATATAAAACATTTACTTACATTAAAAAATAAATACCTTTGAATATTGAACATACATACATACATTGACATATTGAAAAAAAAATTATGCTGAATATAAAAATAATATGAAAAGAAATTGCACAATACATAAATATTATAAAATGAAAAATCCTAAACAAAAATAGTTTTATTTTAAACAAAAGTTTATATGAGCTCTTTAAATATTAATTATATATTTTCTTCTTTTTCGTTATGAGTTTATTTTATATATCCGTAAATATTAATACTTTCCTAATTTTAATTAAAATTCTATACTTTTTACATGTTAGAAAAAAATTTTTGGCATGAATTGTAAGAAATTAATTTAAATGAAAATAAATAAAACATTAAACAAAAAAATTCGATAATAATTCGTTCCATTCCTCTAGCGCGTTTAGGATATGTTACACATCCTATATAAACTCGCTAGGAGAACGGAACAAATTATTGTCAGGCAGTGTACGATGTTACATAAAGTATTAAGTAACAAAACAAAATAACTGTATAATAAAGTATTGATTTTAATGAAAATTTGGTTAATTATTTGATGACAAAGTACTTAAATATATTTAAAGTGTTTCAGGTGTTTCCCATGATTGTATAGATATTTTTATATTTTTAAGTTCACTTAATATTTTATGCTGCATATCTAACGCTGTTTTCACAAGCTTTAGTTGCTTTTTAAAATTTGTATTTCTTTAGCTGTATTTTTAACATATTATGAGATAATTCACTCATTGAGTTTTCTGAAATTATATTAATTTATCAATTAATCAATTAAAGTTTGTTATGAGAGAGAGAGAGAGAGAGAGAGAAACATTAAAAAGCAATTTATCATGTGTGTGTGTGTGTGTGTGTGTGTGTGTCCTTTATATAATTTACCTTTTGTTTTTCTGTTTATTTTTTGAGTTGCTTTATTTATTGCGTGTTTATTAATATTTCTTTCTTTTTGATGTTTTAATATGTTTGATGATACATTTTCTACATTATTAATTTCTCTATGCAATAGTTCACTCTGTGATTCAATTATCTGAGTCATTTCTTCTGTATCTCTTTCACATTCGTTTAATACAGATTCTTCAATATTCATATCATCTTCAGGAATATTTAGAATATAAGGTGCTTCAATATTTATACCACCTTCAGGAATATTTAGTAAAGGTGCTTCAATATTTATATCACCTTCAGAAATATTTAGTAAAGGTGCTTCAATATTTACACCAGCTTCAGGGATATTTAATAAACCAGCTGCTTCAGGCGTCAAAAGCTCTAAAACTTCTTCGAAATTGGAGAAAACTATTTTAGAAGGAGGACCACCTCCTGTTCTTTCCATATGGCTGCGTCTTTTTGATTCCTTTTTTAATTTATAAGCTTTTATATCTTTCCATGTCTGCAAGATTATATAGTATATTATCAATTTAATTTTATCTTTTATCTTTATTTATTATAAGTTAGAATATAGGCTAGCTTGAATTTAATGTTAAAAGATTAAATAATAAGTATAATATTATTATAATAAGTATAATATTAAACCTTTGCCCATTCTTTTCCACTTTTTCGAAATCCTTCTGCAGCTGCGTTAATGATATTCGCAATTTTATCCCAATTTTCAACCTAAAAATTGTGTTGTTATTATGTTGCTTTTATTAATTTTCGATCTATATAATAATCTTTCAATTTACCATTTTTCGTCGACTTTCCGTTTTTCTGTCTATTCGACCTCTTATCAATTCAGGATTTTTCTTCAAAAATTGTAATAACATTTCTTTTTGTTTACTTGTTACATTCATTATTATATTGCACGTTTATCCGTGTACTGTCTATAAATGACTTTTAAAATTTCGAGAATTCGCGGTTTACAAATGTAGTAATATTAGTAATTTTGTAATCTATAGGTTTAGTCTCCGCCTTTGGTAATTTCACTTTTCACGCATTTAGCTATATGTATAATCTCACAGTGATTCATGAAAAAGTTCACGTGAAATCATTGAGTGAAAAGTGAAAAGTGAAAAATTCCGCTCGAAATTACATGATCGATGCCCTGTATTGTCTGGTACGATATGGGCTGGCTTCAAACGTTCTGTGTTGACGGTGCTTTCGCCTGTTTCTGTCCGAATGACGAAAATGTTATCGTTAATACGTTTAACAATTTGGTATGGTCCTTGGTATGGTGGTTCTAGAGGTCTCCGTACTGCACCTTTTCTCAAAAATACGTGCGTGCAAGTCGCTAAATCCTTGTGTGTGAAAATACGAGCCTTTGTATGATGGGGTGTTGATGTAGGTTGCAGCATTCTCATATGTTGTCTGAATTTCTCTACGAATATTTGCGGATCCGGTTGGTCTAGGTCATGGGTGACAAATTCTCCAGGTATACTCAGAGTCGTTCCGTACAATAACTCTGCTGGTGAGTTTTTAATGTCTTCTTTGTACGCGGTCCTTAGTCCTAGAAGTGCGGTGTGAAGAGTTTCTGTCCAATCTTGGTTCGCGTGGCACATTAAAGCTGTTTTTAGTGATCGATACCATCTTTCTAGTATTCCGTTTGTCTGAAGATGATATGCTGTTGACCTCGTTCTTTGGCACCCTATGAGGTTTGTAAGCGCCTGAAATAATTGTGATTCAAATTGCGGCCCTTGATCAGTCGTTACGGTTGCAGGTGCTCCGAAACGACATACCCAATGTTTATAAAATGCGGCAGCTACCGTATCCGCCATAATCTCCTTCAGTAGAATTGCTTCTGGACAACGAGTGAATCTGTCAATCATGATGAGTAAATATTTGTATCCTCGGCATTGTCTCAATTCTCCGATGTCCAGCTGCACGTGCTGGAATCTTCGTAGTACTGAGAAATGTGTGTTGGAATTTCTTGTGTGTCTGTGTACTTTGGCTATCTGGCATTGGGTGCACGTACGTGCCCATCCGAGGATATCTTTTTTCATGAACGGCCACACGAATCTCTCTCTGATAAATCGGCTGATTGTTTTTCCATTGGGATGTGTCAGGTTATGTACTGCTTTGAAAATGCGTGAGCATAATGATTCGGGCACATAGGGTCTTGCGCTGCCCATGGAGACGTCACAGTATATCGTCTTCTCCGTGTCGCCGAGGCGTAATGGCTGCAGTATTAGTGACGTGTCCGATGCCAAAAGTTCTTTTAATTGTGTGTCTGCTTCCTGTTCCGCCGCTAGTTCGTCTGTGTCTACGATCGTCGGGAATTGTATTTCGTCTATCCGTGACAATGTATCTGCAATAACGTTGTCTTCTCCTTTAACGTGGACAATGTCTGTCGTAAATTGCGCGATTAGATCAAGTTGGCGTGCTTGCCTTGGTGTAGCTTTGTCTGCTTTTTGTATAAATGCGAATGTTAGAGGTTTATGGTCGGTTCATACCTGAAAGTAAGTGTATTTCATGTATTTGATGTTTTTTCTCTATCGTGTATTTGAAATGCTTGATTGCTGCATATATCGCAAGTAATTCCCGATTGTAGGCACTATATCGTAATTCGGCACCATGTAATTTCCTTGAGAAAAATCCTAGTGGTTTCCACATGCTGTCTTGCAATTGTTCGAGTGCTGCTCCAATGGCTCTGTCGGATGCGTCCGTCGTAAGTCGGACCGGTGCTGCTTGTCTGGCGTGTACGAGTAGTGTGGCATTTGCCAAGCTGCGCTTGCATTTTCCGTTCAATAACGGGAAAAAGAAATATGCAATTCCCAATGTCATGGAAGATCGCAATCACAGTTAAAATTATTGCATAAATGTCTGAGACTAGCAAATCTATCACGGAAAGACAAAATAATAAAACAAAAAGTTTTATAAAATAAAACAATAAAGTTATAATGCGTGCATGCCATGAAATTGGGAAATCATATTTAAATGTCTTACTATTAATGATATCCTAAAATACGAATAATATAAATATTTTAAGGAAATTCATTTATGTTTGTCTCATTACTCGTTGGCACACGGTATTCAACATAATTAAAGGGAAAGATGTAAATGAATATATCGTGCAGATATAACAAATATATAACAAATCACATATAAAAATATATAACGGTAATTTTGAACAAATCACAATCAAAAGAGATGTCTATAAAAATACAATTAGTATAATAATATAATTACAAAAAAAGAGACGTATCATACACACTCATACACTTCAAGGAAATCTACATATAGTATTTTTCCCCGTGATAAGATTTGCTAGTCTTTCATTTATGCAATTTTTTTAACTGTGAGTGCAATCTTAACGTCATGCTTAATAATGTCAACGACAAATAAATTTTTTTTATAAACTTTTAGTTTAAATACACGTTCTATGTTACACACATACAATAAGAATATGGATAAAATTATTAAATAATCGTAGAGACTAAAATTAGTACACAGAAGAGGCAGCTTACTATAAGAGATTAGAATTTCAAACTTAGAGTGATATTGCAAAAAATGTCACTTACATGTGTTATGTACATACATGTTTAATTACAATTAAAAATTAAAATTTTTATGTATAAAAGTCTAAATAAAAAACGTTATACATGTCATTTGAAATGAAGCTACTACCTGGTTTCGCGAATAACACCTATATGTATACTTCAATTTATTTGTCTATTTGTTTTTCATTCTTGTCGAATTATATAACTATATAATTACTTATTGGCGAAGCCAGATATTAGTATTATTTATTTACAACCTAATCTGTTCTTATTCCAAATATTTGTTCAATATTTTCCTTATTCCCATAATATTTTATCTTAATCGACACATATTAAATTACCACAAATCTTTTCTCAGTTTAAACATTATATATAGCATATTAATATTTTTAACATGGATGTATCACATATATGACTGTCTTCGTGTATCTCAATGAGATAATTATATTATATTAAAATATTTGTGAAACATTAGTTTTTGTTAAACAATATAATTTATGTTCTAAAATTAGTAAAATAAAGGCTCTCATATAAACTGAATTACAAAGGTTTTGAACGGGCTAATTAAGAGCCGAGCGCGGTAAGAAATTTTTTTTAATTAAAAAATATTTACGCATTTCTTGCCGCGCTCGGCTCCTAATTAGCCCGTTCAAAACCTTTGTAATTTATGTTCTAAAAGTAATAGAAAAATTAAAAAATTGATGAAATAAAGAAAAAGAAAAAGTTAACACACTCCATGTCTTCTATAATAAATGATAACGTAGACTGTTGTCATAAAAAAGCGAGATATACTACATGCTCCTTACATTTAATATATATGTAATACATTTATAACTATACACACAAATATGAGTAGGAAGACTGTCTCACTCGTTGCGACTCACGCAAGATGTAAGTACAATTGTTTCTTTCTTATATACTGAAATCTTGTATAGGGGCCATTCATAAATTACGTAAGGCTTTGGTGGGAGGGGGGGGTCAGCATTTTCTTATTCTTTCTTACGTGGGGATGGGGGGGATTAAAGTAGTTCTTACGTAAGATTTTTTAAAATGTTTCTGGTAAGATAGAATCTAATAAAAATTTTTTCGCCAAAAATCATGAAAGTTTTGATTTTCATTCATTGATTAGTCGTCTTTATGAATTGATTTTAACTATTTTATAAAAATAATAAAAATGTAACTTGATATTTTGGAAAAAAATGAAAACAAAAAGTTTTGTGCAATACGCACTAGTAGTAATAGTAGTGATGGTAGTGGTGGTGGTAGTGGCGGCGGTAGTGGCGACGGCGGTGGCAGTGGCAGCGGCGGCGGTGATGGCGGCGGTGGCGGCGGCGGTGGTGGTGGCGGTGGTGATCATAGACATATAAGATAGACCCAGCATGCCATACATTTTCTTATGATATAAGTTGGGTTTGGCAGAACGGAGAGAGAGGCAAAACATCGGTGAATCTGTGTCCTTTTCTGCGCGCGCATTAGTGACAGCAATGGCCGGCAATAACCTAAAAGTATCGTCGGATACTTATTATGATCAATATATAGTCAATATACGTATATGTAGGATCTTATTATGAAATCAATATCATGTTTAATAAATACAATATGCTTTTGGTTGCCGACAGACAACTACGCTTATGCATATATATATATATTTTCTTAGCTGTCAAAAGACGACTGCACATCCTGCGCAGATAAAGAAAGAAAATTTCCCCTATGTTTTGCCTCTTTGTCCGTTCTGCAAAGGACATGCATGCTGAGTCTATCTTATATGTCTATGGTGGTGATGGTGGTGGCGGTGGCGGCGGCGGCGGCGGTGGCGGCAGCGGTGGCGGCGCCGGTGGCGGCGGTGGTGGTGGCGGTGGCGGTGGTGGTGGTGGTGGTGGTGGTGGTGGTGGTGAGAACCGTAGTGTTTGCCGTTAATTGCAAGCTTCATACACGTTGTCACGGAGTGAGCACAAATATTAATACTCATGTCATTTAATATAAGCGTTTTATATCAATGATTTTTTAAATCGTTAAAAATAAAATTTTAAATCGTTTTAAAAATGCATTCCCAAATATTAGTGTGCAAAATGTTCAAGTGAAAGCGAATGAAGAGTGGAAAGAAGCCAAAGAACGTTTCAAAAATGACAAGAAAAGATTCGCTGACTTTATTCAACAGCGCATAAACGTATATTTGGCTAAAAACGTCAAGCAAAAAGCTATTATTTTGGGTTACTTTGCAAAAACAACGGTATTTAAAAAAAATTAAAATAATAAAGTAAATTTTATATGAAATAAAAATTTTGATAAGAAGTATGATAATTAAGTTTGTAATAAAATAAGCTTCTAAGATTTCTGATGTTTTAATAAACTATTATATACACAGAAAAATTTTACATTAACATTGTAAAATATTATTTATATATTAAGTGAAATAAACCGTCGAAATATAGATTTGATATCTTATTCAAAAATTATTAAAGTGCTGATAATAGAAATTTAGCAGTTGAAATTTTAATTAATTTTAAGTTTGAAACATGTAAAAGACATACCTATAATCAAAAATTATTTTTTAAATTAAACTGTAAAAATGCACTGATATTATTTACTCTACGGTTAGTTTTTAACAAAATCTTTTTGTCATCTATTAGTTTTAAAAATGTACTGAATAATGATCTATAACATAGTATAGTAGACTTATTAAGTAATGAAAAGTTTGAAATTTATTTTAAAAATGTTTCAAGTATAGAAGGGATATTTTCACAAATTACGGATTAGTTGCGTGTTTTTGCACACAAGTAAAAATTATTTGTCATATTTTTTATTTAACCATTCAAGTTTTTAAATAAATAAACATATATAAATAGACTTGATTTGGTTTAAAATATAATAATTTTCTTCTGAAATCTTTAAAATGTTTCTTAATTATTTTTAATAATTTCTACATCGATTGTATTGCTATTAAAAAATAAATTCTAAGAACAACAAATTTATTATACAAATTATTTTTTTTAATTTGGAAAAATTAATTAAGACGAATTATAGGTTTTTTAATATTCATGAATAATAAAAAATAACGCAATATTTATGTTTTTTTAAGTTTCTTTGTACATTTTTTATTTCATTCAGGCTAAAAATGTAGTATCGCAAGAGAGTGCACATTTGCAAGTTAATCAAAAAGAAACAACAGGCAATTCAATTTCTATTAATATCGATGCAACTGCTCCTTTAACATCCTCATTACCTATGAATAGCGACGATGATAATCCAACTACAACTTTTTCACATAGTTTGAAACAAACTTATTCGAAGCCAGTTCAGGAAAAACTTGCGAACAAAATTCGAGCTTTAGAGAGCAAACTGAACAGCCAATATTTATTAAGTGACAGTAACCTTGGGTCTGTATCTAAAGAAGAAATAACAAAAACTAAAAAAGATTTAGACGATATGAAACAATTACTTAAAACAAAAGTTTAATGTCGATTATCAGTAAAAATTCAGGGCTTCCAAAAAACAAAAAATTGCTACTCTTTGCTCGACGGAAAAAGCTGTATTGATATTACATGTTCGAAAAACAGTTGGAAGGCCACGAATAGAAGAAGATCAACCAGAGCTTTTGAAGGCTATAGCGGACGTCGCAATTTTCGGTGGGGCTACGCATGATCGGCGGCGTACAGAAGAAATAAGATCTTGTAAGACTCTCGATGATTTGCACGCTAAGCTAATAGAAATGGAATTTCAATTGTCGAGAAGTGCGACGTATTTACGCCTTTTTCCCAGAAGCTCCGTTACTCATTGTCAGCAAGAGAAGAGACACGTTACGACCGCACCTGTTAGGCTGGCGTCACACTATGCGGCTCTGCCGCTCCGGTTAAATCGGATGCGGTTTTACGGGATGACCTCGAGCAGTCTCACTGTTCCCATTGAACCGCATAACTCTTAGTTTAAATCGATATGTTTATATGTTTATTTACATCAATATGTTTATTCTGCACCGATGCTTTTAATCTTTTTAAAAAAATTAAAGCACCGATGCGGGATAAACATATTGATTATATTTTGATTTTTACTTTATTAAATAATATATATTGCGACGACTTTTTATTCCCGTTGTGAGTGAGCTTAATTGCCGTCGCGCGGATCTTTTTACATGCGCCAACGACGGGGAGTTCACTCGTTGAACGCGAGAGACGTGCGGGAAAGTCGCCGACAAAAAGGGCGAAAGGGTTCAGGATAGGGGAAATGCGCTGAAAAGGAACGGGTTGACGGGAATTCCGCGCGTGCCGTAACGAAATCTGATGTTTAACGCGAAATCCGGAAACTGGGCGCCAGACGCGATTTCTCACGCGTCAATTCGCGATATCCCACGAAATAGCGCGAACGTGGATTACAGATAATCGCCACGGACTGGCTAGCTCGCCTAACGGCAGAGGGGCAGGGTGTTGGTCGACGGAACGCGAAATTTTGTCAAGAGGCGACCGATACAGCTGGCAATACAAACGGACAAACGCGCAGACAGTAATAAACAACAAAAAGAAATAAATAAAGAAGTGAGTTAAATAATAATCGGGTTTATTACAATCAATTAGAGAGTAGCCTGAATCCGCGGTAATTATGAGACAAGATAAATACAATACTGCTCCGTTAAAGATAACAAGCGGACAGCGAGAAAATAATACAATGCATTGAACGCGGGGAATGATAATAGATAAAAAAATAATGCGATTCGATTGCAGGTAATAATAATAAGAATAAAAAAAAGAAGCAGAAAGAATTTTGACTAAATGATTCCGGTGAGCTAAGAGACGAGAAGGGTTGCTAATAGATCTGGGAAAGAAAATTAATAATAATAAAGAAACACCGCGTAGAACGCAGATGATAATGTCGCATCTGAAATTCGGCTATTATACTGAGTGATATGACGAGACAGTAAACCCGACAGGAACAAAGAATTCACAGCTCAAAATTAAACAATCGTCGACAATAATTAGATTCGCAAGACGACAGACAAATTATAATAACGCCACGTATTCAGTCACGGGCGTTGCGTTCGGCGGTAGCGATACGCTTACGAGACTGGGTGTTCGATTCGGTGACTCGAAGTCTCACAACGACGTTAAATCATACGTCGGACATTTCCCGACTTCCCAATTACAACGACGATCTTCGGTCTCAACCGAACGGCCTCGCCGGCCGTTTCGATTCGCAGCGAAGTTTTCGAAATCCACACGTAAAAGACACGGAATCGACACGCCGACAAGGGCGGCAATTGCACGCGACGCTACACTCACACACACATACGCAAATTCGACGCTCGCGCTGACACGTATATCTAATGTAACGCACACTCGCTCTCTCATTCATACAACAGATATTCGACACGTTATACCGACAATTACTTACACGCGATGAAATCTCCGCGACGCGAATCTCCAGAGAAACAGTAATTCTTTAATACAATCGCGGTATCAAATGAAAAGAAATACAATTAACGAGACCGGTGCTGTGAAGGCTCCGGGGATCAAAGCTACTTGTCGACGTGGCCGCGTCGCCAAAAAAACTCTACTAATTATCGGGCATAACCCTTGCACTAAATCACACGAAAGAAATTATACGGCACGTCGACAGAGTGTCACGATCCCGGACGCGATCGCACGTGGCACGAAGTACGGAGGGCAACCTCACCGGCACCGTAGCTCTCTTAGATTCGGCAGGGCAATAACGGCTCGTCTTTCTCGAAACGACTATCACAGGTCAAAACGGCAGCGGCAGTCCGAGATCTTCTCGTACGCACGGGTCGCGACAGGCTGATTCCCGGATTCTCGCGATCCAGGATCAATGGCTTGGGGCCTTCCCCAATGCTGCGCACGCGGGGTGCGTGTTATCGCGGCCAATCACGCGACGGCACGCGACAACGCCGGTACGCGACACTTCCAAGGCCGTGTCGGGGGCGCAGGTACCCGCGGTATTGCGATGACAATTTGGCTAAGACCTGTTGGACAGGACCGACGCAAAGGTTCCCCAGCGGATTCTCTCCGACCGGATGCCCCGGGTCTTGCCTCTGGTGCTCCCTTCCGCTTCCCGCTCCATGTTCTCCGTTCTCCTTCGCGCTCGCGTTTCTCCCGCGATCTCCGTATAATTTCTCCGTTAGCCGGGCCTTCAGTTTTTCCTCTGCCTCGATTGCCTCCATACTCATTCGCTCGTACCCAAAAAAAAATAAAAATAAAATTCTATAACGCTCGAAAGAAATCAACGATAACAGACGCCTCTCTGGAGGCTGCGGTACGGTTCTCGCTAATTTTCGCCTGTCGCGACCCTTCGGTTCGCGTTTCGCGATTCGGGAGGAACTCGGCGGACGTGCGCGGAACGGCAACGTCACAATATATATATTGTGACGTTGACGTTCGGATATACATATATATATATATATATATATATATATAAGTTGGCTACACACACACACACACATATTGAATATTAGTTCGTTCATTCGTACATTCGACCAGGTGGCGCTTAAAACACTATTTTGAAGTGAAATACAGGAGTTAGCTACCTATTTTCTTATATCATCTGTGCTTAGTTTCTCTCGATCAGTCGACGTGACAAGTCCATTGTACATTGTACCAACAAGTCATTGAAATTAAAACTTATTTGCGCGCTTGAAGCAGATAAGTTGTTGCAAACCCCAAAAAAACGTAAACATTGGATCCATCCATTACATTTAGATCGCGTATCGAAAGAAAGATTTAAAAAATTTTACACCAATATTTGAAAATACAAAGAAAAGTTTTCTGAATATTACCGAATGTCAAAAAATTTATTCGACAAATTGCTCATTTTGCTAAAACAACTTATACAAAAACAAAATACAAAATTTAGAAATTCAATAAGTGCAGAGGAAAGATTAACAATAACGCTCCGGTAAGTACAGAAAATAGACTTTATTATGCGAAGCGTGAACTATTGTATGGTACAAAAAAACCCAAATTCGATTTACAAACAGTTATTATCTTACACAGTTTTTTTCAACAAAAAATTTACTTTTAACAAAAAAATATTATTGATATCTTTTAAGTTTTATAATTGATGTAGAGACGTATGTAAATGAGCCGGTTCTAAAGTATTGTTTGATAGTGTAGGTTCATTCTGGATGAAGGTAGACGTGTGAGATGGTGAAAGTTCAGGGATAGGGGTAAACGCAGTTGACGGTGTTGGAGATGGAGTAGACGCAGTAGATGAAGATGATGAAAACATAGGTTGTTGTACGTGCATAGGCGGTGTTACATATGTGATTAAATAGCGCGCGATTATGTAAGCGCGCGCACGAGTGGCGAGTAGCGCCGAGCGATCGAACCGAGGGCTAGCGAGGCGAGAGCGCGAGAGAACTCGCTCTCTCGACCATCAGACACGGAGCGATATACACGCGTCGGGGAGCCGAACTCCGCAAGTGATTTGTAGGCGAATTATATAGTCATAAGTAAAGGATTTATTTATATACACGTTTTGGAGGAGCACTTATTGCATTTACGCCACTACCCCTTTCTATCGATCCTTGCAAGGACATAACAAATTGGCGACGAGGATGGGATTCTGTGATATACGATCGACACATTTTGGAAGCTCTGGTTTCGTTTGCGTTTAGTCTGAGCGCAAAAAGGTCTCATAATAGAAAGTAGAAGCACGTGAGTACATTATTACAAAGAAGTTTCGAGAGAAGTGACTAAGAATATCGCAGCACGATGACGGAAACGGTAGTACATGGAAATTTTGCAATAGAAGTTTTTGACCCGAACGTGACAAATTAGAATCGGTGGCTCAGACGTTTCGAAGGAGCTGCTACAGTTTGTAAAGTTCCGGAGGCTCAAAGATCGCGTATTTATTACATTTTATCGGTTCCGGTTCTTTTGATTTTATTTGCGATAAATTGGCTCCGTTGGATCCCTATACACAGTCTTACGCTGTTTTGACGGCCAAATTAGCGGAATTTTACGCACCCGTACCCCTCGAGATCGCGGAAAACTATCGTTTCCATCAGAGGAAGCAAGGAGAAGGCGAATCTGTGCAGCAATTTGTAGCCGAATTACATAAATTAAGCATAAATTGTAATTTCGGACAGTATTTGCAGACTGCTTTAAGGAACCAGTTAGTTTTTGGATTGTTAAGTAAGCGAGCTCAATCACGGTTGTTCGAAACGAAGGATTTAAATTTCGAGAAGGCGGTGGAAATGGCGATGGCAATGGAATTGTCAGAGAAGGACGTGGATCAAATTCAGGCGGGGCCAGCAAATATAATTTTCTTAAATCAAAAGGATAAATCTGCTCATAAAAAGAATGATTGAGTTACAGCAAGAAAGAAGATTCAAGGAAAGTCAAATGCGTTTGTAAATAGAAGGCGTAACGGCGGCAACTCAGGGACACATAACGGTTCCGATATAAATATTATCTGTTTTAGATGCGGCGGTAAACACTGAGCGACTGTTTGTACTTTAGACAGGAATATTGTTTGTCGAAGTTGCGGTACGAAAGGTCATTTGCAGAAGGTGTGCAAAAGAAAAAGCAAAGTAGCAGCAAATGAATTGGGGGAGATTTTATCGGCGCAAACGGAGCATAATGAGTTTCGTGAAAAATATTATACAACGGTAATTTTGGGCGAAAAAGAAGCACGTTTCGAAATTGATAGCGGAGCGACCATTACTATTCTAAGTAGATCGTTTGCAAAGGTTTTTTGTTCTGGTTTGCGCGTCGAAAAATCGAACCTACAATTGATTACCTTCTGTAAAACGACAATTCCAGTTGTCAGTTTTGTTAGAGTTCAAGTGCGATATGGCAGTATTGTAAAAATGCTAAATATGTACATTACGAATACAGATAGAGAACTGTTATTAGGCCGTGAGTGGATTAGGCAATTAAAAATTCAATTAGCGGATACTTTAAATACGTTAAATACTAATATGCTTAAGGAAGTCGAGATTTTATTACAACAGTATAGACAAGGTTTAGATCCAAATTCATCAAAAATAAATAAAATACAAGCTCGTCTTTCAATTAAAGAAAATGCACGTCCGATTTTTTTACGATCTAGGAAAGTACCTTTCAAGCTAATACCGTTGATAAAAAATGAAATCGAAAAGTTACTAGAGAAGGGGGTTTAAAAAAAAAATAAATGCCTCAGCATGGGCCACTCCAGTGGTGCCTGTTTAAAAAAAAGACGGAACAGTTCGTTTATGCGGCGATTTTAGCGTCACGTTAAATAAGCATCTACTCATAGATGAGCATCCATTGCCAACCATAGATGAATTATTCTATGCAGTAGCTGGAGGAAATAAATATACAAAAATTGACTTAAAACAAGCATATTTGCAAATGGAGGTTCACCCTGAGGATCAAGAGATGCTTACGTCAAATACGCACCGGGGATTATATAAATGTACACGTTTATTATACGGAATTGCATCGGCGCCCGCGATTTAGCAGAGAGAGATGAAAAACGTTTTAAAAAATATTCCCGGAGTAGCAGTTTTTCTAGATGACATTAAAATTTCGGGTCCCACAGATCAAACACATTTAGAAAGGCTTAAACAAGTATTAAATAGATTAAGCGAATACAATGTACAAATTAATACGGATAAATGCGAATTTTTTAGGGAAGGAATACATTATTGTGGTCATTACATTGATAAAACGGGTATTCACAAGGAAAAGACAAAAATGGAAGCGATTGAAAACATGCGTCGTCCTAAAAATATTACAGAACTGCGAGCGTTTTTAGGTTTAGTAAACTATTACGGCCGTTTCATACGTAATGCGAGTACAATTTTAAATCCATTATATAAATTACTTGAAGGCAAACAGGAAAAATCAAGTCCGCTTAATTGGAATAAGGCATGCGAAGTCGCGTTCCATAGAATAAAAAAAGAATTCATGAGCGACAAGGTTTTAGCGCATTACAATCCGAAACTACCTTTAATAGTTGCGTGCGATGCGAGTGCGTACGGGAGCGGTTCTCTCACAAAAATAGTCTGACGGGACAGAGCGCGTAATACAATATGCCTCTCAAACTCTTTCAAGTACACAACGAAAATATTCTCAAATCGATAAAGAGGCCTATGCAATTATTTTTGCAATTAAAAAATTTTATCAATATCTTTTCGGAAATCGTTTTGTATTATACACTGATCACCAGCCGTTAACGCAAATTTTCATGCCGGGGAAAGGATTGCCGGCGCATTCTGCGTTAAGAATGCAGCATTATGCGATTTTCTTGCAGGGGGTCTCGTATGATGTTAAGTACAGAAATACAAAGTAACATGGTAATGCAGATGGGTTGTCACGATTACCGATTGCATATGAAGATGAATACGAAAACTATGTGGTTGATAATTTTGAGATAAACGTAATAGAGTTGGTACCAATTACGCGTCCTGAACTGTCAGCGGAAACGGAAAAAGATAGAGAGTTACGAGCATTATATTTAGCGTTACAAAAAGGTAATAATATTAAGCCGCGCGAACGATTCAATATTCCGATGGAAGAATTTTGTTTGCAAAATGGTATTATTATGAGAGATTGTCGAGTAATTATTCCACAGAAGCTTAGAGATAGAATTCTACAGGAATTACACAGCGAACATTCAGGCATTGTTAAAATGAAGGCGTTAGCGAGGCAATATGTTTGGTGGCCACGTATGGACCATGACCTCGAGAATTTAGCAAAAGATTGTGCAAATTGTAATTTGGTACGCAATAACCCGCAAAAAACCAAAACATACGAATGGGAATCAGCCTTGTTCCCTTTTCGTGTACATATCGATTTCGCTGGGCCTTTTATGGGTCATTATTTCTTTATTTTAGTAGACGCTTTCACGAAATGGCTTGAGGTTTACATTACAAAAGATTTAACGAGTAATACCACTATACAAAAATGCAGGCAAATATTCACTACATTTGGAATCCCGGAAATAATCGTTTCGGATAATGGACGACATTTTATATCAAATGAATTTGCACACTTCTTACATTGCAATGGTATTATTCACAAAACTACAGCACCTTTTCACCCGGCGACAAATGGGCAAGCGAAACGTTTTGTTGTGTCTGAGGTGACACAATCAAAATTTTTCTGGGGATGTCTTCAGGATTAGGGAGTTGGGACTCCGTGGATCTCGCCCGACTCACTTTCCTTTCTCTTTTTATATTCTTTTTATTTTAATTAAACTCGTAACATCATACTGTAGTTATTAATTTATTTAGCGTACTCCCTTCTCCCTCTTTATAACACAGTCGCGATTATCTTTTGATTAACTGGTTCTTCTTTATTTCGCGAACTTTACTGACCGACTGGCTCGCGCGTGTTAGCGGCGAGCCTCTTTATTATCACGGTTTTTTCTATAAGAGGGGGTGCCTGGTAACAGGTTTTCTAAGCGTAAGGGTTTTTCGTCGTCCGGATGCAGGCGAGGAAGTTCAAAGTCGAACTTCTTCGCTTGCATTTTTCGCAAGGTCTATTTCTGCGCGTGGCTCGCTGCGTTAGCGTTTTCGTGCATTCCTTCGCGTCTGGTACGCTTCTTAATATCTAATATATAACTTTATCTATATAGCTTCTCGGGCTATAACACCCCTCCCCCGTTGAAAAAGAAAAACGGAGTTTCGGAGTTTTTTCTTACTTGGGAAAAGTATTAGTATATATTTTGAAGATTAGAATTACTTTTCCCTTTTTCTTTTTCATTCTTCTTAAACTATTTAGAATAACAATTTTATATTTTTCCCGTGTACAATGTATATAATAACAATCGTTTCTTATTTCTAAAATCGTGTACTTTGACTTCTTTTTAATATTGATCTGGGTAGACTGTAGTCTTCGTCGTCTAGTATTCTAGCGGATAGTTGTCTTCTATTTTTATTTTTATTTTTTCTTTGTATAATTATCCAGATTACAATGATTATTATAATTATCGTTATTATTCCGCTAGACGCCATTGGATATATAAACTGTTTCTGTGTGAAAAAGTTTTGTTCGTTTTTTCGTAGGTCGTTATTTATGTCTTCTAGATTGGCTTTAAGTTTCATTAATTCTACACGGTGTTGTGTTATATTTTCTAACGTGTCTTGGTTTTGAGTCATCATATTATTGTCTCGTGAAAGCGTTAGATTAATTTCGGGTAGATATGTTTGTATGTTTGTTTTATATATTATTTCTTTTGTTTCTATCGTCATGTCTGTTGTAATTAGTTTGCATTCGCCTGTTAAAGTGATTTTACCCGTATTTTTAATTACTTTCCTGTCTTCAGACTGTTCGTCACACTGTATAGTTATCGTCTGTTCGGCGGCTGTCGAGTATAACCAGGCGTGTGTTTGTTGTAGCGCTATCCATTTCATATGAGTCGAGACATAGTGTTTTATATTACAATTATACTGATAACGCTGTCGCTGCGTGTACATTTGTATTTCGCACGGTGCTTCTGAATTTACGCGATATATCGGTAAACTTTGTTCGCATATGTATTGTGCGTTAATGTTATTACATTTTTGTAAATTGTCTTCCGTTATCACTGAATATTTTAATTTTTCCTTATCTACAATAATCATTTTATTATTGACTTTTACATAAGTGTATACGTTTTTATTAGAAGGTATAGGAAATTCGATTACATTTATAATGTCATATGTTGGTTTCGCAATTAATGGAAAACGCAATATAGTATATATATTCATTTGATCGCAGTATGCGCTTATCGTTGTGTGTTCTTCTATAGCTAACCAGTCCTCGGCGTGGACTTTAAATGGGAAATATAATCCTTGCGGCAATTGCGGTGCCGCTTCTCTTAATTGCGTTATAATGTTTTCAATCGGCATTAATTTCGGGTGCATCGCACCTTTTCGTATATATGTGAGATACTCGATTACATTTTCGACATCTCGTATTAAATCTGTTACTATCGCGGTAATAATTGTAAAATGCTCGTTTATTTCCTCTTGATTGAGGTATTCCATTACGCGTTTTTGCAGTAATTTTTCGTTTCTTTCGATTATACTTTCTACTTCGTCAATGTGAGCTATAGTCGCGTTTAATACTTTTATCTGATTTTGTATCGCGTGTTATATAGTCTGTTGGCTATTTTGTAGTAAACTTAATTGTTCGTTAATATGTTTTTCGTCATTTGCGTCCATTGTACCGAATAATGTTTTCGCTACTGTGCCTAGTCCGTCTATTAGTCCTCTACGTCGATTTGTCGGCGTTTTATATATGGTATTCATTTGTGCCATAATATTTTGTAAATACGCTGTTTCTTTTTTCGCGATGTTATCTAGATTTGTACACGTGGTTTGACGATAATAATCTTGAAATTTCATCTTGTCGCACATTGCTTCTGTCTGTTGTAAATAATTTTTTATTTGTTCGTACCTTTTGTTTATCGTGGTTAGGTCTAACTGTATTACTAACTTCCATGTCTTCTTGGAATAGTGTAATTGACCGATTTTTTCGAAATGGATACCTGGATGATCCTTGAATTCTTCGATTTCGTACGGGAGGTACGTGTCGTATCGCTTCGCGAGCGCTGAGCTGAAGCTGAATATAAGTGCCCTGTAATAATATATTATATTTCTTTTTTATTTATCTTTTAGTAGCGCGTCTCACTTTCGTTTTTAGTTCGCGATTTTTTATCGGGTGGGAAAGTTTTTTTTTTTATGCACCCTGAGATGCTGCTGCATCTTTTCTTCAGTCTGAATCTGACTGCCTTTGTTTGCACTTCGTGTAACAGAGAGAGAGAAAAAAATATACATCCGAAGTATGGATTCGCGGAGTCTGTTTGTTTCGTGTTTCGATTGTGACAGTATGTTTTACTGGCGCGAGCACTCGCACCTTTGCCGCGCGTGCCGGCGTGTGCCCGTTGTTGGGCGTGAATTACCGGCCGATCCGTTTTGGCGGGCTTGTTCGGCGGTGTTTCGGTGTTCGGACACACCTTATCCTTTAAGGGTGTCCGTTCACGTGTATAGTGGGGTGCGTGTGGTCCAGGAGGTAGTTCCTGTACCTCGAGATCTGGCGTGGCGCATCCCAGTGATGTGTGTGGAGAGGGCTTTGTTGGAGAGACAGCCCTTTCCTTTTTATGGAGAGGTGCCGGAGGCGCTCCACGTTTTGTGGTGGAGAGCGTGCGGCTGGACCCGAGGGCAACACCGCCAGCATCGCCACCCTCGACGCCGTCGTCGCCTCCACCCCCATACCAGCCTTAACTTCTTTTACGGCTAAGGTAAGCGCATGCTTTAATTATCTATAAATAGTTTTAGTTTATTTGTATGCATGCGCACCGCTTTTCTTCCTCGTTTTACGGTATAATTTACGTCGGAGTTCTTTTCGATTATTACGTATGGTCCGGTCCATAGCGCGTCTAATTTTTTCGATCGTCCGCGTCGGAGCGTCTCGTCGTATACGAGTACTTTGTCGCCTACTCTGAATTTTGTTTCTTTCGCGCCTTTGTCGTAATATTCCTTCGCTTTAGATTTTTCTTCTTTGAGGTTTTCTTTTGCGTTTAGGTTGGTTGCGCGTAATCTTTCTTTTAGTTCTTGCGCGTAATCGTTATAGTTATACGTTGGTTTAGGCGGTTTCGTAAGCGCTGTCGGTAGATCTGCTCGGTGTCCGTAGACTAATTCGAAAGGCGTATACCCCGTAGCCGTGTGTGGAGTAGTATTATAGGTAAACATTGCGTAGGGCGTCCATTCGTCCCAGTCTGTTTGATCCGCGTTTATATAGTGGCGAAGATATTCGGCTAAGGTTCTGTGCGATCTTTCTAACGCTCCATTACTTTCCGGATGGTAGGCTGTAGTTTGAATTTTATCGATTTTTAATAATTTGCACGTATTTTTGAAAATTTCGCTCATAAAGTTTGTTCCTTGATCAATCAATATTTTCTCGGAAATTCCGTATTCAAAGATTATTTTTGTCGCAAATTCTTTCGCGATTGTATTAGCTTCTTGGTTTGCGATCGGTATCGCTTTACTAAATTTAGTTAAATTATCTTGAAATGTTAACAAATATTTATTTCCATTATTAGTTATTGTTAACGGTCCGACTATATCTAGCGCGCATTTTTCGAATGGTTTGCTAGGCGTGTCTGTTATAACGAGAGGTGCTTTTATTCGTCGCGATAATTTATTCTTTTGACAAGATTCACATTTAGAAATATATCGTTCGACGTCTTTCGTTAATCCCGGCCAATTATGGTTTAACCGAATTCTTTTAATAGTTCTCTCGATGCCTTGATGTCCTCCTACGGGGGCATCATGATATTCATAGAGTATCAGTTGTTTTTCCTCTTCAGTATATGTTCTTGCTTCGTCGGTATTTTCTTCTTCTACCTTGAGGATTTCTTCTTCTCGTTCCTCTTGCTGCGGTTCTGGTATCGCGTTTCGACTTAGCGCGTCGGCGTTCGCATTTGCTCGTCCGGCCTTATGTATGATTTCGTAATCATATTCTTCGAGTTTTAATCTCCAGCGGATTAATCTTGATCCAGGATCATTCACGTTGAATAACCAGATCAATGGCTTATGATCGGTTATTATTTTAAATTGCGTTCCATATACATATGGTCGAAAATGTTTTACGGCCCATACGATCGCTAATAGTTCCTTTTCAGTTGTATTGTAATTTTGCTCCGCGCGAGATAACACTCTGCTCGCGTAAGCGATAGGGCGGTCGTTGCCGGTCCCTGTGACAGCACGGCTCCGATGGCATAGTCGGAGGCATCAATGGTCACTTTAAATTCTTCATTGAAGTCTGGATACTTTAGCACTGGCGCCGTCATTAATTTTTCTTTTAAAGTGTCGAACGCGATTTGTTGTTCGCTGTTCCATAAAAAATTTTCATTCTTTTTTGTTAATTTCGTTAAAGGCTTGGCGATACGCGAAAAGTCTTCGATAAATTTTCTGTAATATCCGGCTAATCCGATAAACGATTGAATATCTTTAACTTTTTTCGGCGTCGGAAAATTTTTTACCGCTGTTAGTTTAGATGGATCGGGTAGTATACCGTTTTCGGAAATAATATGTCCTAAATAAATTACTTCCTTTCGCAAAAATTCGCATTTATCCGGTTGTAATTTGAGATTATTTTCTCGTAGTCTTCGTAGTACTTCCGCGAGTCTTCTATTATGATCCTCTATACTGGATCCGTAAATAACGATGTCGTCTAGGTAGACCAGACATCTGAGCCCTTGTATCCCTGTCAATACTGAATTCATCAGCCGTTGAAAAGTCGCTGGTGCGTTCTTTAGTCCGAATGGCATGCGATTGAATTCGTAATGTCCGTAGGGGGTGGAAAAGGCTGTCTTATTTTTATCGCGTTCGGCCATCGGTATCTGATGATATCCTGATGCCAAATCTAGCGTAGTAAAATACTTAGCGTTTCCTAGCTGATCTAATATATCCGTGATATTTGGTAGTGGAAACGAGTCGTCTATTGTTAGATTATTAAGGCGTCGGAAGTCTACTACTACTCGGAGTTTCGGTTTTCCGGATGCGTCGGTTTTCTTCGGCACTACTAATAACGGTGCATTCCATTGACTCGCGCTGGTCCGAATTATTCCGTCTTTTAACATTTCTTGCACTTGGTTATTTACTTCCGTTTTGTGCTTCTCGGGAAGACGATACGGTCTCACGTTTACCGGTGAGGTGTCGGCGCGCGTATTTATCTCGTGCTCTATAGTCACGGTGCATGTCAGTGGTTCTCCGTTTAGGTGAAATATGTCGCTATACTCTTCGCATATTTTTTGTATCGCACGCTTTTCTTCTTTATTTAAGTGTTCTGTCCGTAATAATTGTCAGATTTGTTCATTACGCGGTGACGAATGTTTGCGCGTTTTCTCCGTTCGAATGGTATATATTTTATGCGGGTTGTCTTCGCTAATATCTTCTACGGTTACGCGCGGTGTACGTATCTCGACGGTCTCGTCTGTAGTATTAATCACACTGATAGGACATATGTAATTCTTCGGCTCTACGAGGCATCGTCCGATGTATATTCCCGGCGCGGTTTCTTCTGCCCGTATAATTCCGATTTCGTTACGATTTGTTGCAGCTTGAATAATAGTTTCACTGCGCGGCTTTAACGTAATTTTGTCATAAGGCTGAAGCTTTAACACGGCGTCTCCTATTTTGAGTTCCCGTTTTTTATAATCGCACGAAACTTGCTGTTTTCTAAGAAAATCGATTCCTAGTATTCCTTCGTAATCCATTGGAAAATCATCTTTCACGACGTATATCGCGTGTTTTATTTTGCGATCGTCTAAATCGATAGTCGCGTATATCTTGCCTATTGTTCGTGCCTTGTGTCCGGTTATTCCGATTAGCGTGATTTTATCTTTATAGATAACGGTTTCGCCTTTTAAGTGTTTTACTTTTATTAAAGAAATAGTGGCTCCGGAATCATAAAGCATATTAATTTGTCCGCGTTTTGTTTCGCGTATTGGTAAAGTAATTATATCCAATCCGGCTGATCCTTGCGGTGTCCGTCGCATGTGCGTTATCTGGTACTCGAACGCGCGCGCTGTCTTTTTCTTATCTCCTTCTTCTTCGTCGCTACTACGCTCGGAGTCTGAGTTTCTTTTTCGCGGCCTACTATCTTTTTTATCGCCGTTCTTATTATTATTTCGTGATTTTCTTTCGTCATCCTTCTTGGTTCGGTCCGACGTTTTCGCTTTAGGTCGTCCGTTTAACGACCAACATTCTTCACGGTTATGTCCGCGTTTCTTGCAATGCTTGCAAAATTTTTCGACGGTATTTACGCGAGATGATTTGTCCGGTTTCGGTAACGCATATCTGCTGCTGCGACAATCGCGTCCGTAATGTCCGGTTTTTCCGTATTTATAACACTGAGTCGTGCTTTTTGTTTGTCGCGATGACGGGTGATCGTATTGGTTACGATTCGGAAAATTATTTGATCGCGACGGGGTTGAGCCTTTTACCTTTTCTTCGGCTGTTGCGGCGGTTATAGCTTCTTGAAGGGTGCGATAATTTCGTGAACGAATTAGCATTTGTATTTCTTCGCGTAATCCGATTTGAAAGTTTTGTAGAGCTTGTTTTTGTATAGTATGTAATATTATACGTTTTTCTACGACAGAGTGGTTCTCTCCTTCGATCATGGATTTATATAATTCCATGGCTAGAGTATCGACACGTGTTCCAAATGTTTGTGCGCTTTCGTTAGATTTTTGTTTCAGGGAATTAAATTCAATTTGCAAATGAGTAGTACTTCGTTTGCTTTGGTACGAAATTTCTAATTGTCGTTTAAGTTCGTTATACGTTCGTATGTCTCGCGTTTGAAAATCTAGCATAGCTTTTCCCTTTAATTTAGTACATAAGATAGCTCCTACTAAACTTGTCTCGTTTGCTGGGTCTATGTTTTGTACAGCGTAATTACATGTGCTTAAAAATTCTTGCAGTTTATGTTGTGATGTTCCGTTAAATTCCGGAATCATACTTCGCGCTTCTTTTAATGAAATATAGTTTTCGGTATTATTTCGTCGGTGTCTTACATCATTCTCTGTGCGTCCGTATGTAATATTGTATCTGTCACTATCGTGCTCATGGTATCGCGTGTCTTCGTCACGAGTGTAGTCGCGTACGTCTCGGCGATTAACGTGTCGTTCGCCTTCGTATGTGTTAGATTCGCGTCTCTGGTCGCGTAATATATTCATTTCCGTACGCATTTCCTGTATTCCTCGCATTATTTCGCGTAAGAGGGGATTACTTAGATTACTCATATTAGTATTACGATTAACGGGAGGTTCGTGTACCTCTGCCTCTACAACGTGTTCGCCGATGTGCCGTATGCTATTCCTAAGGTTGTCAATCTCTCGGTCGATGTCGTCGTTTGACACGTGTATCAATTCGCTCGGCGGTGGCGGAGTGTGCATTAACGACATGTTAATTTCGTTGATTTCGTTTGGATCAAAAATACTGCTATCGTAAGATGTTAACGAAAATTCGCCTCGTTGTGATACGTTATTGGGCGTTCGGCTGACGCGTGGTCTGATATCCTTTCTTTTCGCGATAACGGGTTCCGTTTCGTAATTCGCAAATAAGCTTTCGTCGAAGCTGTTAAATGGAAATTCGCGTTCGGTTATTACGTGTGAGGGTAATTCGGAGTCGCTTTCGCTCGAATAGTACGTTTCTAATTTCTTGCGTACTTTGTCGAGGTTCGCTTGTGCTAGCGGGATAGCTCTATTTGTTAATACGTCGGCGTCGCGATTAGTGAATGGCAGGTCATTATCGTTCGCGACGTTTTCGGCTTCGCTATCACTTGACTGTCGCGTTTCAAAATTTCTACGCAGGTTATCGAGTATTCGTCGTTCTCGGAGAACGCGTAATGTTAGTCGTGCAGGTTCGCTATGTAACCACGTGCGATTCGCTATCGGCGGTACGTTAGCACCTTCCGACTGCATGCGATATAATTGTATTCGGACTTACAGTACTACGGCTCGCATCTTTACGCTTTGCGCTGCTTGGCTGCTGACGCTGCGGTCTCTCGCTCTCGCTCTCGTCGACTGATAAGGCGGGCGGCCCGGCGTTGGTAGAGACACGGCGGGTCGTTGCTCGCCGTTGTTGCGATGTCCGTGCTGTAGTCGTAGGTCAGGGTTCCTACTCGGGTGTCAGCTTCCTCGGCCGTGATTCTCTCACTGCTTTGCTTTCCTGTGTTGTCCGTTGTCCGTCAGTTGTTGTACTGGCGTGCCCGTTTTTTAACACTTTTGTTTTATTCACAGGTCTAAAGGATTTTGTGGTTGGCGGACCTCCTGTATCCCACCGCTGCCACCAAATTGTTGTGTCTGAGGTGACACAATCAAAATTTTTCTGGGGATGTCTTCAGGATTAGGGAGTTGGGACTCCGTGGATCTCGCCCGACTCACTTTCCTTTCTCTTTTTATATTCTTTTTATTTTAATTAAATTCGTAACATCATACTGTAGTTATTAATTTATTTAGCGTACTCCCTTCTCCCTCTTTATAACACAGTCGCGATTATCTTTTGATTAACTGGTTCTTCTTTATTTCGCGAACTTTACTGACCGACTGGCTCGCGCGTGTTAGCGGCGAGCCTCTTTATTATCACGGTTTTTTCTATAAGAGGGGGTGCCTGGTAACAGGTTTTCTAAGCGTAAGGGTTTTTCGTCGTCCGGATGCAGGCGAGGAAGTTCAAAGTCGAACTTCTTCGCTTGCATTTTTCGCAAGGTCTATTTCTGCGCGTGGCTCGCTGCGTTAGCGTTTTCGTGCATTCCTTCGCGTCTGGTACGCTTCTTAATATCTAATATATAACTTTATCTATATAGCTTCTCGGGCTATAACAGTTTCGTCCAAACATTAAAATTAGCGTTAAAAAAGAAATTTCAAAATAATAGAGTACAGTTAACCGAATTACAAAAAGCAGTGCAACAAATATTATTTAACTATCGAACAACACCGCACTCCGTTTCAGCAATGTCGCCGGCAGAAAAGATGTTTAATAGGAAATTACGTACACGTTTAACATTATTGCTACCAAGTACAAATAAAATTAATACGAATAATAATAAGGAAATATGCAATGCGCGCGAGTTTCAAGTAGGAGAGAGAGTCGAATGCCGAAATTATTATGGACCAAATAAATGGATTTTCGGAAGAATTGAAGAACGTATAGGATCGTTACATTAAATCCGTTTGGACATCTATTGGAAGCGCCACATCGATCAAATACAAAGAGTGGGAAACGTTTCACAGGACCGCCAAATTTTGGAGAAATTATGGGATTACAATCCGCTCGAAGAAACTGAAATACTCACGAAACGAAAAGATCAGGTCGAAACAAGTCGACCACGAGACCCAGAAGTTTTAAGGAATGCGGAGGAAAATGTAACCGAGGAAAACACACGTACCACCAGAGGAAACCGAAATGAGAAGGAGGTTCTTGAGCAAGGGACACCGAAAAAATCTAAACGAATTTGTGGCCCGCCTAAGCGTTACGGCGACCAACCTCTGAAATAGTTTTCTTTTGCTGATCATAATTTTTTTTCTCTTTTCCTCTTCTATATATATATGTATGCAATTTTTTTTGTTTTTCCTTGAGGGGGAGGAAAGTGTTACATATGTGATTAAATAGCGCGCGATTATGTAAGCGCGCGCACGAGTGGCGAGTAGCGCCGAGCGATCGAACCGAGAACTAGTGAGGCGAGAGCGCGAGAGAACTCGCTCTCTCGACCATCAGACACGGAGCGATATACACGCGTCGGGGAGCCGAACTCCGCAAGTGATTTGTAGGCAAATTATATAGTCATAAGTAAAGGATTTATTTATATACACGTTTTGGAGGAGCACTTATTGCATTTACGCCACTACCTACCCTTTCTATCGATCCTTGCAAGGACATAACAGGCGGATAAAACGTTTGCATCGGAAAAGAAGGATTTTGCATATGATATGACGGATTCATTGTAGGCATCGGGAGATTTTGATAATAATTCATTTTATTAGAAGGACTTGGTGAAAGGGCATTGTGTTTTTGCTGAATACGATCGAAGAATTGAATTGTTAATAATTTGAATTGGGTTTTTTCCTGGTCACTAAGTTTTTTATAATCAGGAAGGAGTGATAATAAAAAACATTTGTCGGCTTCTTCTTCTTCTTTCTTCGAGCTATCGTCCAATTTTTTTAATAATATATTTTGGAAGGGTGTCACTTTTATTCCAAGCGTACGGTTTTTTTAAGTGGCACTTTAAATTGTACATCGCTGGGTCCCGGTTCACTGGGACTTCTAACAAACTCTTCTTCGCAATCGTCATTCTTTTCTTTCTCATTTCCATCATCTTCATCTGCACTTTCCGTGATATTCCCACATGTTTTCCTTTTCTCCAAAGAGTTCATTAGAAAACTTAGAGCGTCGGCATAAATATATTTTTTTTCTTCGATGCAGGATCGCCGCTCTTTCCCTGATTCAAAAATTTTAGGAAATTATCCCGAATATGTTGCCATTTGCCTTTCATTTCTTTCACTGTAAAGAAAGTTATAAAAATTTGGAGGAATAGAAATAAAAACAAATAAAAGAGTTGAAAAATAATAACATTGAAAAAATACATTCGGTGTTTTTTGTATTATACTAATATATTATTCTCTTGTGCTCGATTTACGCGTAAAAATTAGCCTACTGCTTCAAATGATTCGTATGCTAAACATCCAAATCATTGCCAAAACGTACACGTCTTTATTCGCATACACTTCAAATAATTATTTTATAGGTATCTGGCTACTGGTAGCAGCTTTGCATCTCTTCAATATGAATTCTACGTTGGAAGATCCACCATTGGAACAATAGTTCGAGAAACTTGTCAAGCAATTTGGATTCATTTGAAAGAAAAAGAAATGCCGGAACCGTCTATGGAGACGTGGATTGAGATCGCGGATCAATTTTATTTGAAGCCGGACTTTCCTAATTATGTAGGCGTAGTAGGTGGAAAACACATCCGGTGTATCAATTCCCAGAAAGGAGGATCAAATTTCTTTAATTACAAGAAATTCTACTCCATCATACTCATGGCAGTTGCAAATGCAAATCTCAGTTTTGTTGCTATCGACGTCGGCGCATACGGAAAAGAAGGCGACTCTGTGGTATTCCGGGATTCTCCGCTGGGGAAAAAATTGTACTCGGGCCGTTTAAATTTACCCCCACCCTGTTGTTTACCGAATACGAACGAAAATCCGCAGCCTTTTGTCATGGTAGGAGATGAAGCTTTCAAGTTGTCGACGAATCTTTTACAATCGTATCCAGCACGCGAATTAAATGCCACGAAACGCGTTTTTAATTACCGACTTTCGAGATGCAGACGAACTGTGGAAAGTGCTTTTGGAATTTTGGCAAACAAATGGCGAATTTTTCACACACTTATTCTCGTTCAACCCGATTTCATTGATGACATAGTTCATAGTTCGAAGTTGTATTCTACATAATTTTGTACGTAAAAGGGACGGGAAAACTTCGAAGAAACTGAAACGTATCCATTTGCGGACATTAACGAGTTTGGGCAAGGTCCACGTGGCCAGGGAGCAACCGTTCGGGACTATTTTGCTAAATATTTCATGAATCAAGGGGCAGAGAGAGAGAGAGAGAGAGTTTCTTATCGGAAAAATTACATGTATTAAATTGTAATGTCTAATTTTTTAATGATTTATAAATTTTTCACATTGTATTACATCGTTTTTATTGGGTGAATATTATAAAAAATCATTCTCAAACATTCAAGCGATTAATTAAAAAAGAATTCATAAAGGAAAACAAAAATGGAGAGTTCTTTTTTTTCCATATTGAAAACAATGTATGACTCGTTCAAGAAGAAATATTTTTCCAAAAGGTTTTCCAAGGAAAGGTACAAACCAGACAATGCAAGCTAATTTGCGCGGATCATGCATAAAAGTGAACATACGATAATAATATTAATACTTTTCACTTACCACCGATTAGATACTATTAAAGACAGTCAGCCCTGGGTAAATTTTTGTGACCATCAAGCGGGCCCGGTGGGCTCGGAGGTAATTGAAGGACGATGACATTACCGACCGTTTTAACTGCACGTAGGATAACAAATAAGACATTTTATATATTACCAAATCACTATCTTATTACCGACAATGGAAAGTTGAACATACAGTAAAAAAGTTGTGGAAAATAAAATAATAATATATGCATTGTACTATAAAATAAAAAGATTTGTTTTTAATTAAGAAAATAATCTGTGAATTATATGTATTTAAATATTATTATCTATTATATATTAATTATATATATAAAATATATATGTATCTATTATATATATAATAATTAATCAATTATATTAATAAACTATAATAACACTAATATAAATAAAATAATATATAAACAAATTAATATGTATATATAAAACTATCATACATGGCTTTGAATATTCTAATCTCTCTGAAACATTGTTTAGAGATTACACATCTTGTATCTTATTATTAATATCTTTTTAATTTATATTATTCTCTCTCTCTTTCTCTCTCTCTCTCTCTCTCTCTCTCTCTCTCTCTCTCTCTCTCTCTCTCTCTCTCTCTCTCTCTTTCTCTCTCTCTAATATTTCTTAATAATTTTTTTTATTTAACACAAGTACCTGAGTAGCAGAGTGGTGTCAAAAGATATCAAAGATGTTATTACGATATCAAAATACATCATTATAATTTAATTTAATTACACACACACCATACAACTGTAAAGATCCTATGTTGTGTATATACTTTTTGTATTAGACACGCGTGAGTAATAATTTTTTAAATAATGTAATAAATATATTTTTTCTATTAATATATATAATAATCTGAATATACTACTGAATAATAAAACATCTTTATTATCATTAACAAAAATTTGCCCTAAAAATCTCTCTCTTTCTCCACCTCCCCTCTCCCCCTCCCTCTTCCTTCCTCCCTCTTCCTTCCTCCCTCCCTATCCCCCTCCCCCTCCCCCCACTCTCTCTCCCCCCTCTCTCTCCACCCCTCTATCTCTCTTTTCCCTCACGTAACCAAGCATCGACAAATCGTGAAGCTTATTATTTCTGATTTATTTATCCTTTTGCAAGCTGCTTGTGTGTATGCATAAACTAAAATTTTTATATTTTTTACTTTATATTTTTTAATGTAATTTTACTAGATTAATAAAGTTTTTATTTAAAATAGCAACAAACACATTATTTGGATAAATTTTAATTATAAATAAATTTGTTTTACGTATTTAATTAAAAATTATCCGAATTATGTCGTTTTGGTGTCATTTTAACCGCAAAATCTCATTAATTCATTAAAATTATATTCAAAAAATAAAAGAAAAAGTAAAAGTTTTAATTTTAATTTTTTATAAGATGTTTATATTTGTAAATTATTATGGATAGGAAGACTATTGTAAGAGCTTCGGAACTCTTTAATGGGTCATCTCGCTCTCTGCTTGGTCTCGCTGTCGCTCTCGCTCGCTCTCTGCTCGCTCTCGCTCGGTCTCGCTCTCGCTCGGTCTCTCTCTCGCTCGGTCTCGCTCTCGCTCGGTCTCTCTCTCGCTCGGTCTCGCTCTCGGAGAATCGCATCAGAAAGATAAGCAGGCCGGCGAATCATCGCTTCTCGAGCAACATTCGGAACTTTTTGATGATAGATCATCTTACTTGCTCTGTACTTGCTTTCGCTCTCGTTTTCAACGAGCCGCGCTAGGACAACCAGGAAAGATATAAAAGCTTGTAAAACACATATATGTATAGAAGTGTACTGGATATATGTTCTTGCTTGGCGCGGTCCTGTGTCAGTTAGTTTATCCAAGTCCGTGAAATAAAAAACTTGTGATACAAATGTGGAAGTATTAATTAAATGTAAGTATTAACTAATACTATTTCTGTTCATAAATGTGAAGAATTTCTGTACGAATAAGAATGTATGTATTGTGACCGTGATTATTTTCGGAGATAATTATAGATATAATTAGTTAAAGGGTCGTTGGTAATGACTACCGGCACACCTTCGGCGCGATGTATGTAAACCGAACGGCAATTGAGACGAAACAATTATATAATAAGTTGGGCGCCAGGCGCGAAAATTCGCGCCGTCGAAAATGAACTTTACGAAAATCAATAAGTTTACATCAGTCGTAAATCGCGACGGACAATACGCGGCTATTCAGTCAACGGAATTGGTAGAGGGGGTGATCCTTGCGGACGGGACGGGAGAGAATCGAGATAGGCACGAATAAATTGCACAGAGAGATTACTGTAATAGAATATAATATAGCAAATCGTAGGTGAGAGAATAATTATAATGGAACTGATAATGACAGTGAGAATATTACTAAGGAAAAGAATTATTGACAAAAAGAATGCTTGAATTGAAAAAAATAGAAGAAAATATAAAGAAAGAGTATAATATAAAAGAAATAATAATGATAGATACAGTTCGTGATATTATGGCCAGCCGTTTGTCGGCCGAAAGGCTTCTCGCGACCGAGCGCAAGAGTATCGGGTTTCACGCGCGAGCCGAAAGTCAATTCTTCGGCGAAGAGTTTTACCGCGGCACGAGGCTTATCCGGGCCTCGACAGCGAGGAAAATTCCTTCGTAAGCCGACAATTAACTTGCGCTCGCCCGCGTGGAATTGCCGAATTCTCCCAAAGTCAAACAAGAGATAATAGGCGCTTAGAGCAGCCGTATACGCCGCGACAATAATATTTGTCGATATACTCAATCAATATCGCGGTACGACTCGTATTACTGATCGGAATTATACGCTGAATGAACTGCCTTTAAGACAGCGACGAACGTTTCAATCTAATAACGCGAAAAATACCAATATCCCGAATTTACACAATAATTCGGAAGCGACGAAATAAGATACTAACTTTTACGCGACACATATACTTCCGTTACTGCACAATACGAAACGAACACACGATTTTACAGACGCGTAATATACAAGGCGGTTACGTGTACGAGCTCGCTAATATCAAAGATCACACACGATAGCGAAAAAGAACAATTAAATAGTTAACAAGACGCAAAATATTGACTGTCGGCGGCAAATGGTCTCGGGAGAGAGAGTACTCACGCGGATCCGTCGGCTCGGATGAGTCGTTCCGCCGATCTACTGCGCAATTACTCGAAATAATTACAATTGTATAAAATAACGATACGAAAACCTTACTTGCGACAGCGATGACTCAAGGGCGCGACTCATCCGAACCTTACTCGCAATTTGGCAGCTTCACAAGTAGTCGACGTCTGTCTCACCGGTATGGACTCTCGAAACTTTCTTATAATCTTTTCTCGATAAGAGGGCCTCCGCTCCATTCGCTAGTCCGCCGAACAGTGACGAACGGAAGGCCCGCAGGAGACACGCCGGCACATTAATATGTAATAAGGCCACGTGTGGCGCTCCCGAATTACGCAGGGCCGTGGCGCGGCCTTGCGGGTCCTTGCGGCCTTCGCGCTTCTAATCCCAGGCCCCCGTCTTCCTTCGCTCGCTTCTTATTACTTTCAGGCCTCGGGAAGTACTAATTGCGGCAGCGTATGGTTGTATCCGGCCCTCCTTACTCTTTATTAGTAGGATGTATCTGCGATCGATTTCCTCTTCGATCGCGCTTCATCTTGCAAAGAAATTCGGGCCCGCGCTTCGGATACAGTGCCGTAGCTCCTCCTCAGGGCTCTCGCGCTCCTTGCGCTTGAGTGGCCTTCCCTTCGATTGCTTCCTTCGTGCCTGTGAAGCGTAATTATTAAACACAACGGGCGGCAGCTTCGATTCGTTTGTTAATTGCAGTAATTCGGATTATTATTCAGTTATTCTTACCGGGCGTGCTCCCTTTTTCGGTGCTGGCCTCCCTTCGTCCTCAACGTTAACGTTGTTCTTCTGGTCTCTCGCCGAATGAGATCCCGTCGACCGCCTGATTGCCACCGCCATTACGCTAATTTTCGCCAAATACGAAACGCCAAGAAAAAAATATACGACAACCGCGGGATCGCGTCCGATCCCGCGCTCTCTCTCCCTAAATCGAGAGAGCGGAGGCCCGCGCGACCGATCCCGGCCGGGCTTATCAGCCCTTGTGACGGACGTGCAAATCGTCACGTGTATTGTGACGTTGCCGTCCCGACACGCGTCCCACAGGATCCCACCCTAATCGCGTCCCACAGGATCCCACCCTAATCGCGAGGCAAGGGCTGAGCGGCCATGCCACACGAGAGAGTACGAGAGCCGAACCAAAATTCCGGAGAGACGAATGCGATGGAGCGACAATGATTACTATTAATTCGCGTTTATTTTTATATTTTTTTATGTATCGCGGGAGCCTTATTATCGGAATTCTATGACGAGAGGAAGAATAGGTAGCGAGATGGAAAAAGTGGGCCACAAACCAGGAGCTAAGTCGGACCAAATGCAAAAACGGACAAACAGGAGAAATAATATTTGCCGAAGCCGTCGGGGCAAAGTCGCCGTTAACGGACGGACCGCGTGGATCCTCGCGAGCACCCAGGACCGCATAGCAGCGAGACGAGAAAGTCGCCCGGAACATCGGAGGGGGAGATCTCCGAGGTGCAGTCTTGCAAAGCCGGACAAGAATACAACGGACCGCTTCGAGGTCACGCTACCCATAGGGCGGAACGGCCTTAAAAAGGAGGCTGCTGGAAATTAATAAACCTGTTGTCGCAAATTAGCGATCCGCGCGCCGTAGGCATACCTACGGCCTTGCGTAAGCCGAGGGGCGGCGATATGACACGCGACGCCGTAATTGGGTCAACGCGCGCACCTCCGGTCGCGCAGGATTGAGTCGCGATATCGACCCGAAGGAATAGATCCTTCACTCTCGTGTGAGCTGTCTGACGCGTTGGCGTGCCCGCTATCGTGTCCTGCCGAATTCGACTAAGGTTATCGCTATCATCGAAAGGCCCCGGCGATATCGAGGAGGCCGCACAACCAGGAGAGAAATTTCCTACCGGTGAGGCTACCCGTGTAATATTTAGCGAGAAATTACGTTTGGTAATGTCCGAGTCTCGACCGCTCTGACGCTGTCGCGAGCTCTTTTGGTGAATTTTTAACGTTTTTGCGTGGGCTCTGCCCGCAGTCTTTTTCGCGGTTTAGTGTTAGCAAGCGACCGACGTCAACCGCCGAGAGCTTCGAGGCTGTAGTCCTGTAATTGATTCGCGAGAAGTATTCGTCTCTCCGGGATTCTGTCGAGTATTGCGCCGCGCATCTTCCGTTGTCACGTATTTGTACTTGCGTATGTCGTGTAATAATCGGTCCGTCGTTGTCTCGTGTGTCACGTTATAACGTAAATGAAGAATCTGAATTGTGTCGGGTGAGCGTAGTGCGTGCGGATAGAATATCGCGAGCGAGAGAGCGTGCGTCGCTCGCGAACACCTGTGAGCGCGAGAGCGAGAGAGAGAGAGCAAGTGCGCGCGCGCGCGCGCGCGAGAGAGAAAGAGAGAGAGAGAGAGGGAGAGAGATAGAGCAAATAGTCATTCGGCCGCCCGACGGATATCGATCACGCCGTCGTAGATTGCGCGTTAGTTTACATCACCGCTTTTGTCGCTAGATTCTCGATCCTCCTTCTAGTATGTCGTGCCCGTACCATCTCTCTCGCTATTGCTTGGAAGTATCGCTTCCTGGAAACATTTTGTTAATTACTCGTTAAACGAACGAAACTGCGTTACTCGCGTAGGAATTATGGCCGCGCTATTGTTATCGAGTTCCATCCGCTACATCTAGATTAGTATGCCGCGATTATTAATGTTGCCGCCGTATGATTGTAGTATGGTATCGCCGAAAAGTTATGTTAATTTTGGTCGCGGTAACTTAGTTTTCGGTTTATGATTTTTTGTACCGGTTTCGCTTATTATTATGTTGTCTGACTTCCGTTATAACTCTTTTCTGTTACTATCATCGGATGCATTGTCGCACTGAATTTCTTTATTGTATTGTACGGCGACACTCTCATTGCTGACAAACCTCTGGTCGTATTATTTTCACGTAAATTCTCTGGGCTTGACCAGTAGCACTAATAGTCAGCCTAATGTCTTTTCCTTTCACTTCTTTTAATATTATCTATCACTGTTACTTGTCATTATATTTTTCTTTTATGTCCTGGAAATCTAATAAACATTTTGTTAGTTTTTCAGCATCATTTCGCGTCTATTCTTTTGTGTTTGTGTCTCGTCACGCCGAGTATTTTAATGCGGTAAATTAATTCCGCCGTTTTCGTGCCTTGTATGATTATTTAATTATTTCGCGGCAACACCCCTCTACCGTTAGGAGAGCTAACCGGCTCGTAGCGAGCTTGTTGGCCGGATTTCGCGTTAGAGATCGTTTGTCGCGAATTGACGCGTGCAAGATCGCGTCTGGCGCCCAACCTCAGTCTATTTCGTGTTTCGCGTAATCAAAGGCCATTTGTCCGCTCCGGAACGCCTTAAAACCGAGTTCACCCGCGTAATCAATATAACCATTTAATTGATTTTGGTTATTCTTTTTTGTCGACAACCGCTTATTCCCCGTTTGAGCTCTGAACGGGAGAAAAAGTCGTCGCAGTATATATGCATAGAAAGTTAAATAATAGCACAAACGTAATGATATCTTTTAAATACAAAATGGATAAAAAGAAAGCAAAACGCAAATTAGAAAAAATTAATTATAGAGCAAGAGGAAAAAATAAAAAAAAAGAAAAAGGAATTGGAAGAATTATTAAAAGACACCGAGAGAGAGAGGGGGGAGAGGGAGAAAGTGAATACAATGCAGATGACGAGACAGAAGTCGACGTCGAACGAAGATATTGTGCAGTGATATAGTATTAATTAGTTATAGTATTAATTATATTTAAAATATCATTTGTGTCTTTATCAGAGAGAGAGAGGTGTGGGGGAGAAAGGAGAGGGGGTCTGTGGAGTGGGGGAGAGAGGAGAGGGGGAGTGATGAGAGGGGTAGAGAGGAGAGGGGGAGAGGAGAGAGGGAGAGGAGAGGTGGTGAGGAAAGGGGGCGAGGGGGAGAGGAGAGGTGGTGAGGAAAGGGGGCGAGGGGGAGAGGAGAGGTGGTGAGGAAAGGGGGAGTTGTGGAGAGGGGTGAGGTGGAGAGAGGAGAAAGGGGTGAGGGGAGGGGAGAGAGAGAGTATATATTACAATTATTTTTATTTTTAAATAAAATAGATTATACATTAAGAAAGATCTATTTAAAATATAAAACACAAAATACTAAAAAATATATATATACAGGGTGTCCGGAGTCAACCGCATCACCCGTCGTGTGCAGGTAGAGGCAGTTAAACTGAGTAGGAAAGTCCTGTACCGTTTTGCGATTTTCGCAATAATTATTTAGAAATTAAATAAAAAAGAGCAGCCAATCAGTGCGAGTAAAAGCGCGCGGCGAGAAGAGACTTCCTACTGTTTACGTGATTCTTGTCGCGCGACGAAAATAAAAGCCTAATGTTTACGCTGTTGCTACGCACGCGACAAAGCGGGGAGGAGCACTCTACAAAGGACAATGGATAAATACGAGCAATGCATAACGCTGAACCTCCGCATGGGTTGTCTCTTCTCGCCGCGCGCTTGAACTCGCGCGTATGGGCCGATCTTGTTTAATTTATTTCTCATTAATTATTGCGAAGATCGCAAAACGGTAGAGGACTTTCTTACTCGATTTAACCTGCTCTATCAGCACACGACGGGTGATGTGATTGACTCCGGACACCCTGTATATAGTTAAACAATAAGATAATTGAACCTTTTTAACTATTTTATTCAAAATACAATATTAGTATACTATAAAATCTTTGTATTTAAGAAGTTTATATTCAATAATATATACATATATATGTATTGTATATATATGTGTATATATATATATATATACGAGGGTGGTCTGAAAAGTTTCCGACCTAACAAAGATACAACACATTTTTTCTGAAATTTTTTTTTTATTTTTCAACATAGTCTCCTTGTAACTCTACACACTTCTCCCAGCGATGCTCCCATCTCTGTAACCCGTCAAAATAGTACTCGGCATTTTTCTCTGCAAAATAATTGTTCACGAAGGTGATTGCCTCTTCATTTGACGAAAATCTTTGTCCTCCGAGCGCAATTTTTAGATGAGGGAACAAAAAGAAGTCGCTTGGGGCTAGATCTGGTGAGTAAGGCGGATGGTCAAGTAGTTCAAACGATAATTCGTGGATTTTCGCCATGGCAACCGCTGAGGTGTGAGACGGTGCGTTGAACACTTGGTGAAACAGGATTTTCTTTTTCTGCAAATGTGGCCGTTTTTCCGCAAGTTCTGCCTTCAGCTTGTCAAGTAATGATGCGTAGTATGCTCCTGTAATGGTTTTTCCTTTTTGAAGATAATCGATTAAAATAACTCCATGACTATCCCAAAAAACAGTCGCCATCACTTTCCCAGCCGAAAAAACAGTTTCTGCTTTTTTTGGAGCCGGTTCCCCCTTTGCAGTCCACTGTTTGGATTGTATTTTTGTTTCGGGCGTATAATGGTGTATCCAAGTTTCATCTACAGTAATTAATCGGCGCCAAAACTCGGATTTATTGCGCCTAAACTGCGTCAAAAGAGCGTTGGAAATGTTCATTCGAACACGTTTTTGGTCTAACGTGAGCAAACGCGGCACCCAACGCGCGGACAGCTTTCTCATGCCTAAATGTTGATCTAATATGTGACAAACACGTTCTTTTGACATGTTCATAACCTCTGCTATCTCTCTCACTTTAATTCGGCGGTCGTCTAGCACCATTTGGTGAACTTTGGCGATGTTTTCGTCGGTAGTTGCAGTTTTTGGACGTCCCGAACGTTCATCGTCTCCCAAGCTCTTACGGCCACGTTTAAATTCAGCTGCCCAAAATTTCACTGTGGTAAATGATGGTGCAGAGTCCCCATACACAGAATCCAACTCATCTTTGATTTGCGTAGGCGTATTGCCTTTCAAAAACAAATATTTAATGACAGCTCGATACTCGATTTTGTCCATTTTCACAAAAAAACTCACACCAACTCACTCAAACGACTGTTACATAAAAACTGCGCGTCCAAAATGGCTGAAACTTTAGATGAGTAACTGTCAACAGATGAACAACGAAATTCAGTAGCTTTTATTTACGAGTGTTGTCATCTTCACGTTGAGGTCGGAAACTTTTCAGACCACCCTCGTATATATATATGTATATGTGTATATATATATATTTTTATTATTAAATTGTTCAGATCTACCGGCATAGATGGGCAACAACAGCAGCAGAAATCAAATAGTGATGCCCCTACTTGTAGCACGCAGCATCGGGCAGGGGTAAGGCGCGCCGAACGCCATGCGAGGTATGTTCACTAATTTTCTACTTATGATATAAATATATGATTGATTGAAAGTCATTGCATATTATCAATACAGTAACAGCACAATTACATGTATATAAATGCACGTTTCTATTTACTAGTAAATAAATAAAATAAATGGTAATAAATAAATCTTTGTGGCTCGCTTATAATTATTAACAATATTAATTATAGAAATTATATTATTTATATATATATAATAAATATTAATTATAGAAATTATAATTATTGTATATACAATGTATATATATATATATATATATTATATAATTATATTCCTCTATATATATATATATATTATATAATTATATTCCTCTTCCTCTTCCTCTCCCTCTTCTCCCTCTTCCTCCTCCTCCTCCTCCTCTTCTTCCATCTCTTCTTCCCCTTCCTTCTCCTCTTCCTCTATTTACAGTTTGTCCGCGGCGAAATTCATTTTTTCTCCGCATTGACCATTTATATCTGTAAAATGTAGCAAGTAAATATAGTAATATTAAAGCTAAATATTAAATTAATTATAATATTTTAGTAAAATATTAATACGAATATTTAGTGTAATACTTGTAATTTTTAATATTATAAATATTAATTATTTTACGTTAATATGAATAATAACTAATTGTTATATATATATATATAATTCATATATTCATATTAACGTAAAATAATTAATATTTATAATATTAAAAATTACAAGTATTACACTAAATATTCGTATTAATATTTTACTAAAATATTATAATTAATTTAATATTTAGCTTTAATATTACTATATTTACTTGCTACATTTTACAGATATAAATGGTCAATGCGGAGAAAAAATGAATTTCGCCGCGGACAAACTGTAAATAGAGGAAGAGGAGAAGGAAGGGGAAGAAGAGATGGAAGAAGAGGAGGAGGAGGAGGAGGAAGAGGGAGAAGAGGGAGAGGAAGAGGAAGAGGAAATGGAAGAGGATCCATAAGAAATCGCGGAGCGAGCAACGACAAAACTTATATTTTTAATTACAATTTTTAAACTACATTTTACTATATTTGGTTTCATATTTTAAAACTACATTTTACTACATTTTATGTTTCATATTTTTTAAACTAATGCTAATTTTGTTTCAATTTTTAAACTATATTTTACTACATTTTATGTTTCATATTTTAAAACTAATGCTAATTTTGTTTCAATTTAAGCTATATTTTATTACATTTTATGTTTCATATTTTATATGTAAAAAAATAAAGATATCTAAAATAAATTTTTATTATATTTCTCATACATTTTTAATACTTTAAGAATAATTTTCAAAGATACAAAATTACATACAATTTTAATATATTTTCTAGGTTAATGTTTTAAATTATTTTTTGCAATATTAATTAATAATTACTTATTGCATTCCATTTCTTTAAATTATGTATATTAAATAAAATTTTTAACTTTGTGGTTTTTATATGTTTCAATATGTGTTATGTAAACACATTTTTATATGTATATGTTTTCACATTCACATTTATATAAATGCCTACATATTTTCAAGTATAATTTATAATTTATGATATAAATACTGATTGTTACAATATACATATATGAATGTATATGGAGTATTGTCAAGATGTTACACAGATATGTCAATTATGCTGATCTGTTATTTCTGTTTTTTATTTGTCTTTTTAATATATTTAACAAAAAAATAATTACATTCGGCGAAATTGCATTATTTTTTAAACATTTTATATTATTTTAAAAAAATATCTATACATCTATATGTACACATATACATATATACAGATATACATATATATACATACATATATTGTAAATGTCTCATCAAAATAAGACTATATATAATTAATTTTTTAGACTTTTAAAAGTATTATGTAATAAATCAAAATTGAAAAATATATATATATTGATTTATTATATAATAATTGATTAAATAATAATATTTATAATTAAACAAAGACATTTCTTTGTTTAATTCTAGGGTTTATTGAGCATACAGTATAAGAAAATAAATAGCGCGCGTATAATACGCTTTTTTTAATATTCTAGCTATTAAAAATGTACATAAAATTAAAAAATAATTCTCTAACTTTACGACCGCATAGCACTTGATATATGTATGTATACATGTTGTGCGCCATATTTACGCACGTATCTGATCGCTCGTTGCTATATGACATGAGCGACAAGTGAGAGGCAATTGGCGTGGATTACGCAGGACAGCTCACGGATCCGAGACTATCCGTACTTTGTGAACAAAACATCGTCGATTGTTAGTTCTTTTTCGCGGTACAGTAGCGAGTGACGCGTGTGTAGAGTCTGTAGAGTGTGTAGTTGTGTGTAGAGTGTGTAGTTTATAGAGTTGTGTTGAGTGTATTTGTACAATATCTCTGTGCAGTAAAAACTGTGAGTTCTAAGTAAAAGTATTTAAACAGAGCTTCCTCTATGAGGAAGCAAAAGTAGTTAAAAAGTTTAAAGAAGATTTAATAAAGAAGGCAAGAGAAGGGTAAGCTTGTATAATATAAATATATATATATATATATATATACATATAATACATAACATATATATATATATACATATATGTATATACAATATATAATTATATCAATAGATCGTACATGTATGTTTTGAAATGACGATATTTCTTTTCGAATAATTACATTTTGCAGTAATTTTTGAAGAGAAGTTTAGCTCTTTTGTTATATTTCTAATGTATTTCAAATATGTGTATATTTATATGTATAAAATATGTGTGTATGTGTAATTTTATATATATATATATATATTCTGACCGTGATTATTTTGTTTACTAACTTTAACAGTTAATTAATCAGGGAGTTGTTAGTAGTGACCGGCGGCACATCTTCGGCGCGATGTGTGGAAAACCGATCGTAACGTAAGCTAGAAAATTATACAAGAGTTGGGCGCCAGGCGCGAAAATTCGCGCCGTCGCAAAACGAACTTTAAGAAAATCGCGAGGAATACGTCGGTTGAAAATCGCGACGGAACATACGCTACTACTCAGACAGCGAAAATGGTAGAGGGGGTGGTTCTTTCGGGCGGGACGGGAGAGAATCGAGAGAGGCACGAGTAAATCTTACACGAAGAATTAATTTGATGAGAATATAATGTATTAAAGATTCCTTGGAAGAATAATAATATGATTGGAAATGTAATATTGAGAAAAACGGTGTATGACAAGTCGTGAAAGAAATATAATTGGAAGATAATATAAAAAAGAATATTGTAAGAGAAACAATAATAGTAAGAGATGTAATTCATAATAATCTGGCCTGATGTTTATCGGCCGCACGGCTTCTCGCGACCGAGCGCAAGGGTATCGGGTTTCACGCGCGAGCCGAAAGTCAATTCTGCGGTGGATATGATTTTACCGCGACTCAAGGCTTATCCGGGCCTCGGTAGCGAAGAAAATTATTCCGTAGGCTGACAATTAACTTGCGCTCGCCCGCGTGTAATACCGAGTAATCACAATATCGAAGGAAATATATAACGGCGCTTCGTAGCAGCCGTATTCGCCACAATAATAATATTCGGAAATATAATCAATTAACCTCGCGGAATAACTCGTATATTTAACCGGAATTCTACTCTGATAATACGGCCTTAAGGGCTTCGACAGATTATATAATATGATAACACGGAGAATAACAATCTCGCGGATTCACGCGAATATTCGAGAGCGACGAAAGACGTACAATATATTACACGACATAAACAATTTCGATAACGCGCAGTACGAAATAACCGACAACATTAAATACGCGCAATAGACAAAGCGGTTTCGTGTACGAGCTCGCTAGACACAAAAACTTATTCAATTACGAGTACAGCAATGAAATAAAGACGAAAGCGATAATTATAGACTGTCGACGGCAAATGATCTCGGGAGAAAGAATACTCACGCGGATCTTTTGGCTCAGATGAGTCGATTCGCTGATCGGCTGCGTAATTACTCAAAAGACAAGAATTACGAAAATTAAATACAAGACCTTACGACAGCGATGATTCAATGGCGCGACTCATCTGAACCTTACTCTATGCTTGGTGGCTTCACAATTAGGCGACGTCGGTCTCACCGGTAGTAGCTTCTCGTAGCTTCTTTCTATAACGCAGCGAAAAATGGGCCTCCGCTCCATACGCCGGTCCGCCGAACAGTGACGAACGAAAGGCCCACAGGAGACACGCCGGCACATTAATTTTTGATAACGCCACGTGTGACGCTCCCGAGTTACGCAGGGCCGTGGCGCGGCCTTGATGATCCTCGCGGCCTTCACTCCTTTGATCTCAGGCCCTCGATTTTCCTGGCCGCTTTCTTTCTCCTCCAGGCTCCGGAAAACGTCTCTCGCGGCAGTATACGGACGTGCCCGTCCCTCCTTATCCCTTATTTGCATAATGTTTTCCCGATTTCCTGTTCGATCGGTCTGCATTATGCCAGGAAATTCGGGCCCACGTATCGGGCACAGTGCCGTCTCTCCGTTTCGGGGTTCGCATGCTTCTCGCGCACGAGTGGTCTTCCCCGGGGGTGCTTCCGCCGAGCCTGTGAATTGCAATGATTTAAAAGGCGGCAGCTTCGGTTCTTTTCTTAATGAAGTAATTCGATGTAAAGTTTCGTGGTTCTTACCAGGCGTGCTCCCTTTTGCTGTGTCGGGGCCTCCTCTCGTCCTCGACATTAATTATGCTTCTCTCGCCGCCACCGGATGAGATCCCGTCGACCGTATGCTTTTGCCACCGTAATCTTACTCTAATTAATCTAAAAACTACACGGCAAAAAATGGGCGAAAGTTGCGGGATCGCGTCCGATCCCGCGCTCAAGCCGCGCTCTCTCTCCCTAAATCGAGAGAGCGGAGGCTCGCGCGACCAATTCCGGCCGGGCTTATCAGTCCTTGTGATGGACATACAAAACGTCACGTCACAATATATATATGAAATAACATGGGAAATGTAACAAATTTAAGACCTAAACTTCTCTCCAAAAATTACTGCGAAATGTAATTATTTGAAAAGAAATAGCGTCACTTCAAAATATACATGTACGATCTATTAAAATAATTGTGTGTGTGTGTGTGTGTCAATATTTCGTACATATGACTCTAAAATGATTTTTTTTCGAATAATTGCATTTCTCATGTTATCATATGTACCATATCTTGTTATTTTTACTATCTCTTAGATTTCAGTTACTCTGGATTCAGTTTCTCACTCTGGCCGCAATATTACTGAGAGGACGCTAGTGAGCAGCGATCTTTTTCCAGTCACACTAACTCCCGTAAGACCAACGGTCTTTAGTAGTATCTAGTCGGTGCATTTACCTTTCGCATCTCTCTGCCCCAGATCAAACTCGAGCCAATCGTTGTACATCATTTCGCCGATTTCTAACCATGCTTTTTCGCGGCAATTTTTATCCGAATACTCTTTTGCTTTTCCCATAGTGCCGGCTTTTCGTGAACACATTCGATGAACTTGTCTACATCGAACATTTTTTTACGAATGAAATTAATTGTTCGAAACACAAAACCGCTGCAGTCAAAACGCACAATGTGACAGTTCGCATTTAAATGCGCGCTCTCTGCCATTGCTGTCGTACGGTTGCCCGGTCTGCCGCAGCACCGATGCGGCAGCGTGCGGCGAATGCGGCAGCGCCGCATAGTGTGAACGCCCACACTTAAATGCATGGGTTTTCACAATCCCTTTGTGCCGGTTCGATTTAACCGGAGCGGCAGAGCCGCATAGTGTGACGTCAGCCTTAGTGCAGGACGCAAAGCGATAGCCATAAGGACCACCCTGACGGTCGCTTTTGTACAGCATCAATCAGATACCTCGAGTCTTTAGCATCTATGCTGGAGCCAAAACAAGTTTATTTTATATCGCAGGATGATAAAGCTCGGGTGGCTACTGAAAGCTGCCCAAAAGCAGACACCGGTACTAATGCCTTGAATATAAAGTAACGCTTCCGGATCATGATTGGGTAATAGCAGAGAGACATAAATTAATTCCCTCTGTCTATGCAGGTATAATTATAAAGCCGCAAGATTTGGGATATCCTGAAGCGGTAACTTACTCAGGACCCACTTATGTAGCTATAAGAAGTAGAAAACATGATTCATCTACCGCAGCTAGTCATTCGGCAGATTTTAAACGTTTATTGGAGCTAGAAGAATTCAAGCCCTTAGTAAAAATTGATTATCGCATTAAGCCAATAATTATTATAAGTGCTGATGGAGAACCGGATGAAAATTTGAGGTAAGTAAATAAATTTTATAATTTTTATGTGAATTGATAGTTCGTCATGAGATTGTTTTTATAAAATCGAGATAAGTAGTTTTTAAACATGTTTTATGTTATTTCTGTTTTAGATATTTGAAGGTGATTGCATTTGCGATTCAACATTTTAAAGATTACAATTTAGACACCATATTCGTCGTAACTAACGCACCTGGGCGTAGTGCTTTCAACAGGGTTGAGAAAAGAATGGCTCCTCTGAGTAGTTAGCTTTCAGGACTTATCTTGCGACATGATATTTTTGGTATCCATCTCGATAAAAATAGTAAAACCATTGATAAAGAACTTGAACGCAAAAATTTTGCTAGCGCTGGAGAAACTCTGGCCAGCATTTGGAATGAAATGGTCATGGACATCCAGTGATTGCTGAATTTAAGCACCCTAAGGAAAGTTCTTATTTGCTTCCACAAGTGGACAACAACTGGTACATGACTCATGTACGCGAATCGCAATATCTGTTACAGGTATTAATATATAAATAATTGCATATTTGATTAAATTTTTGAATTATTAAAGAGCTGCTTACATATTTTATGAAAAAAGTATTTTAAATTTATATAAGTGATTTATTAAAACTCGACCTGACTGACCAATACAAATATTTCTACACAACGTTTCGGCCCTTGGGTACGGGCCCTTATCAAGTGTTGCTATAAAAATAAAAGAAAAATAGTATATTAACAACTAGAAACGACCCGCGTTTTGAACTGTAAAGTACAGGATATTTTTTACAAACGTTACCTTTTAAGTTGTCTAAATGAAAGCCGTGATAATACTAATGTCGAAAAAGACGACATGTATGTTAAATTACAATGTTTCGCATCAAAATAACATAAACATTACAAAGACACAGGAACAAATTTTACAAATAAACAAGCAATTATACTCTGTGTATTAGCGCGTCATATATCGGATTTAAATTATCCGTGTCTTTTTGTAGGTTAATATTGTTGTTAAATTTTTTTATAAAAAACATCTCAGCAATCTCTCTTTTTTTTCTATGTTTCTCACAATGCAAAATTTTTGGTTCCTTCCAATTAAAATCATGTCCGTATGTGGTTGCTAATTACACTGTGGTTGCTGGGATGTTTTTTTATGTCTCTGCAATGTTCATTTACACGTGTAGCTAGTTGTCTTTTCGTTTGACCAGTATATGTCGCATCGCAGTCATTACATTCAATCATATAAACGACATCAGTTTTGTGATTAGTATCGATCTTATCTTTACCTTTTCTAATTAAGTTGTTGAGTCTTTTTGGAACCGTATATACTATTTCGAAGCCGCATTTATTAAGCGCAATATTTAAATTTTCGCTTAAGTTTTTTATGTAAGGTAAAGGTAAAACTGATTCTGTGTCGAACTTTTTATAACACAAGTCAGTATTGTGGGTAGTAGAGTCCTTACGATATTTTAAAGTTTTAATTCTCTTACAGATATGTGATTCTATAAAAGGTTTTGGGAAGCAATTGTTGACCAAGATATCAGTTATTGTTTTAATATTATTATCATGATAGCGATCGTCAGAGAGCAAAACCGCACGATCTACTAAACCTTTTATGGTGTAGCCCGACTTATAACTTAGCTCTTTATTTACACAAAATTTTACATAAATCCATTCCTAAGCCGGGTTCGTACGTTAAGGACAGCTGGACCTTTGTCAATAATATCAGACAAACTAAGATTAATGATAATCAGGTCTTATTTTCGTTAGATGTTACTTCGTTATTTACGAATATTCCGAAAGACTTAGCTTTGAAAGCTGTGGAAAAAAGGTGGATTCACATTACACCGAATACTGATCTTTCTTTACAACAATTCTTACACGCTCTCACAGTTGTTCTTGACTTAACGAGCTTTAGCTTTAACGGAATTTATTATGAACAAATCTTCGGATGTCCGATGGGGTCTCCCTTATCGCCAATCTTGGCTGACTTGGTCAGCCAAGTCCATACTCGGTATGGATGACCTAGAAACTCATTGTTTAAATTTATTAGATTTTACTATACCGGTCTATTACAGATATGTCGATGATATTTTTGCAATAGCGACGAAGTCCGAAATTACTTAAGTACTTAATGTTTTTAATAGTTACCACCAGCGCTTAAAATTTACACATGAGATGGAAACCAATAACTCTATTAATTTTCTAGACACCACTGTATTGCTGACTAATTGGTATCGGAAACCTACCTTCTCAGGCAGATATCTGAATTTTTATTCGAGCCATCCACTCAAGTATAAGATCAATACGTTAAAAGGTTTAGTACATCGTGCGGTTTTGCTCTCTGACGATCGCTATCATGATAATAATATTAAAACAATAACTGATATCTTGGTACAACAATTAATCAACAATTAATCAACAATTAATAAATGTGGCTTCGAAATAGTATATACGGTTCCAAAAAGACTCAACAACTTAATTAGAAAAGGTAAAGATAAGATCGATACTAATCACAAAACTGATGTCGTTTATATGATTGAATGTAATGACTGCGATGCGACATATACTGGTCAAACGAAAAGACAACTAGCTACACGTGTAAATGAACATTGCAGAGACATAAAAAAACATTCCAGCAACCACAGTGTAATTAGCAACCACCGTCCCACATACGGACATGATTTTAATTGGAAGGAACAAAAAATTCTGCATTGTGAAAAACATAGAAAGAAAAGAGAGATTGCTGAGATGTTTTTTATAAAAAAATTTAACAACAATATTAACCTACAAAAAGACACATAATTTAAATCCGATATATGACGCGCTAATACACAGAGTATAATTGCTTGTTTATTTGTAAAATTTGTTCCTGTGTCTTTGTAATGTTTATGTTATTTTGATGCGAAACATTGTAATTTAACATACATGTCGTCTTTTTCGACATTAGTATTATCACGGCTTTCATTTAGACAACTTGAAAGGTAACGTTCGTAAAAAATATACTGTACTTTACAGCTCAAAGCGCGGTTCGTTTCTAGTTGTTAATATACTATTTTTCTTTTATTTTTATAGCAACACTTGATAAGGGCCCGTACCCAAGGGCCGAAACGTTGTGTAGAAATATTTGTATTGGCCAGTCAGGTCGAGTTTCAATAAATCACTTATATATTTTTATTCATCACTGGCGACTTCAATTTAATTATTTGATATTTTAAATTTATCTTCAATTTTATTAAAAAAAACGTTCTTTTCAAATTAAAACTTTAATTGATAAATTATCTTTTTAATAATATTATATTTTTAATGCATACAAATTTAAATATGTTCTTATAAATAAGGTGTTCTTTATTTCGTGTAAAAACTATGTCAAAAATAGACTGTTATATTTAAATGTAGAGTACGTTTACCAAGATATATATTTTCTTCTTTTGTAGATTTGCAAATGTAACAACACCGAATGTTGTAGTCCACTAAGAAGCGATTTACGCTCTATTTTGCCAACTGATTTTCTTCCGCCACCATGTCTTTTTAAACAAGACAAAGAGACGGGTTTGCTAAGCGCATTGAAACTGAATGAAAAAAATTAAAGTGCCAAATTTGTACCTCTATTTCATAGATTAACTTTAAAGACTCTGGAGCTGAATAATAATGAAAGTTCTAAAGAAATGCCCTGCGATTTCTATTGCCCAACTGTGCAGTCGCAACTTACGGGTAGAAAATGTGCGACATGCGTACTTTATTTCGCTTCAAAAAAAGCGGTAGTCTCACATGCTAAGACTTTGAATCATTCTACCGTCTGTAAAGCTTCAAAAAAAATTAAAACTTGCTCGTATCGAGGCGCGGCGAAAGGAAGAAGTTTTATGTGTTTTGCGCGAAGAAAACACGGGATGTGAGAATGCAGAATGGGTGGCGGAAAATAAGATCGATGAGGAAGACTTGCGCTCTTGCGTCGATAATAATAGGAGCGATATTCAGGGGGCTGATTCACTACCAATTATACAAACGATAGCAGAATGGCTCCAAAACCCACGGACAACAGATTGATTGTTCTAAAATATTTTATATTAATTCTTAATTTTTTAATATTTTATAATATTTTATTATTTATAATATTGTTACGTCCAGACTCGTGGAAGGGAGAGTCAATGGAAGGACGTAATCTACGTAATCTCTAAGCAAACGCTCTATGGCGCGTGCCTTCGAGTCGAACGATCTTACCCAAGGGCCCGAACAGGTCAACAACCGGAAAGGTCGCTTATACGCTGTCGGCAGGCCCGTTCGTTCGGTGGTCCCTTTTCGGTAAAGAAAATAAATCCTTATTACCCGGGACGGGACCTGTGCGATTTTGGAGAGAGTGGAAATGCGAACGGGTTAAGAAATAATTATGAGTCTAATAAAAAATAATAATTTATTCATATTAAAAAATTTATATAATTATAAATCAAATTTAATTACTTTAGAATTCTTATACATATGTTTTTGAGAGTGTAATTGTTTAATTGCGCGGGTGTTACATAAATTCGGAGGTCGTCAATCGGAATATAGTGGGGAAGATTCTAAAGTTATAATTTTAATTCCGATTGGATTTTACAATATGGGATAGAAATAAATAAATAAAATTAGAATGTGTAAATGAATAGCATAGCGTGTAAGGAATTATTGGATCTCTTCCAAGGAAACAGTGGAGGGGGGATATTTCCTCCAAAGGATTCGGATGGGGACTCCGATTGGATGGTGGCGGCCGGGGATAAACCACGGGATAAGTATGTCTGGAGGACTTTCTATTAGTGCTTTGCGTAGTTCCTCGTGATCTACGTCGTCGTTGTGCCCTACACAAAATATTCCCTCAGGTAGAGGAAGCTCGAGGGGAGGGAACTGAGATAGCAGCCAGTCGCGAAACTGGTGGTCGCTCAATTCTCTCTCGGGGAAGGAGGACTCAGTCTCTGAATCGGACGATTCGCCATTGATCTCGATCAATTCTGGATCGCACGATTCTCGTTCCAAAAATCTCTCTCCCGTTTCGAAGTCGTGCAGTTCTTCGAGAGGGGACTCAGGACGACGAGGGGAGGAGAAGGGGGAATCCCCGAGGATGACGGTCGAAGCGGAGGACGGGGATCTTGGGGGAGAACTGATTTGTTCTGGGAAAGGACAAGGGGAGTTGGTGAGGGGGACCGGAGAATATCGGGGACCGCAGGGATCGGATATGTTGCTACGTGTATCGCTGTTACTATTGTCTAAGCTATTGTTTAACGATGATGAAATAACATATTCCGCTAGAGCCCGAGCCAATTCCTTCCTAATTCGTCTGTTGCGACGGTTCCGCTTATGTTTTATCGCCGTTCGCGATCTCCGTTTATAGGTATTCTCCACTGAGAGAACAATAATAATAAAATAAATGGTGGAGGAGAGGAAAGAATCGCAATTGGTTGAGAAACAATTCTTGGGTTTAGTTTATTCACAATGGAATTTAAATTTTATATATAAAGGGTTGTATATTTAAATATGTATATATATATATATATACATGTATTTTCTTGACGAGAGTAATGGAGTGGGGAGAGATTGGTGAGGAAAAAGGTCGCGGATCCAAACCTGCAAAAGCGGTGAATCCGGACTGATCGTTAGGAAAAATCACGGATTCAATGCTGCGACAGCAACGAATCCGAAATGACTATTGGAAAAATCACGGATCTAATGCTGCGAAAGCAACGAATCCGGAATGATTTGGATAAAATCACGAATCCAATGCTGCGAAAGCAACGAATCCGGAATGATTTGTTAAAATAAGGAAGGTCGCGAATGGAGGATGGAGATTCAAAAAGAGAGTTTAATTGTTAAATTCTGGTAATTAATTAAATTTTAATGATTAACTAAATTCAGATTAAGTTTAGATTTATGGTGAATAAGTTTATTTCACTTTTAAAACCCAAGTGTTGTTTCAAAACTATAGAGAAAGTGTGAATGGAATTTTGAAATTTAAGTCACTTACTACTTGCTGAGGTAATAACACACTTTATGTGATGGGCCTCGGGTGAACGTGGTCCTCGCTGTTTTGGTCGGACAGGTCGCGAGCACTGCACTTGAACTGAGCGTACGGTTGATAATGACTCAATAGCAATTATTAATAGCGACTCAATAATAAATGCTCAACGGATGATACACTAATGATGCTAGGTGAAAAAATCTTCGGTTTATATTCCGTTTTTACTTACCCCTTCCCGTGGAATAATTTGTGATAATGTAGTGAAGTAGAGGACGTCCTCTAAAAATGGAAAGTCTTAGAATTATCGGCGATATTTATTTAGTGTTACTTTTGATCGGTTGGGCGACTCTTACTCTAGTACAAAGTTCACGGGGATTAACTGATCGTTTACTTTTATTGCATCGAGCGCTCATCTAATTTCTTAGTTTTGTCTGTCGGCTTGTCTTTATCAAGCGCGTGAGGCAAGATGTTTTTCGGATCTCAACCGATGGTTGCGTATATTCGTCAGTTATTATTTGCTTAGATTTCTTAATTTCTATCGTCGGTTAATCTTTATCGGAAAGGTGAGGCAAGCTGTTTTGCGGATCCGTCCCCTTTCCTTGTTATGATTTGTTATGACAATCCATGTTTCGAAATTAAAGAAACAAACGTGTGTTTGCTTGAGTTAGGAAAGAAAAGAATCGTGGAGTCCACAGGACGTAACAATATTTTATATTATTTTATAAATGTTATCATTATAACATGTTATTATAAAACACTTAATACTCAGTACTTAAAACTTAATACTATTATATAACTATAAAAAGCGAGATAAATGATTTTTCGACTAGTCAGCTGTATTACATTATTCTTTAAAAGAAAAGAATTTTTATTTTTTAAAATTAAATAATTATATAAATTGTAGAATGTAATTTATATTTTACTTTGATACAATAAGTGTATTCAAATTTCATATCACTCACGTTTAACCAATTTTTTATCTTTAAAAAAGGGTTAAGCTATTAAAAAAACCTTAGTAAAATTGTAAAATATTACGTAAGATGCAGGGGGAGGGGGAGGGGTTACAGAAAATCTTACGGTCTCTTACGTGGGGGGACGGGAAGTCAAAAATCGTAAAAAAAACATTACATAATTTATGAATGGCCCCATACTTAAAATGTACTAGATTTATTGTCAGATAAAGTCAGATAAAAGTTTTTTTATCATGTAAAGTCCTTCAAGGAAATGTTGTATTAAACTGTACAAAAATTGGAACACTTTTGGAAACAACAAAAATATAATTTATTATATATTTTACATTATACATTAATTATACAAACAATTTACAATTTGTATTTTATGCAATATTAAGAATAAAGAATAAAGTATGATTATCATTGTCTATAACTTTACAATCTAGCGATTTGATAGAACGCGCGTACATGCGCATGTCAGAAATTATTTGACTATCTTTGCGTCTTGCTTGCCGTCAACGCGATCGGCAACAGTGTTTCCACCGAAGTCTTCAATCCGATTCTGCTTCGGTACGCATCGAATTTAACGTACTGTTTCCACTGGAAGTATAGTAGAAGCGAGAAAGGTTGATATTTCAGTAGAGCCAACTAAACTCTCTCTTTTGCTTATTGAATGTAAACAAACATAACCTCTGAAGAATACATACAGTACATACACAGTTAGTTGAGTAAAAAGAAAATGGATATTAAAATAATTTTGTTGAATCATCAGTTAAACGTATCACATATAATTAATCATTGCACTTTAGCAAGTAACTGTTATGAATAATGAAAAGAAGTTGGCACTATCTATTTTCAACCGTTTCCACCGACTGAATTTTGTTAATTCGCTGCCATTCCGATAAAGCTTACAGATCGAAGCGGGAGTGAAATAAGCGCAGTCAGTCGCATTTCCATCGACTTAAATTTGGTTCTAATCCGCACTAGGTGCAAATTAACGCTTCGGGGAAACTAGACCAGTGATGCTAGATTCGAGACGCTGCTCGATCACTAATCTACATGGATAACTGATGCCCTTTGTTCTCGAGGCGCAAACCTGTACCCAATTGAATGCGCCATGAAGTCCGTTATCGTTCGCGAACGTGAACGGACGTGTTTCAACGCGTTCCTCCGCGTGTCCTTTGTGACCCTATTTTTGCGTACCCATCAAATCCTCTACTACTTGAATAACAAATCTTATTTTACCAGTTGATGGCCGGTAATTTTGGATTCCTATTCCAAAAGTTGGTCAATAAAAAACATAGAAGAAGAAGAATGCACCATGATAGAGGGAAAGTTGTACCTATACGCGCGATTTTTGAATGAGTAAAATTCCTTTATGACATTTTTCAACAAGATTAAGATTCGCTTGTATTTACATTTCTTTGAATACACGTCGTTTTAACAATTAGTATTATATACAGGGTGTACCTGAAAAAACATATATGGAGCACACCATCAGATACAGGACAACAATCCAAATCGAAAAGTCCTGAGCCATTTTTTTATCTGAGCTTTCTTTTCGCTATTATACGGTGTTAAAGTTAGCTAATCAGCGCCTGTCTACAGCGGAAAGCAGTGAAGCGGAATGTATGGTGGGGGGGTCGGAGAATAGCGCGGCGGAGTGGAGCTGACGAACGCGGCGGGAGGGGAGCAGCGTAGCGGGTGTAGCAGTCATCTTGGTTTCAATACACAATTAAATATTAATAATCGAAGGTCAAGTTAAAAAGTGTTAAGATTTAAGTCGAAAACTGTTTTTGTAATCATCAAAAATTACAAATCCGTAAATTAGCCCCGCTGAAAATATAACTCAATGTTATTTGGAACTTATGATTAGTATTAGAAATCAACGGCATTTAAGCAATGTCATCTTGATAACAGTTAAGAAATGTCACAATTTTCAAACTGACATATTAAATTTTATTTTTGTCAGTCATACATTTTGCATACCTTTAACAGTTAAAGCATTGAAAACAATTACGTATAATGAAAATAGTGTATTAATCAAAAGAGTTTTGAAAAAAACAAAAGTTTTAAAATTGATTTTGCTTCCTCATAGAAGGATGCACTCGCATTCTTTACATCGCTCTATCAAATTCAGTCGATTCGACGAATGAAACGTCAACAAAAGTATTGTTTGAGAAAAATGTTTTTCACATACATAATCATATTTCACCATTTCTCCTTTACTAATAAATAATTTTTGTGAAAAAACAAATTATCGGTCTTGTGTCAACAAGTGTCAGTTATTTAATTAAAATTAAAGTAAATGTTCAAAGTGAGTCCCTCCTACTTCGATACATGCTTCTGCTCTTCTTTGCACGCTTTGCGTAGCTCTTCGAATTTGATTGTTCTCGATTCTCTCGATAGTGCGGAATACTAATTCTTCCATCTCATCAGCTGTCTCGATATTTGTATGCAGAAATACTTTTTCTTTGGTTGCTCCCCAAAGAAAAAAGTCACATGGGTTGTAGTCCGGAGATCGAGCAGGCCACGGAGTTACTGAACCTTGCCCGAACCATCCTTGAGGAAAAGTTTCATCGAGGTAACGGTGGACGATACCTTTAAATAAGATTCATTGAAATTAATATTAAAAGTGGTTCAATGAATAATTGCACTTGAATATTAAATTTGTTCCAAGCAAAGAGTATGTTTTTACTTTTAACATAATTAACGAAAAACTTCATTGTATGAAAACAAATTATTATACATATGTATGTAGTAGTGACTACTGTTATTAAGATTTTTAGTCTTGATGAGGCATAATATAAAAATTAACCTTTGAGAGTAGACGATGGTACTGAAGCTGAGATAGTGTCACGTCTGGGTGACCTTTTTCTTCTTCTGTTCCTAGGTTAGAAAAAGAAAGAGAGCTCTCTATTTTTTATAGGGCAACCTGCATACACCGGCTATACCCTAGGGACGCCGAGAGCTAGGACTTGACTTATGGATCTAGGGAAAGTGAACTAGATGGAACGGAATGGTGATATTAGTAACTTACTAAATTTAATACAATATTTTATATATGATTAAATATAATCGAGTATAAGATTTAGTATAATTTAAGTGTATTTTGGGTACATATATTTTAAGGTTTTTCAATGTTTTCCAGGAAAGAAATTAACTCGTCTATGTCTAATTGATCGTCGATAATCTCAGAAAGTAATCTGATTAATAAATTTAGAACAAAATTTATAGCTTCGGCTTCTTCGTCGGTAATTCTAGGCTTCATTTGAATTATCGCAATATATTCGTAAATGATTAATTTAGAGATTTTATTCATTGATAATCGTTACACAATTGTACTTATAATAACTTAAAGTCAGCGATTTCTTAAAAGTTCAAATAACTCGCATATTCATCAATGACGAAATAATTTTCTGGTAGTTGAGTTCTTAATTGAGATATTAAATCTTTAGGCAACGAATCTTCGTAATTAATTACGTTTTCCCTTGGAAAATTTATATTTTGATCCAATTCTGGGAATGATTCAGACGAATTAATAGATACGCTCGTTAAATTATTTAGTGTCGGCGGTTTAACAATTGTTTCGGATTTATTATCTTCTTGGGAAGTTCCGGGAGTTAGATGATCGATTAAGAATGGCTGTGATGGTTCAGAATTAATACAACGCTCGGTTTCTGGATTTTTAGCACAAGTTTCAAAGTGGAATATGTTAGTCACTGACGATTTTAAGCGTGCTATTGTTTCTGGAGTCAAAGAAATTTCTTCGCCGTTTCCTTCCTTGTAATTATTATTGTTATATATATATATATATATATATATATATATAATAAATCATTTATCTCTTTTTTTTTATTTTCTTTTATTATCTCACTTTAGGAGAGAGTGACTAGTTAACTCATCTCGTTTTTATTATTATAATTTCTAATAATAATATTAGTATAATTCTAAAATACTTAATGGAATGGCATAACATAATTAAAGTTATGGAATATTAATAGACAAATACGTTAGTGTGTAAATGATATCGTAAGTGCTAAGATATGTTAAAACTTTTAACGATAACAATTAAAATTATAGCTTATTATAGTATTTGGTTAATATGTTGAATAGAGGAATATAATCAATAAGTATTAAGGTATTGCTAATGGAGTAAAATAAAGAGATAATAGTAGTTAGAGTAGTGATATTTTACAAGTATCAAGATTCTGTTTCTTCAAGTAGAAGTTCCGGTTGAACTTCCGTTTCGGGATCTTTTTCATAAATAAAAAGGTAGATAATATTTTGTGCATTAACGTCAAATAAGAGGAACGCGATATCGTTAGAATGATACTTCTTGAAAGTGGTCATGAATCGTACATACGATGTGAAACACTTGTCGCAATTTAAAATAGAACGTACGCGTACTAATTCAGTGCCACATTCTTGACATTTACGCGGTTTCATTTTGCCGTCTGCAAGTAAATGGTCTGCCGTTAGAATAAGATTTTCCGGTCTTTTCAGTTTGTAGCATTTCATGCAAATTTTGTAATCTTCGGTTTCTGATTCGTAAGTTAGTGTAAGCAGGCACCTGATGTCATATAAATTTGGAAAAATTCGTAACAGTGGGTGTGTTTTATATTTGTAATTTTGTGATATACACATTTTGTTTACTAATGGTTAGAAAAATCTATTCGTTCGCCGTTAATGTATAATATTGGGGGATTTCCGTGAATGTTAACATTTCCTTCTCCCTTTTCGATTTTCTTTAGAAATTGCAGATGTTCTCGACTGCAATCGTTACATTCGCGTAAAGTTCTCAAAGTCAATAAGGAATTAGAACAAATTTCGCACAGAATAGTTGTTTGCAATTTATTCGAAACAAAATGTTGATGTAAAGGAAAGTAAAATGATTTGTGATAGGTAGATAGTAATCTACTATAGCATTTTCGGCAGATAATGGAGTGGTTGTCCACCTTAAAGTAACCCAGGACCTTGGCACAAGAAGCAAAGCGTAAATGATGATATGCTATTAAGGATGGTGATGATGCTTTATGTCCTGAAATAACAGTTCGTTGGCGAAGCCAACACATCTGTAACCAAAGATTATATATATATTATTTTCATCCTGGTTCGACGTGGGCGAGTTTTAGTTTGTTAACGTGTACAATTCGAGGTTTGTTTTTAACTAAAATTTTGACGTTACACGGGGGTAAGATTTCTATAACTTCATGAGGACCTGTATATTGATCCGAAAACTTTCCTTTCGCGGGTTCTTTTAATAAAAACACGTATGATCCTACTTGAAAATTTTGCGGGTTGGTTCTTCGATCATAATAATGTTTGCTTTTTTCCTTGGAGCTTATAAGATTTTCGTGTGCTTCTTCTTGTAAGTTCCTAATTCTGTTAAATAAGTCAGTTAAATAATCTACATAAGTAGTTTCTAAATTTTCGTCTATTGGAATGTGAGCGGAAAGTAATCGTGCTATTCGGCCGAAAACTAGTTCGTAAGGCGGGAACTTTGTACCTTCGTGAACACTGGTATTATATGAAAACATTGCCATGCTAATGTGATTATCCCAGTCTCTTTCTCTCAGAACCTGAGTTTTTAGATATTCGATTAGCACATGATGCGACCTTTCGACTGAACCGTTGGATTGTGGGCGATACACGGTGGTTTTAAAATGTTGAATATTGAATTTTTTTGTTAAAATTCGTATCAAAGCAGAGAGAAAATTGGTGCCTTGGTCGGTAAGGATGACTTTAGGAGCACCGTACACGCAAATAAAATTTTTAGTGAGTGCGTTAGCTATGGATAAGGAAGTAGCATCTCTTAAAGGAACAGCTACGGAATATTTAGTTAATAGATCTTGCATGGTTAATATATATTGATTTCCAGAATTGGTGATTGGCAGGGGGCCTACAATGTCAAGAGCGACTTTATCGAATGCAGCGCCGGGGGTATCCGTGATTACCATGGGCTGTTTTGTTTTTATTCGCTTTAATTTTTTCAACTGACATTGGCGACATTTTTGAATGAAGGTTTGTATATCCTTTTTCATAGTATTCCAATAATAGTGAGGTCTTAGTCGATTATATGTTTTAGCGACGCCTTTATGGCCACCGTGAGCTGAAGAATGATTTTCAATTATGAGAGCTTCACGTCTCTCAACGGGAGGAGCTTGAACTAAATTTTTACAGATGGTAATACAAATGGGTAATTCCCTTAGATATTCGTGGATTTGGCCTATTACGTGATTCCATGGTAAGTCGTCAAAATAATCGGTTTTGCTGATGCTAAAAGTAGTTAATTCTAGTTCTGTTAAAGCATCTAAGAGAGAGCGTACACAATTTTTTAATGTTTGTGGTTCTAAGCGCGAATGATTATTTAACCTTATGGGAATGGATATCAAAGTTCTAGATTTGATTGTCTTTACGTTTACTCTTTCAAATGTAAGATTTTCGTAATTTGGCAGTAAATTAGCTTCTTGATATTCTTTAGCGCCATTATCGAAGGGAGTTCCATTTACGTGAATAAAAATCACATGATTATCAGACTGTTTTAATAGACTATCGTGGCTTTCCGTTATCAAAATCTGGTCTGTATTTTGACGTTCTTCGTTGAGGTCTAATATTTCTTCATATTGATTACTAATTTCTTCAAGATCTATACTTGTTCTATCGTCATCGTTAAATTCGTCATCGCTAGAATATTCTTCTATAGTTATATTAGTTCTTCTCGAAGGCGAACTGGGCGGGGCAAATTCGGTCGGTGGATCTATTATATCATTATTAGGAGCGGATGTACTGGGTTCGCATTCATAATGAGATGTCGCGTTGTTTGATGATTCGCCGACACGGTTGGCAGCAAAAGTGAGAGGTAAGACGTAATCTGTAGGGGGATTCCTGGATAATGCATCAGCATTATTATTTAAACTTCCTTTTTTGTATTGTATCTCATATTCGTATTCAGCTAATTTGGTTTTTCATTTCCACAATCTCGAAGAGGGATCTTTAATTGAATGGAGCCAAACTAAAGGTTTATGGTCGGTTATTATTGTGAATGTTCTACCGTATAAATATGGTCGAAAGTGATTGGTACAATAAACTATTGCTAAACATTCCTTTTCGATAGTAGAATAATTTTGTTCGGCGGAATTTAAAACACGAGATGTGTAAGCTATAGGTAAATCTTTCCCAATTTGTCCTTGGCTGAGTACTCCTCCGATAGCATATCCGGATGCATCGGTTGTTAAAATGAAAGGTTTAGAAAAATCGTGGTATTGAAGTACCGGTTCGGAACACAAGGAAAATCTCAAAACGTTAAATGCTTCGGTTTGGCGTTGTTGCCAATCGAATGTATTATTTTTCTTTAACAAGTCGGTTAGCGGTTTAGCGATTTTGGAAAATTGCGGAATAAATCGTCTGTAATATCCGGCTAATCCTAAAAATTATTTAATGTTCTTAACGTTTTTAGGCCTTGGAAATTCGGTTATAGATTTGATTTTATTCGGGTCTGGTTTAACTCCGTCGGCTCCGATTATGTGACCGAGATACGCTACTTCGTGGCGTAAAAATTCACATTTATCTGGTTGTAATTTTAAGTTTGCAGTTCTCAATCTCTGCATTAATTTATTAAATTTGATTTCATGTTCCTTTAATGATCTAGCGTAGATGACTATATCATCCATGTACACGAATAATTCGTTACCCTGTAATCCGGAAAGAACATTATCCATCAATCTTTGAAAAGTTGCTGGGGCATTCTTTAAACCGAATGGCATTCTTTTAAACTGATAATGACCGTATGGGGTTGAAAATGCGGTTTTCGGAGCATCTTTAGATGCCATAGAAATCTGATGGAAACCGGAAGTTAAATCAAGAACGGAAAAGTATTTCGCAGATCCTAATTGATCGAGGATGTCGGTGATATTCGGGAGAGGATATGCATCTCCTATAGTTTTTTCATTGAGGCGGTAATCGATGACCATTCGCCATTTTTTATTACCTTGAGAATCCGGTTTTTTCGGTACGATTCACACGGGGGAATTATAAGGAGAAGTAGAATATTCGATTAAATCGTTAGATAATAATTCGTTAACCTGTCTATTAATTTCGTCCTTGTGGACGGGAGGATATCTATACTGTTTCGTATGAACAGGCATTTCATTAATAGTAGGTATAAAATGCTGTGTAGCATTAGTAGCTCCGAGATTATCGTCAGGGAGATGAAATCTATCTGAATGATTAAGAATTAATGACTCAACATTATCTAGCTCCTCAGAGTTCAAATGTTCTAGTCGCAAGAGCTGCATAATAGCAGATGAGCGGTCGCAAGGAATTTCCTCGTTAACGAAATTTACAGGGGCCGCGTTATTTTGTGTTTCATTAAAATATAATGGATTATTAATAGGAGAATGATTATAGATCGCTAGAGTCCCTTGAGTCGGGGCGATATGGGCTGAGCTATTCTCAGAATTCAGTGAATTATTATCGATCACCTTGTGCCCTAAGGTTTCAGTGATATTTTCGAAATTATCTTCCTCGGAAGAATTAAATTCTAGGACTTCATCGTACTCTACGACGTCAGGATTATTGGTCGTCTCATTCCCTCGGGTTTCAACGCCATCGCCTAAGATTGTAGATCCTTTAAACGTATCCGCAAAGTCAAAATCTTGTAGTTCAATAGAGGGGATTACTACGTGATATTCATGCTCAGTAGTGTTGATAATAGGCAAATAAGCTCTACCGCCGATGTTCGCGACGATTACTTCTCCGAAATAAACGTTTTTGCTTAACATATAAAATGGTATATACCCGTATTGTTTTTCTGAATTAATAATGTTAACGAAAAAGGGCGAGATAGATCGTTTCCCGATATGAATATAGGTTTCTTCCGAAAAAGGAATGCAAATATTATCATAATGTAAGCATCTAGTTTTATAATTTATACAGGCTTTCCTTTTCTTTAGAAAATTATTTCCTATGATTCCGTCATGAAAAAAATTGACGGTATCGGAAACTACATGGAAGAGAGTAGGCACGTCGAGTAATTGCAAGACAACAGTGCCCAGGGTATCGACCGGTTCAGGGGATATACCTTGAAGAGGCCAAGCGTCTTCGACGTTTAAAGCTGTTTTCATTAATAAGGCTTTGTTTTATTAAATTGACACCGGAACCAGAGTCGACCATAAAGAAACATTTCTTTTTTAAATCAGGTGAAGAAAGAGTGATAGAGGGTAATGGGCTGATTCTGGTTTCTTCTTCTATTCGTCCGATGCGTTCAAAGGGTCGGGGGTCGATCTTTGAGGTAATGCTATTGTTATCGCATTCTGGGGAAGAGGTAGGCGCCCCGTTTGAATGTCGTTCCGGCGGACGCCGTTGGTTACCGGAACGCCGTGCGAGTTTCCCGGAATATTAACGTTATTATTATTATTATTAAAAGGTTGTGAAGTGGATGGATTATTTACGACGGATTGTCTATACGCGAGTTTCCGGCATTCATTTATAAGATGTCCGGGAGCTTTACAGTACCGACAAATTTTTTCAATAGGGTAATTAGGTCCAGGTCTTCCCGGGATGAGCGGTTTTATAAAAGGAGCTACAGTATTTCGTGAGGGTTGTGGTAGAGTAGATTGTTGAGGATAGTTAGTATAATTAGAAAAAGGTCGGGGGGGTACAGAATTATTTGGGAAATCAGCGCGAGGAGAAGTATTAGACTTATATGACGGCATAGGTCGTTTGCGCGCGTTTTCAGCTTCTAAAGTTTTTGAAAGTTGTATTGCAGATATAAAAGCGTCTTCGAACGTATATGATCGTTCTAATTTAACGCGAATTAAAAGGTCAGAAGGGAGGCCATTAATGAAACTCGTAACAACTGTATGCTCAATATTATCTTTTGTAATTTCGTCGATATACCCGCTAGTATTAGTTTCGCCGTCAATTATTGCGGCGCGCAATTCTTTTACTCGTTCAATATAATCAAAGATGTTTTCGTTGGGTTTCATATAAATGTTAGCTAATTCACCGCGGTATTGGTCTACGGATTTATTAGAACCGAAAATTCTTTTTAATCGTCGCGTTAGTTCGAAAACGGTTGTGTATTCTGTCCCTTTTATTGCGGCATAAGCATGTCCCTGTAGTTTATTAATTATTAATTGTACTAAATGATATTCTTGATATTGTGGAATTAATTCTAGGGCTCGTTCACACATTTTGGTGAAATGGAAGACGGATATTTTATGCCCGTCATATTTCGGGATGGAATCGACTACGTCCTTGAGGCGAATAGGAGATTCTAAAGAACTAATTCTGCGGGGAGGTTCTTGAACGGAATTACGATGGGTAGTTTGTTGATTAGTGTTTGAATTAGAAAGTTGCATATCATTAATGCGTCTGTTTAATCTCTCTATTTGTTCAGGTAAAGTGTTCAAGGTGGAAACTTGTTCGCGTAAAATGTTTAGTAAAGAATCGAATTGATCATCGCTAACGGATGCATCTCCACCTTGTTCGATACTTCGTCGTAGGGTTCTTAATTCGTCTCGTTTTCCTTATAATGTCTTTGTGTATTCTCTGAATGTTTCTTCTTTGTCGGTCATTCTTTGATTAAAATCTTCAAATTCGGCACGCGCTAAGTTCTCGCTCGTTTCGGAGGGAACCTTAGAGCTTTGTGATCGCGTATTCGGCATGTTGGATTAATTAGCGTACTTCAAGAAAATGTAAATAGATGCAATTGATAAAGATATATATATATATATATAGACAAGTATGTGTCGGTATTTAATTAGTTTAACTCGAAGAATTTGATTTGTGTGGTTGTTCAACTAATTCTTCTGGTCCAAACAATTCGAGAATTTTATAATGTTTGTAACGAGGATCAGTACGATCGATTGATTTATAATTATAGTGTTTATGTTCGACCTCGATCGGTGTTATTTTATAGTTAGTATCTTCTTTAGTATTGGATTTAGGATCATTCAAATTATTTTCTAAATTATGTAGTTTTATAAGGAAAGGAAGAGGATCTTGAGAAGAAAGGAGTGCTTCTTTTATTTGAAATTTAGTCCTTTTAATTTGGACTCGACGTCCGCCTCTTTTTGGCATTTACAAAATTTAATGTATACGTATACTTGATATTTGATTTTGATTAACTGTTGCCGCGCTCCTCGTCAGCGACAGTTATCGTTGTTGCTACGCTCTTCGTCAGCGACAATTTAACCAAACTTCAAGTTAAAAAAAATATCATTCGCTTAAACGTTCGCAAATACGTTTGAAAATTGATTCGGAACAACTGTTGCCGCGCTCCTCGTCAGCGACAGTTATTGTTATTGCTACACTCCTCGTCAGCGACAACTGAGTCAATTTCAAATTACAAATGCTACTTGTTTAACGATTTAAAATATAATTGAAATTCAACTTAGATATGATTATTGCCACACTCCTCGTCAGCGACAGTTATCGTTGTTGCTACACCCTTCGTCAGCGACAACTCAGTTGATCTCAAATTATATTTGTTAATGAAATTATTTTTATTTAAAAGAGAAAAAGGATTAAATTTCCGAGACCTTCGTTTCACAATTGAAGATCTTTGTCAGTCCTTTTGGCAATCCCACCGCTGCCACCAAAAAATTTATTAATGTCACGTCTGGGTGACCTTTTTCTTCTTCTGTTCCTAGGTTAGAAAAAGAAAGAGAGCTCTCTATTTTTTATAGGGCAACCTGCATACACCGGCTATACCCTAGGGACACCGAGAGCTAGGACTTGACTTATGGATCTAGGGAAAGTGAACTAGATGGTACGGAATGGTGATATTAGTAACTTACTAAATTTAATACAATATTTTATATATGATTAAATATAATCGAGTATAAGATTTAGTATAATTTAAGTGTATTTTGGGTACATATATTTTAAGGTTTTTCAATGTTTTCCAGGAAAGAAATTAACTCGTCTATGTCTAATTGATCGTCGATAATCTCAGAAAGTAATCTGATTAATAAATTTAGAACAAAATTTATAGCTTCGGCTTCTTCGTCGGTAATTCTAGGCTTCATTTGAATTATCGCAATATATTCGTAAATGATTAATTTAGAGATTTTATTCATTGATAATCGTTACACAATTGTACTTATAATAACTTAAAGTCAGCGATTTCTTAAAAGTTCAAATAACTCGCATATTCATCAATGACGAAATAATTTTCTGGTAGTTGAGTTCTTAATTGAGATATTAAATCTTTAGGCAACGAATCTTCGTAATTAATTACGTTTTCCCTTGGAAAATTTATATTTTGATCCAATTCTGGGAATGATTCAGACGAATTAATAGATACGCTCGTTAAATTATTTAGTGTCGGCGGTTTAACAATTGTTTCGGATTTATTATCTTCTTGGGAAGTTCCGGGAGTTAGATGATCGATTAAGAATGGCTGTGATGGTTCAGAATTAATACAACGCTCGGTTTCTGGATTTTTAGCACAAGTTTCAAAGTGGAATATGTTAGTCACTGACGATTTTAAGCGTGCTATTGTTTCTGGAGTCAAAGAAATTTCTTCGATAGATTTGATTCTGAGTTTTGATTTAAGAGCTTGTCGGTTAAGCCAACGCAAATGGGAAGCTGCACGGTTGGCCCGCGTCTTTCTTCCAGCTCTGTGATTCCGTTTCTTTCGGAGAGCTTTTTTATATTGTTGGTTGTACATCTACAAGAATCGCGGAAGAATAATATGAAGCTTTATGCAATTGATCACGACAAGCAAATTAATTAAAAGAAATATCATGCGATGATATAGAAATAGTATATTGGATTTAAGAAAAAGCGTTTGAGGTTAATAATGAATTAATGTATGATATATATATATATATATATATATATATGTATTTTATATGCTATTATTTCGTATACTTTATTCAATATACTTAGATCTAATTTTATATCAGATTTATGCCGTTGAAATGAGTAGAAGATTAGAGAACTTATTTGAGATTAAATTTATTAAAATTTGAGGAAAGAAAAGATGTTGATTGCTTAGAAAGGGAGAGGAGAATAATTATTTTTATAAGGAGTATAATATCGATATTAAATAAACTCATATATTTCCATTCTATCCTAAACTTAATTCAAAGGGAGAGATTTAGGGCGCAAGGAAATTGTCGTTCGGTGCACAATCCTTGGGTGCTCGAAAACGAAGGGAAATATATATATGGTAATGATTTGGAAATTGTTGTTCGGTGCACAATCCTTGGGTGCTCGAAAACGAAGAGAAATATATATGATAATGATTTGGAAATTGTCGTTCGGTGCACAATCCTTGGGTGCTCGAGAACGAAGGGAAATATATATGGTAATGATTTGGAAATTGTCGTTCGGTGCACAATCCTTGGGTGCTCGAAAACGAAGGGAAATATATATATGGTAATGATTTGGAAATTGTTGTTCGGTGCACAATCCTTGGGTGCTCGAAAACGAAGAGAAATATATATGGTAATGATTTGGAAATTGTCGTTCGGTGCACAATCCTTGGGTGCTCGAGAACGAAGGGAAATATATATGGTAATGATTTGGAAATTGTCGTTCGGTGCACAATCCTTGGGTGCTCGAAAACGAAGGGAAATATATATATGGTAATGATTTGGAAATTGTCGTTCGGTGCACAATCCTTGGGTGCTCGAAAACGAAGGGAAATATATATATGGTAATGATTTGGAAATTGTTGCTCGGTGCACAATCCTTGGGTGCTCGAAAACGAGAGGAATCTCGGGACTTTGGTATAGAGTGTCGCTCTGGGCATAGAAATGCTCGACGACAAGGTAGATAAAAGATTGGACCACGTCCGAGTTAAAAGAGTATTGAATGAATATATTCAATATAATATTAAGATTTATTTCACTTCCTGTTGTCGATTTTTTATTGGAGAGTAAAGGTATAAGGAAAATTGTCGATCAAGGGCACGATAGTGCTCGATGACGAAAGGAATTATATTGGGTGATGATTTAGGAAATGTCGTTCGGTGCACAAGCCTTGGGTGCTCGAAAACGAGAGGAATCTTGGATTAGGGTGAGAACGACGCACGGGCACAGCGGGTGTGCTCACAGCGTCTGGGTGAATAAAAGGTTGGACGACGTCCGAATAACAACAGGAGTACGTATTCTATTCTCAAGTCTAATTATATCGTTTAGTATCGATATTATTATTATGGATGCAAGGAGGGTCGTATGATAATTTTATGTCGATTCTAAAGGAACGACTGACTGTGAACTGTCAGCTGCATGCCAGTGCTTGACAGGGGGTTCTTTTTATTATGTAAAGGATATAAGGGTGTCACCGGAAGCATGTGGAATGCGAGACGGTGAGAGATAGAAAAAGTTGTCAGTCGTTTATAGATTTCCTAATCTTCGTAATGATACGGCATATTCTGATATTTAAGGAAATTATGATTACTTACCGTATCGTTGCGACGAATCTCAGGTTTTAGCCAAGCCTTCTGTGCAATTTCGAACCTTTGCGTCTCCTGGAGGACCTCGGTCATGGACGATTCAGGCCGGATTGAAATACACAGATGTATGCACAAATGTCTTTTATTTCTGAATTGTACACTTAGTCTTGGTCTAACGCACGACCGACAAAATGAGAGAAGTGTCGATGCAGTATACAGAAATTTTTATAAGTACTACGCGAGGTAGCAAGTAAATTACGATGATAAGATTAAACGAAAATGGTCGATGAAAATGTTCTGAACAGATCTGAATGAATTTGATCGAATGATCGACTATGACTATATGAGATGATCTGTTCTCTGACTATATGACTATCTGACCATGACTATATGAGATGATCTGCCTATCTGCCCGAAGAGCTCGAATTTTGCGGTTTATATACTGTCGAGACAAAGGTATTGAGATCAGATATTGGTGTCGTGTGAAACGATTCGGGGTGTTTCGGGGAGATGAATTTTACATTTCTTACATCTACGGTGTCTTTTTAATTACAGCACCTGTCGGCGTGTGCTCTGGATGACTTCATCCACCGGATATCGGCAGCACAAAGGAGTTCTACGCGAGTACTATTGTCTGATTTCCGGGCTAATGTAAATAAGACGGTGGTCGGCGCGTGGACGACAAGACGTTACAATAGAATTAAATTTACTTGTAGCCGACACTTGCGTTCGTGGAATCGAATAATACATCATTAGTTCGGTCGTTGAGTGAAAAATCTAAGAAGAGTTAAATATCAATATTTGTTATCGTTACAGAGTCGGTAACGTATATGAGGTTATTTGCAATTTGTTACGGGTGAATTTTGGTTCCACGAGCGAAGCGTTTCGGTGTCTTAAATAAATATACTAGCGCGTAATATTTAAATGAGTTATCAAGCTAGAATAGAACGTTTTATACAAGTAACTGATTTATGAAGTCGTAACTGTAGTTTATTGAAACCATTAGTTAACTGCTTAATTGAAAAGTTTTAACATAGATTTCAAAATTCATTCTTAGTTATTTTAATTGTTTATGAGATAGTTATTTCCAATAAATCGTTATGACTTCATAATTTAAAATATATATATACTCGTATATTTGTTAAAGGAATAATTGCAACTTTATGTTAGCTCAGTTGATAGTTCAAAGTTTCCTAATAACTATAGATTTGTTGTGTCTCAGAGAACACAATCGTTTTATTGGGATCGTGTACAGGAATAGGGATTAGGATCCCTAGGTCCACTTAGCCCTTCCTTCTTATTGTCTATATTTTTTATTAAATGCACTTAAATCTTTACATACCGTGGTTATTAATTTATTTAGCGTACTCCCTTCTCCCTCTTTATAACAGTCGCGATTATCTTTTGCTTAACTGGTTCTTCTTTATTTCGCGAATTTTACTGACCGACTGGCTCTCGCGTGTTAGCGGCGAGCCTCTTTATTATCACGGTTTTTTCTATAAGAGGGGGTGCCTGGTAACAGGTTTTCTAAGCGTAAGGGTTTTTCGTCGTCCGGATGCAGGCGAGGAAGTTCAAAGTCGAACTTCTTCGCTTGCATTTCTCGCCAGGTCGATTTCTGCGCGTGGCTCGCTGCGTTAGCGTTTTCGTGCATTCCTTCGCGTCTGGTACGCTTCTTAATATCTAATGTATAACTTTATCTATATAGCTTCTCGGGCTATAACAGATTATTATAGATATTAAAACATTGGGTTAGATTAATATATTATTATATTTTTATTCATGGAATCATTTCCATAATAACTTGTTTTTGATAATACAACTACGTTATTTGTTTAGTTATTTATTTTAAAGTTGAATTTTTATCTCATGGGTGGAGTCGAAACGATTAGTTATTTATTTTGTAAAAAGAATTGCTTCAACAAGTTATTATTTTCATGATTTCATTAAGGCATAACGCATATCTCTTCAGTTCTATGTCGAAGTATTTCGTAATATTACTTAAGTCCTAAGCTCGCAAAAGGTTAGAGTCCGCGCGCAGGTCTGTTCTATAATTTAACCACTAGTTACTTCTAGAGCGTTATGCGCGCGAGAGTCATGCCTAGTGATTGCGCCTGATTGGTCGCGTCGCTAGTTCTTAAACTAAAGCTCGCTCATTGGTCTTGTCTTGGGGAAATCTTGGATTTCCCATTTATAACCAAAAGTATATTTAATTTTTAAGAATATTATATTTAATTAATAATAAGAAAAGTATATTTAATTTTAGAATAGGCGTATGCGATAAGAATAATAAACAATTGATAGCAGATAAGCAATAATAAGAATAACTAATATTTAAGAATAGCGCGAACAGATTACATAATTGTTAACTTATTTCTAAATAAAAATGTTGCTTAGTTATTATTGAAAATAGGGGTTCGAAAAAATGGCGGGACGTCACAATAGTAATAGCTGGTGCTGTTCGACGACTACGAGAAACTGGTAGCGTTTTACCTAATCATAGAGACGGAGGTCGCCCGCGTCGAATATGCAATCTTGTGATGGAAGATGCTATCGTGGCTGCCGTTCGCAATGATCCCACATTACGTACAAGATCTGTTGCTCGTTAGTTAGATGTCGCATATGAGTGTTCACAGAGTGCTTAAAGAAAATGAGCAGTATTCATATCACTATACAAAAGTACAACATCTATTACCACGAGATTATCAGCTTCGCGTAAACTTCGCTGACTATTATTTAAATCAAGTGAATTTGAGGCCCAACTACGGAAGTCGAATTTTGTATACCGATGAATGTACATTTACAAAAAACGGTATGTTTAATACCCACAATTATCATTACTAGAGCCATGAAAATCTATATCTCACTCGGGAAAGTTCTTTTCAACATCGATATTCCGTAAATATTTGGTGTGGATTGCTGAGTGATCAAATCGTAAGTATTTTAAGAAAAATTGTAATTCAAATTAATTGAATTAAAATTTTTATTCTTTCCTTTTTAATCTTTTTTTATAATGTAACTTTTTTAAATGTCTCTCTTAATGTCTCTCTTGATTTGACATTTTTTAAATTTAACCGATACAATAAACATTTTTTTTCTAAAATACTAATTTTTAATCGTTCACCATAATATTGTTCACTTTTGTTACTAATATTGTTCATATTGTTGATATAATCTTATTAACTGGGCTTATATTAGATTGGACCTTTTACACTACCAGCACGTCTGAACTCTCAAGAGTATCTCGATTTCTTGCGAAATGATCTGCCAGATATGTTAGTTCCAGCAGAGATTGATTTAGAAGATGTAGCACTAAATAGACGAGCTGCGATATTCATGCACGATGGCGCACCTGCCCATTCTGCACGTAAGAATTTTTTTTATAAAAATATTCATTGCATATAGTTGAAAAAAATCTATCGAAATTAGTGAAGATCGCTATCTTCACTATCTCAGCTTCAGTACCATCGTCTATTCTCAAAGGTTAATTTTTATATTATGCCTCATCAAGACTAAAAATCTTAATAACAGTAGTCACTACTACATACATATGTATAATAATTTGTTTTCATACAATGAAGTTTTTCGTTAATTATGTTAAAAGTAAAAACATACTCTTTGCTTGGAACAAATTTAATATTCAAGTGCAATTATTCATTGAACCACTTTTAATATTAATTTCAATGAATCTTATTTAAAGGTATCGTCCACCGTTACCTCGATGAAACTTTTCCTCAAGGATGGTTCGGGCAAGGTTCAGTAACTCCGTGGCCTGCTCGATCTCCGGACTACAACCCATGTGACTTTTTTCTTTGGGGAGCAACCAAAGAAAAAGTATTTCTGCATACAAATATCGAGACAGCTGATGAGATGGAAGAATTAGTATTCCGCACTATCGAGAGAATCGAGAACAATCAAATTCGAAGAGCTACGCAAAGCGTGCAAAGAAGAGCAGAAGCATGTATCGAAGTAGGAGGGACTCACTTTGAACATTTACTTTAATTTTAATTAAATAACTGACACTTGTTGACACAAGACCGATAATTTGTTTTTTCACAAAAATTATTTATTAGTAAAGGAGAAATGGTGAAATATGATTATGTATGTGAAAAACATTTTTCTCAAACAATACTTTTGTTGACGTTTCATTCGTCGAATCGACTGAATTTGATAGAGCGATGTAAAGAATGCGAGTGCATCCTTCTATGAGGAAGCAAAATCAATTTTAAAACTTTTGTTTTTTTCAAAACTCTTTTGATTAATACACTATTTTCATTATACGTAATTGTTTTCAATGCTTTAACTGTTAAAGGTATGCAAAATGTATGACTGACAAAAATAAAATTTAATATGTCAGTTTGAAAATTGTGACATTTCTTAACTGTTATCAAGATGACATTGCTTAAATGCCGTTGATTTCTAATACTAATCATAAGTTCCAAATAACATTGAGTTATATTTTCAGCGGGGCTAATTTACGGATTTGTAGTTTTTGATGATTACAAAAACAGTTTTCGACTTAAATCTTAACACTTTTTAACTTGACCTTCGATTATTAATATTTAATTGTGTATTGAAACCAAGATGACTGCTACACCCGCTACGCTGCTCCCCTCCCGCCGCGTTCGTCAGCTCCACTCCACCGCGCTATTCTCCGACCCCCCCACCATACATTCCGCTTCACTGCTTTCCGCTGTAGACAGGCGCTGATTAGCTAACTTTAACACCGTATAATAGCGAAAAGAAAGCTCAGATAAAAAAATGGCTCAGGACTTTTCGATTTGGATTGTTGTCCTGTATCTGATGGTGTGCTCCATATATGTTTTTTCAGGTACACCCTGTATATATATGTGTGTGTGTGTGTGTGTGTGTGTGTGTGTGTGTGTGTGTGTATTATATGTATATATGGGGTTTTGATCTCTTAAAATAAAACTATTAATTTCTGAATTTTATTTTTACAATTCATGTTCTCATGTAGTATGTATAATTGATCATTTTGAATACAGTTGTGCACTTTAATTATCATCTCATCTTATCCGAAAAAATCGATTGAAAATTCGAAGGAACTTCCAAATTAGTTGTCCCAATATGAATTTTCATCAGTTGTGGATGAATGAGTGTTGTGTTCATCATATGGTCACATCCATTGATATCAAGGAACAGAAATTATCTGTGAATTAAGTATCGAATTATATGTTAAATAATCTCAATGAATATTACATATCAAGGCATCGGTGATCAATTATGTACGAACAATCTTTTGAGATGGAGTGGTGAAATAAAGATGAAAAATTATTTATTGAATGAAACAGATGTAGGCATGATTTTTATTTATTAGAATTTTTTTGTTCTACAAAAAATGAAAAAGAAACAATGGATAGATATAAAAAAATACAGTTCCAATATCCTCATAAAAGATGAAGAAAAAACAATAGATAAAGAGAATAAATGCTACAACAGTCTTTAAACTCAGAGTTTCTAACAATTACCACCGATAGTTATAATATAAAAAAAAACAAACCTTATAATATGCAACCACACCATTTCCCGATTTTTATAATGTCTAGCATTCAGTCCATTTTGACGACGAGTGGAGATTACACTCAGAGCATACATTCTTTTTTCAATATATTCATTGATTATTGATTTAGCTAATGAGAAAACGACCGCATAGATCGTCTACATCATCATCAAATATATGACTATTCAACTCAGGGAAAAGTTTAGTAACACTTGTTGGATTTGCAATTAACTCTTTTAATACTTTCGAACACAGGATAGCACCGAATTGTGGTTCAACTGGTAGTTTTTCATTATTACAATTAATCGCATTCCTAAATAATTTCTCTGCCAATAGTGCTACTTTATAAACACCTATCAATGGAAGTCAAATAGGAGGCCTATCAAATTGCCTTTGCTTTTTGTTAATATTAGTTTTAAAGGATTATGGTAAGATAAATAATTTGTGCAATCGTCTATATAATTATTTCCATCATTATTTTTGCTAATAAAATCAATATCTAAGCATATGAGAGCTCTTCTACATGGTTCACATTAAATTTTCTTCAAAATTTTACGTATAATACACCTACAAATATAAGCAATGGAATTTTCTGAAAATTCACTTATTTTTTTGGGCAATGAATAAACGTTTAATATATCTTTGGTACGACTAGGATCGATTTCTCCATCTGTCAATTCATATTTCTTTGCTACACGTAAATTAACCATTGCATCGTAAACCTCTGGATCATATCTATCTATTCTATCTTTCTTTCTTGCTCCAGAACTTACAGTAAAAATTTTTGTTTTATCCTGTAAAGTAGTATTCTCACTGCTCCCCTTGACTTCATGATGAATCAACAATCTTTTATAAGACGATTTGAATTGCATACAAGTGGGATTGGGACACCAACCACTACGAGCACGGATGGCGCAGAAAAAAAGCTCCAAATGATCCTGACTCAATTTGTAAGTTAGCAAATGTCGGAGTGGAGCATCTGATTTTTTAACGTAGTCTTCATAAATTTTAATCACTGCCAATGCAGCAGAATACATCCCCCAAAAACCAACTTTACGCCGCGAGTGAAAAAGTAATTCATTCTCTGAAGTTTTTCAAGGTTTCTCTGAACCTTTTCAAGGTTGACAGATGTGTCAAAATTTTCTCGATTCGTGGACGTCATATATGTTCGTTTTCACGCTTTAAGGGAGCTTTATATCCTTGACTATAAAGATTGCGAGAGTTCAAAAAATCAAATAATATATCTATCGAGTGAATAAACTTTATAGTCGGTTCACAGCCCTGAAATGCTGATAATTTCAATTCTTTTACACATGTTTCTAGACTATCAGCAGCACTTTGATTCAATGTTTGAGCTGCTAGATTAACTTTCATTTTCATTTTATAATATTGAATATGCCTCAAATTCAATTTATTACCAGCGCGTAAACCTTCATTTTCTTGTCAATGCGCTGTTTGATATACCTCCATTCAATTTTGTTTCCTTCATAATCAATAAATAATTTCTCATCACCAAATGTGTTTCTAATCAATTTCAACATATGACAAGCGTCGAATATCACATATATATTCTTCAAATTTATAGGATGAAGAAAATAAGGATTGTAAGGATCAAAATTAGCTCCTAATAGTTTGACTGTTGCAAAGTGTTCACTCGTACCGTCAATGAAATAACTTCCACACCTACATCATGCAATTGTATTAGAGCATTCGTGACCAATTCCGCGGACGTTTCTGACTCAACTCCGTTGATTAAAAAATATCCAATAGGTAATTTCCAATTACTGTTAACCCCAACGACCATAAAAACTAAAGCGTTTTTTGCTTCATGTGAATTATCATCTAATTGCAGCAAAATCAACATGGCCATAAACTTTACCATCTCTACTCCGCTGTGTTCCTTTTTTTATAGCAATTTCATCAAACATTAGTGAACATAAAATTTGTTCGTTTTTTTCTGTTGCTTCAGCAACTTTACGTTCTAAAACTCTGAAACTCTCATCGGTAAAACTTGCTTCAGAATCAACGGAATTGTACCAGGCACGCACGACACTTGGATGGGGCAAAGCTTTGTTCATCTTATCACGCACATACATGTATGCTTTTGGTGAATAAAAATGCAACGTTAATGCAAAACTGCGGAGACCAGGTCGATACTGATTCCTTGAAATGGATACAGACTCACCATTTTCAAAAACACGTTGTAAAATTTCTTTAACACCATCATCGTTGATTGATTCAAGACTGTTTAAACAATTATCAAAAACCTTACGATCCCGACGAATCTCGAATATTATCTCTTTAAAAGATAATAGTTGTGTTTGCAGTCGCTGCATTATTCGTTTCTGTAATTAAATCGTCTTCATGTTTTTCTTGATAGTTTTTCTAGCTTCGTTTAATTTTCGACGCAACGCTGATGGAGAATCCTCATAATGATGATCGTGCTTCAGAATTCGATGACGTTTGCGCACAGGAGATGTTGGCGTTAAATCTGAATTCCCAGATACTAATTCCGTTGCTCTGCCCTCATCTGTAAACCAATATGAACTGAATATCGCTTCATTATTAATTGCAAGTGTATTCTATGAACTTTTTTGCTTTTTTTATCTAGAGAGCATGGTATGTGTGATCCTTCGAACAATTAAAACCCATTTAATATTCTTCGACGCTAAGCTTTTAAGGAAAATATTTTTCAAAAAAAGCTTCATCGATTCAGATAATGACTCTATTTGCTTCTGGAAAATTACAGAAAATTATTACTTGTATTGGAGGTCTGCACTTCTTCTGCAGTGCCCTGACCAAAAGACCTTCCAGTGTAATGTTCTGTATCTTCAATAACTGCATTGTAAATTAACGGTTGTGTAAAAGTCACATTGTGTCCTGCTGTGCTGAGATTGATATTGTTCTGCCCAGAGATTAGAATATTTTCTTTACTACTTAATACTCCTGAAAAACAAACGATAGGTAATATAAACATCAACACTTTTCAAGCTGTTTGTTAAAGAGCATAAAAAATATCTGCTGTAATGCTTAGAATCGGAATGGAATTAAATCTAAATCATTCACCTCTTTTTAAATGCTGAGAATTATTACTAGTAATGTTTAATAGTGTTGGAATACTGTATTTTTTCAGAGTCAAATATTTCCTTTTAATTTTCAAGCAAGATTGTTCAAAGTGACTTGAACACAAGCTGTTTAGTGAGATGCAAAACCGGCACCTTCATATTTTGGATCCATTTATCAAGAAATTGAGGCTTATCCAATGGAAACCTAATATAATAGTATATTTTTCAGTATTGAAATTTTCAATTTTTCGCTTCGCATAAGGATGAATAATTACAAAAAAGTTTACTTAAAAAACGCATAGTCGGAATGATAAGCTCGTTTCCGATTACAGAATAAACAGACACTTTGAGGATTCTCGAAACATGTAGGAATACTGTTTGGTTTTAAGCGTACTTTAAATTCACTTGTGTCTAGACAATCGTCTGTAAAGTGATCTGAGCAAAGCACACTTTCTTTATTTGGTTTCCAATCTTTTACAGGCAAATTTTGCATCCATTGTTCCAACAGGAATGGATCTGTCAAAGGGAACCTATAATTAGTTAATATCATTATTAAATAAATAAACTGATTATGAATAGGTAAAAAAAGCATTAACTTCGTGAATAGACTACAAATATTGAATATTTGATAGGAACATCAATCATTTAATTAAGAAAATTTAACAATGCTTAAATAAATATTTTGTCATAAAGTTTTCACTCCATGAACATAATTCTATCTATTAGCATTTACAATTACTTAATCAAGGAACAACATAAGAATACTTACTTGTGGAAAGTTCGTCCAGATTTTTTAGTTTTCGCACTATGACAAAAACAACATCGCCCCATTATGCATAGCAAAAAAATTATTTTAAAAAAACAAGTTGGAAAGCACGGTTGGGCACTGCACTGTCTCATTGTCAGTTGTATGTACCACTGATCTATATATAGCTGATGGTACAAAATTCCCTCTAAGATAGCGGACCTTCAATTGGGTACAGCGACACAGGGCCTATCAGCTATCCATATAGATCAGTGTGCCTGCTACGCACACAAGGAAAGAACCGTGTACGTGTGCGCTCGGTTAACTTCGGGCAATAGAAGAGCGCAGACAATAATTCGCTGACTCTTTCTTTCCCGAGCGGCTCTTTCTTTGTCTGCGCTCTTCTATTGCCCGAAGTTGGCCGAGCGCACACGTATACGGCTCTTTTCTTGTGTGCGTAGGGGGCAGCGTCTCGAATTTGGCATCACTGATCGGCGATCGGATTCACGATCATTCGTTGCCTGGAAGTACAGGAGGAAGGACGAGGAAGAACGGCGTCGAGTTTAGTGAGTATCATACATATAATTACTCATTATACATGTCATATTAAATACATAAATGTTTATGTACTTTATTAATATTGAATTGTTGTAGCATACATATAAGGTATAAATGCAATGACGACGATGACGACGACGGCCCCGACGGCTACGGCGGATACGATGGCGACGACGGCGACGGCCGCGGCGGCCACGATGTCCACGGTGGCGACGACGATGATGCCGACGGTCTCGACGGCCCCGACGGCCCCGACGGCCCCGATGGCCCCGACGGCCCCGATGGCCCCGACGGCCACGGCGATCACGGTGGCGACGACGGCGACGGCCCCGACGACCACGGTGGCGATGGCCACGGCAACGGCCCCGATGACCACGGTGGCGACGGCCCCGACAGCCACGGCAATCACGTTGACAACGGAGCCAATTGTATTAACCGTAAGTAAAGATTAATACATTTTATATTATAAATATTAATATTTTGACGGCTGCACATATATCACATGTGTAACAGCGGTCAATAGTGTTAATAAAAGAAATCGCGGAATGTTTTGCTTTGTCTCGCTTTCACGTATATTTACGAAAGCATGTTGTTTTTATATATACATATATATATACATATATATAATATATATTATATTTGACGCCTTGCACGAGGCTGTTTCAGAGTTCGCCTTTTGAGGGTAATATAATATTTATTATATATGTAATATTTATCTCTTATTGCAGCAAGAACAATTACAATCCGTAATACAAGCAGCTGTTGTTGCTGCGCAGAGAGGATGGAGGGGAAGAGGAGGATGGAGAGGTAAAAGAGGAAGAGGAAGAGGAAGAGAAAGAGGTAGAGGCCGGGGTAGACGCGGAGACGAAGGAGATAAAGGCATAAAAATTTATTATTATTCTAAGAGTTAAATAAATAAATTAATTAAAGATATTTCTATAAATGTATTTATTTATTGTTAACTGTGCCCGAATTTTTTTAACATTTTCTGTCCTCAATCAATTACGAAGAACGTAAAAGCGCGACGAGAGGAAGGGGAAGGGAAAAGGTATAAAATCGTTGTAAGCTCGTCGTGTGGCAGTCGCGTGGTCATTGGTAAGACAAAGGCAGAACGATGGATTATCCATAGACATATAAGATAGACTCAGCATGCATGTCCTTGGCAGAACGGACAAAGAGGCAAAACATAGGGGGAATTTTCTCTCTTTATCTGCGCAGGTACGATATGCAGTTGTCTTTTGACAGCTATTGACGTAGACTACACAGATTCTAACCTAAGAAAATATATATATATATATATGCATAAGCGTAGTTGTCTGTCGGCAACCAAAAGCATATTGTATTTATTAAACATGATATGACTTCATAATAAGATCCTACATATATGTATATTGATTATATATTGACTTCATAATAAGTATTCGACGATACTTTTAGGTTATTGCCGGCCATTGCTGTCACTAATGCGCGCGCAGAAAAGGACACAGATTCACCGATGTTTTGCCTCTCTCTCTCCGTTCTGCCAAACCCAACTTATATCATAAGGAAATGTATGGCATGCTGGGTCTATCTTATATGTCTATGGGATTATCGGTTCTTATCTGTCTCTGTCCATCTCATCTGAATAGTTCGGATATGAACCATATCATAGACACAAACCATGTTTCGTTACCGAGCGTAAAGGTGCAGTCCCATGGAGCAGCGTACGGCGTACCGGCGTATAGCGTAAAAGAGCTTGATCAATCACATGCTTTACGCTCGTTTTCGTTACGCCAGCACAAACATTGATTGTCCCATGGAGCGTATATACGCCGGCATAATGATTAATAAGCCTATCACAGTGCCGTTTTAAAAGTTTATTTTCAAAATAGATATTTAAGGAGTCTTGTGATTGGCTTATTGATCATTACGCCGGCATAAATACGCTTCATGAGACAGCCGATAAAGTCTTCAGCGCGACTTTTTAACACATACATCATACATAAAGCGAAACATTAAAAAGTTAAAATTCAAATGTGCAGAATCTCCATTAAAATATCTGAGTTTGCGTTAATTAATTTAATAAAATTCTTGAAAATTTACAAATGTCCGGAAAATACGCTATGCAAAGAAGCTATTCGACGAAAATTAGTTTAAATATATATTATTTATGAATTAATGAAAGCCGAAGAAAAGAAAAAAGGCTCCCGAATTATTAGACGCAATCCTCGAAGATTTTGGGTCAGACCAATTTTCAATGTCGAAAGACGATTAGCACAAGGGGCTAGCAACAATCTGGTCGAAGAAATGATTTTTGGAGACGTAGAGAAATTTTTCAATTTTTTTCGAATGACACCAGAAATGTTTGAAAAACTGTTGCAAATTGTTTCATCACGTATACAGAAACAATTAGTAATTCGTGAGCCTATTTCTGCTCGCACTCGCCTTCAAATCTGCTTGCAATATGTATCTTCAGGAGATAGTATGACATCCATATCATATGCATTTCGTGTAGGACACAATACCGTGTCAAAAATAGTGTCCAAGATATGCGATGCAATATGGGATGCATTAAAAGATACGGTATTCGTAAACTGAAGATAATTGGCGAAGAATAAGTTGTGAAGCATTCTGTTGAAAAGTATATTACACAATGCCGACTTATGTGCATTGCTGGAAAGCTCAAAATATTATTACTACAAAACTTACTAACAGTTACAACGAAATCTTCATCAATGGATACAGCATGCATATTCTCATCATAATGTTGAAGATATTTATGGCGAAATATTACCTCCTGCACAGCAACAGCTAAAATTTCTCCACAATAACATTTTATGTCCTGAAATAAATATATAAATAATTGATAATAAATATAATTAATATTTAAATAATTGATTAGAATCAATAAGCGTGCTTTTCAATTCAGTCACTCGGGACGTACTGATACTTACTTAGAAGTTATCAGTTTGCCTCTTTCTGCTTTTACAACTCATTTTTAATTATTACGTTTAATCCTCTTTTATATATTTTTTTTTTATTAGGTTAGGTAAACTTAACATTTGAAAGTTGTATGTAAACGCCGGAACGCCGTACAAATCAGCGTAAAATCTGACGTAACGAAAACGAGCGTAAAGCCTGTGATTGGTCAAGCTCTTTTACGCCATACGCCGGTACGCCGTACGCTGCTCCATGGGACTGCACCTTAATGGACATAGTTCACGTCCACTTTGTCAGACGGCGCGTTAAGTGTCGAGAAATGTGCCCGTCGAGGCTAGTAGGTATACTATGGGGGTTCTAACCCGGGTCCTCCGAAGGGGGGTGCGGGGCGAGGGGGATGATGTCACGCGGGGCGGGGGGGCTTATCAGCTCAAATTACAATATAAGCTTATCTTATCAGCTCAAATTGCAAGAATTGCTTACCTTATCAGCTCAAAGTACAAGATATGTTTATAAACATATCAAGTTACAAGATAAGGGCGCTTATCGGCTCATGTTTCAAAAATAAATAAAAGATAAACAGATATCTATTACTACGATATCTTTTCCGCGGGAGAGAGGGGGTAGAGTGCGTATTGCATTATGCGATCACCTCGCCGTACCTCCCCCCATATAAGCGGCGAGTCTTTGCCTCTTCTAGGAAGAGATACCAGCGCCGAAACTCAGCAGCTAGAATTTATAAACAATATAAACAAAACAGTGCATTATGTTACAAGGAGCGCCGACAGCGCGAATTGATAAACAGGTAATGATTTATCTGCGCTTATCGACGAACGTGTCGTGACACGTATGTATAAACAAAACAGCATACTGCAGGTCGCTTTGGCGGTACCACCCCCAATATAAGGAATTACGAGCTCCGATATCCGGCTACTGGAATGTATAAACAGATATCTAATACTACGATATCTGTTATCTTAAGGCTGCTAAGATTACCTTTTCTTTGGCGGTACAATCCCCATACGCGGGGCGGTGGCGCTTATCGCAGTTCGGGTGCCGCTTATCGCGTTTTTGTTTTTTATTCGGGGGTATAAACAAAATAATGTATTATATATTACAAAGAGCGCCGACACTCGGCCGCTGGAATTTGTAAACAGATATTTAATACTGCGATAGCTATTTCGAAGAATAGTTGAGGGATGGGGATCTTGGATTGGTTGCGCTTATCAACGATTCTGAGAAAATTGCATCATACGTTGAACAGGAACAAAGGGTTGGACAAAATATATAATGAGGACTGCTACCGTGTTAAACCATAGTAAGCGATTTGAGAGCGCACTGGTCGGTCGAAAAGAGCAGTTACTTGTTGCAAGTGCTTCATAGAAGATTGTGACGTGATTTACAAGCTGAAGAAATGGAAAATACAGAGCATATTGAGCGCGACCTGTTGGAGCGGTCCTACCAAGTTGCCACCTTGGGCGAGTATTTTGGATGGTTGCAACAGTGTGAAGAACAGAATCACACAGCTCGAAGAACGCAGCCGTGTTAAGCGTCCGCAATTCTCGATTGGAAATAGACAATGTTTGGTGGCCAGAATCACACGACTCGAGGATGTTAAGATACGCTTGCAGAGACAATTTATACCAAGTGATGGTGAATACTATGGTGGTGGTTGTGGTGACAATAACGCGCAGAGACTCGTTTGGCGCGAGATCGATACGGCGTTCGAAAACCGTATACTAACCGGTGCAGTAATTAACGCAGACTATATCGAACCGAGACAATTTCTAAAAGACGCTAGTAATGCAGTGCTGGAGCAAGTGCTAAATGTGTTGCAAAAACACAACTGTGTGAAAGTGAATACTATATTTAATGGCGAGTTTGTGACAGGTGATAAACGGGCCAATAAAAGTATTAACACTAGAAATTGTGAACTATTTAGCACGTCCGATTTAGGCGAGTGGTACGAGCGGCACGTCATCGAAGTCACATTGACGTCTCTCGAAGAGTTTCAGGAACGTGATAGTGGCTGGGCGTTGTCACGAATCCTCGATCTTACAGTCAACATTAACAAGTGCAATCCAATGCGCACAGGATGCCATATTAAATTGCCGCGAGAAATTGTGACAAAGAGAGCGGTGATCAATGTAGAATCCAGAGACAATGCGTGATTCGCGTGGTCAGTGGTGGCCGCTCTGTACCCCACTGAAAGACACATGGAACGGGAATCTTCATATCCACATTATACGACGGTGTTAAATGTACAAGATACTGAGCTTCCGATGACGTTGAACCAAATAAAAAAGTTTGAACTTGCAAACGACATATCCATCAACGTCTACGACATCGAGAGGAAGAAGCAAGTATCAATTCTTCCGATATGGCTCACCGATCGAAAAAAAAGCACGTGAATTTGCTATACGTGGAGGAGGAGGACAACGTTGGGCATTTTGCCTGGATCAAGAATTTGTCTCGCCTCGTCAGCACACAACTGAGCAAACACAAATGTAGAAAATATATCTGCGATCAGTACGTATATATTTATTTATTTATTTATTGTGAATTATATTTATATATAAAAATTGTAAATATAATTGTAATTTTCTTTCACAGATGTTTACATTTCTTTAATGTGAGCGAAAAGTTGGAGGCTCACATTGTGGATTGTCGAGAAATAAACGACTGCGCTGTCCGGCTACCAGGTGACAAAGACAAGTGGCTCTCGTTCACCAACTACAACAGAAAGGAGCGACTTCCGTTTGCAGTATACGCCGACTTGGAATGTGTGCTGAGGAAGACACAGGAACACGCGTCATACTACCAACATCACGAGGTATTTAGTGTCGGGTACTACGTGCAATGTTCATACGATGAAACATTATCCGCGTATCAATCGTATCGCGGCGCCGATTGTATCACATGGTTCGCCAACAAACTGGAGGAATTAGCGCATCATGTAAAGGGTATTCTGTCCGCCAATGTCCCCATGGCAAAATTAACGCGAGACGAGTTGGAAACATTTAACAGCGCCACACAATGTCATATATGCGAGAAATCGTTTGCGCCAGACGATACACGCGTTCGCGATCATTGTCATCTGACCGGGCGGTACAGAGGTCCCGCACATTCAAACTGCAATTTAAATTACAAAGACTCTTATGTCATTCCAATAGTTTTCCACAATCTATCCGGCTACGACGCACATTTTATCATCAAAGAAATAGCTACCGCGTACGAAGGACGCGTAGACGTGCTTCCAATAACTAAAGAAAAGTATATTTCATTCACAAAGACTGTCAACAGTACCGACGACGACGACGGCGACAAAGATCGGAAAGCATGTATAAAATTAAGATTCATCGATTCGTACAAATTTCTCAGTGCTAGTCTCGACAAATTGGCATCCTTTCTCGATAAGAATAAATTAAAAATTTTACATTTCAATTTTCAAAATTTATCAGCCGAAAATTTTAATCTATTGACGCGAAAAGGTGTCTTTCCGTACGAGGATGTTGACTGCGTGGACAAGCTGCAGGATACGCGTCTACCACCGCGTGAATCGTTTTACAGTTCTTTGACCGGTGACACAGTATCCGAGAGCGAATACGCGCACGCCGAAAACGTGTGGCGGCAGTTCTCCATTCAAACCTTGGGTGAACACAGCGATCTGTACTTAAGAACTGATGTCTTGTTGTTGGCAGATATATTTGAAAACTTTCGCGATAGCTGCATCGCGAGTTATGGACTCGACCCTGACCCTGCGTACTATTATACTCTACCTGGTTATACGTGGGATGCGATGCTAAAACATACACACATAAATTTCGAACTGCTCACAGATATTGACATGGTTATGTTTATTGAACGAGGTATACGCGGCGATTTGAGTAAATGTTCAGGCAGATATGCGCGAGCCAACAACAAGTACATGCAGCAGTCGTATGACTCATCGAAATCATCGTCGTATCTCATGTATTACGATGTAAACAATTTATACGGATGGGCAATGTGTCAACCGTTGCCGTATGCCGATTTTCAATGGGTCGACGACGCATCTAATTTTGATGTTAGCGCGATCGCTCCGGATTCACCTACAGATTATATCCTCGAAGTAGATTTAGAGTATCCACAGCATCTTCACAACACGCACATTGACCTACTGTTTTGCCCGACACGCGACAAGCCGCCCGGCAAGCGGCAAGATAAACTTCTCGCGACTCTGTATGATAAGAAGCGTTACGTCATACACTACCGTAACCTGCAGCAATGTACACGTCACGGGCTTCGTATCGTAAAGATATATCGCGTATTACAATTCACTCAATCCGCGGCTCCGCGATTACATCGAACTAAATACGAAATTTAGAACACTAGCGAAAAACGATTTCGAGAAAAATTTGTACAAATTGATGAACAACGCCGTATTCGGTAAAACGATGGAAAACGTTCGAAATCATGTAGATGTAAAATTATTGACAAAATGGGAGGGGAGATACGGTGCGAAGGCAATGATCGCGAAACCAAATTTTCATAGCAGGAGCGTCTTTGCGGAAAATCTTATCGCCGTAGAATTGCGCAAACTTGAAGTGAAATTCTATAAAACTATCTATGTCGGTATGTGCATACTCGACATTTCTAAAACATGTTTGTACGAGTTTCATCACGAGTACATGTCACCGCTGTTTCGTGACAAATGTCGAATAATGTACACCGACACAGACAGTCTAATATACAATATTAAATGCGAAGACGTCTATGAAAATTTGAAACGCGATATCGCCAGATTCGATACTAGTAATTACGCTGTGAACAATGTGTATGGTATACCACTTGAGAATAAAAAGGTACCGGATCTGATGAAGGACGAGAATAACGGTGCGATAATGACCGAATTCGTCGGGCTTAGAGCAAAAATGTACGCTTTGCGAGTAGATGGTAAAAAGGACACTAAGAAGGCAAAAGGTGTCAAAAGTAACGTCATAACGCGCAGTATAATTCGACGATTATACACAATGCCTGCATAATGAGATTGAAATGACGCGACAGCAGTTGTGTATAAGATCTAAATTACATAAAGTGTATACCATCCGCGAGACGAAAATTGCTTTAAATCCGTACGACGACAAGCGGTATGTCATACCTGATTCGTCTGACACCTTACCGTGGGGACATTATAAGATACCATTGTAAATAAAATTATATAATGCATTAAAGGAAAGGATGTATTAATAAAGAATATATATAATTGTTATGCATATTATATATTTTACATACTATATATATGTTGTACACATTATATATTATTTATGAAAATAAAAAAATTGTTGAATCAAATAACATTGTCCTTATGTATCCAAGAGTTGTGTGAATTGTCAAATCCCAGCCATTTCACGTAAACCTCGTCACCTCTCTTACGCAGTTCTTTCTCCACGAGATACACGTCCGGATAATTTGCGCGATGCAACTCGTGCTCGTAAAACGCTCCAGCGATAGATGTCTTGCGATAATCCTCGAGTAAATAGCTTACGGGATTAGTTCGCTGCACTTTAACAATCTTAAACACCTCGGTTGTCCAATTTGGCGTGTAATCCTTCTCGAAAACTTGTTTGTACTTGCTTACGCGTACCGGGTCATCCACTTTGAACCTTGCCGGACCCGCGATATATACGTGGTTATACACAGTAGTCAAGAGTCTTTCAGCGATCGCGGGGGTAACGTCAGCGGGTCGCATACCGATCGTTCGATGCTTGCGCGCGTTGTAATCCGATACGAGTCGCGGCAGCGTGTCGATCCACTTGTAACTTCCATTCAGCGTAAACATCTTCCACATGTCGTTCTTTAGTGTGCGATTGAATCGCTCGACAACCGACGCCTTCAATACCGAATACGTAGAATAGTGATTAATGTTATGTTTTCGCATAAGCCGTTGCACGTGTGCATTATAAAATTCTTTCCCGTTATCGGTTTGCATTTTTTTCGGACATCTCTTTCTATCTCGAATTATCTCGGCGATTGCGTCAGCTGTCTCACTTCCTCCTTTACTCCTGAGTGGTACAGCGCACGCATACTTGCTCAACACATCGATGACGGTGAGTATGTAGTGGAAACCTTTGTTGAAACGGGAGTACGGACGCATCTCGACAATGTCGGCCTGCCACAGATCATCGTATCCCCCCACTATGACATGTCTTCGGGGAAAATTTCTTCTCGCCGGCGCGTGCAGTTCGTTCACCAACTGCCGTCTCTCTACACTATGTTGATTCTTCGCTTCATCGGTTTTTCCCGATGGCAGTTTGTTGTTTGTTTTATTGTTCATTTTGGTTTCTAACTCGTTCTTTGTGTTCCGCTCGCGTTTCTGACCCGTTTCTGACCCGTTTTTTATGTTTCGCTCGCGTTTTTGACCCGTTTTTTGTGTTCCGCTCGTGTTTTTTTGTGTTCCGTTCGCACATCTAACCCGTTTTTGACCCGTTTTTGGTGTTCCGCTCGCGTTCTGACCCGTTTCTGACCCGTTCTTTATGTTTCGCTCGCGTTTTTGACCCGTTTTTTGTGTTTTGCTCGTGCTTTTTTTGTATTCCGTTCGCGTTTCTAATCCGTTTTTACCCGTTTTTTGGTGTTCCGCTCGCGTTTCTGACCCGTTCTCTATGTTCCGCTCGCGTTCTAGCGTTGTTTACTCCCGTCTTTGACCCATCATTTCTGACTCGTTCGCAGCCTTGTTGACAGTCGTCTCTGACCCGTTCGTAGCCGCTTCTGACCCGTTCGTAGCCTCGTTCGCAGACGTCCCTTGACCGTTCGTAGCCGTCCTTGAGTTGTTTGTAGCCTTGTATGTAGCCTTTAAGGACTTGTTCGTAGCCTCGTTCGCAGCCGTCCTTGAGGTGTTTGTAGCCTCGTTCGTAGCTAGGCCGTTCACCGCCGTTTCCGGGTCGTTCAATGCCGGGTCGTTCACTGCTGCTTCCGGGTCGTTCACCTTCGCTCATTGTAGTGTGGTAGCACGTCGATAAGTGTTCGTAGCCTTTCGAAACCTGTTTGTAGCCGTTCAACAGTTGTTTGTAACCATTCGATAAACCTTCTTAGCTGTTCGATAATTGTTTGATAGATGTTTCTGATCCGTTCACTGCAGCCCATTAGAGGTTGATTGCCGTTTCTGAATTAGTCGCGCGTTGAAGTTCGTTTATCGCTGTCTGTATTGTTCGCACGTCCTTCTCTAACGCAGTCAGCTTCTCATCTGACTGTTTCTGTTGATTCATCAACGTTTTAATGCACTGGTCCACATACAGTTTGTTGACGGCATCGGTATCAGCCACAGGTTGCGCTACACGGCGAATCTTGCGCGCTCTCGCGTCATAATCTGTAGCGACGCGACACAGAGCTTTTTCACGCACATAACTTCTCATAAATCTATCCCTATGATCGCTTGTTGATCAGTTTTCCGCTCGAACAATGCAAATTTGTTGATAGACATTTTTTCTCTGCTTCGTTAAGTGTCACGCGACGCCAGTCGACTGATTAAATGTGTCGAGACACCGTTTAATTTATAATAATGCCGGTTTCGCGAAGTTCCTCGATGATCGACAGGATCTCGTTGTCGTGAGCGTTGTGACCAGCTTGGCGCGAAGCGTCCAACAATTGTAGCCGATCCACTAGCTCGTTGGGGTCATCCCAGTGCACGTAATCAATCTTATTGTCGGATAACGTCATAGCGCGAGGCATAGATACTCCCCTTCCAGATTTTGTCTTTTTCAATTCGTGCGACATCAACGGTGCAATTATGTATTTGTACTTGTACCCCCTGTTACTCCGCAAATGGCCCTGCGCATCATATTTGTGTTTATACGCGTTCGTCGCCAATAATATGCTCTTGTATTTTTCCAAATCGTTTCCCTTGTAAATGATTTCATCATCGGGCATCATTCTCTTGAAGATCAACTCGTATAATCCTGGCGTTCCAATGTACCGCACGTTGTCTATGATAATAGTGTCATCTTTGTCAATGTCGAATCGCTTGTTGCCGAGCCGCATTTCATTCTTGTCAAAATAGACTCCATACACATGATCAATCTCTTTATTTCTATCGCCACCCAAGAGAGCGCCCATGTACTTTTGTCCAAGTGGCCCAAATTGCTCTCGCAACGCTTCTTGGCCTTCTGGCGTGGGTATCATGTTTTTAACGGATGTTTCGAGCGTGTCGCCCGAGGTTTCGCAAACATCTTCGAGTGTTTTGGGTAGCACAGGATGTACGCTTGTCGGTAACGGCGTAGCAGTTATCGACAGTTCATGCTGTGAAGCGTCCACTGTATGCAGTTTCAAAATATCTCGTATTCGCGGTAATTCCCGCTTCGTGTGTAGCCGTTTTCCCTTTTTCGGGGTCTCCTCCTCCTCCTCCTACTCTTCTGCATACCGCTTGATAAGTAATGTCTTGATATTCACGTCAGTTTGATATTCACGTCAGTGTTAGGTTCGTTTCTCACCGCAATCGAGTTGTCGACAATCTTTTGTAGCGGCTCGATAATAGGTCTAAAATGGGTCTTGACCGCGATATCGTCATCGATCTTACCGGTCCTCAAAGCGCGATGTTTCTTGCGGATCGATTCGCTCGTTTTCGCAATCTCCTTGGCAATTTTTTCACGCTCGCGAATATTATCGTTCCCCGCCATGTCGATAGAGTGAATACTCCCTAGAGTGAGCGTTTTCACCTCCTCTCTATAGACTATCGGCAACGACTAATCGTTTTGCGGTATCGCAAACTCGTTAAATCCTTTTCTGTATCGCCCGTTTATAAGCGAGCTGTCCTTGTCTATCACTAGAAATCCATACTTTTGCTGCCAACAAACACGACATAATATATTGAAATCTTCGTACGACATGTCGGTGTTCACGTGATCGTTGTACACGTGTTTCAGGTTGGTACCATCCTGTTTAAACAGGATCAGTAGGTTTGCATTGTCGCGTATAAGATGTTTTGGTATTCTCGCGTATGTCTGACAGAGATAGAAGCAATCGACGTTCGAGTGGCGTCCCATAGAGAAGTACTCTCTAATTGTATCTTGCTTGTCACACGCCACGTCATCAAAGATAAAAATCGAGTTTGGACGTGCCTCGCTCGGTGGAATGACGTCACTGTTATTGAAGAACGTAAAGTAGCCGATTTCGTCGATCGACGTCAACAAATTCTCCAGATACCGATATTTCGACTGTTGCAACGACTTCGAGTACACGTACACGTTCTCGAAAGTACACCGTGCGGACTCCTGTGAACTTGGCAAACCAAATTTTAAAATCTTGAATTTTTTAGAGTTCTGGTATTCTTTGGAATAGTTCTAGAGTTCTATGTAAGTATTTTTAATAGTTCCGATGATTTAATACAAAAAAATCAAATTTGAAAATATGGTGCGCCAAGTTCACGCAGCGCACCGTATCATGAAAATATATTATTTCTTCAGAGTTCTAGTTAGTTTTACAATAGTTCTAGAGTTCTATACCAATTACATCAAAAGTTCTAACAATTAAATGCTAAAAATCAATTTTAAAAACCAAGTGAAAAAAAATAATTTTTACGAGTTCTAGTCGATCTAATAAAAGTTTTGCGTAGCATTCCTTGCGTTCTACAAAAAATTCTTATTACTTTTTCCCGTAAAATAATTATTTTTTAAGTTAATGCCATTTTTAATAATGAAAAATCAACTTTTACTACAAAAAAATTTTTTCACGAGTTCTAGCCGATCTAATAACAGTTCTGCGTAGCGTTCCTCGAGTTCTACAGAAAATTCTTATGACTTTTTCGCGTAAAATAATTATTTTTCTAATTAAAGCAATTTTGAACATTTAAAAACCAAGTGAAAAAAAAATAATTTTTACGAGTTCTAGTCGATCTAATAAAAGTTTTGCGTAGCATTCCTTGCGTTCTACAAAAAATTCTTATTACTTTTTCCCGTAAAATAATTATTTTTTAAGTTAATGCCATTTTTAATAATGAAAAATCAACTTTTACTATAAAAAAATTTTTTCACGAGTTCTAGCCGATCTAATAACAGTTCTGCGTAGCGTTCCTCGAGTTCTACAGAAAATTCTTATGACTTTTTCGCGTAAAATAATTATTTTTCTAATTAAAGCAATTTTGAACATTTAAAAATCAATTTTTGTTAAAAATAATTTTTTTCACGAGTTCTAGCCGATCTATTAACAGTTCTGCGTAGCGTTCTTCGAGTTCTACAAAAACTTCTTATGACTTTTTCGCGTGAGATAATTATTTTTCTAATTTAAGCAATTTTGAACATTTAAAAATCGATTTTTGCTAAAAATAATTTTTTTCACGAGTTCTAGCCTATCTAATAACAGTTCTGCAAATTGCTTTAATTAGAAAAATAATTATTTTACGCGAAAGTCATAAGAATTTTCTGTAGAACTCGAGGAACGCTACGCAGAACTGTTATTAGATCGGCTAGAACTCGTAAAAATTATTTTTTTTCACTTGGTTTTTAAAATTGATTTTTAGCATTTAATTGTTAGAACTATTGATGTAATTGGTATAGAACTCTAGAACTATTGTAAAACCAACTAGAACTCTGAAGAAATAATATATTTTCATGATACGGTGCGCTGCGTGAACTTGGCGCACCATATTTTCAAATTCGATTTTTTTGTATTAAATCATCGGAACTATTAAAAATACTTACATAGAACTCCAGAACTATTCCAAAGAATACCAGAACTCTAAAAAAATTCAAGATTTTAAAATATGGTGTGCCAAGTTCACAAGAGTACCGTGCGGACTTTCCAGTAGGCTTATCAGAAGGTTAGTTTTACCGCAATTCGAAGGGCCGCAAACGATCGCGCGTATAGTAGTCGGTAGCATCGTATCGTGTCTGCGCATCTCCGCGTTGTCCCCCATCGATCGTAATCTGTCGTCGCAATTCGTCAAAGGTTGTCGCACGAATCTCATTTTGGTACTCCCGATTGGATCGAACGCCTGCCTATATATATAGAGGTGCGTCGAAGTGAAATCACTCAGTCTTGAAAATGTTTCTTCTTTTGACGGACAAGAGAGATATTCTCATGCTTACCGCCGAGCAGTTCCAGTTTGTGCCGAAAGCACTTTTGTTGCAAAACTTTGGTCACTACGTGCAGCTACTGTGGGACAAGCTTCCGGAACACATAAAGATTGATTCGGAGGTTCAGCAATATCGTCGATGCATGCAGCATTATAATCAACCGTAGCAGCAAACGCACATTGACGGTCCAGCGCCGTTGATAAAGGATTGCAGCGAATGTCAACGAAAATAGGTAGCGGGCTGTTAAATCGCGCGATAAACGCACTTCCGATCGAATTCCATATTCCCGGCTGTCGAAATATATAGCGCGGCTACAGAAGCGATTAGCCAGAGGCGATCGAGGTATCAACCCATTGGACGCGGCGTGCCGTGAACACGATATAGCGTATTCTCGAAGTAACGACCTCCCCGAGAGACACACGGCGGATAAGGTACTCGCTGAGAAAGCGCGAACACGCATCGTTGCGAGAGATTCAACTCTAGGTGAGAGAGCTGCCGCCACAGCTGTCTGGGCAGCGATGAAAGCTAAGACAAAGCTCGGTATGGGCCTCAAGACAAAGACGTTGAGGAAGACAAAGAAAAAGACGGAGAAGAAACGGATACTTTCGGTAGCGAAACGCGGCGGCATATTGCCAATTCTACCAGTGCTGGGCACGCTTGGATCCCTGATTGGTGGAGCAGCGGTATCTCGCTCCATACAAGCGTGGACGTGGAGTTTCAAAGAGAAAAAAAAACGTCAAAGAGACGCTAAAAATGCCGCAGGATGTAACTACCAATTTACAATTACTGCAAATGGCGAAACGTATGCGCATTCCGTATTTTAGAGGTGTTTTCATGCGTGATTCGTTACCGATCGGTGGTATATATCAAAACGAGAGCGGCATCGTAAATTTGGATAATGACAGAGGACCTGATACGCATTGGGTAGCGTACGCAAAGAGGGGGAATCGCGCTATATATTTCGACAGTTTCGGCAATCTTCGGCCACCCGATGAATTGGTGCGATATTTAAACGTGACAAGGATACAATACAATCATACACCTGTTCAAACTTACGATCAGAGCATCTGCGGACAATTGTGCTTGCAGTTTCTCCGAACGCTTGAATTGTAGTTTATCTCACGCGAATTTAAGAACGGACATTGCGCTATTTAACTCAGTATTCGCTAAACAGTTTTGTCAACATGTCGCTAACACTAACAGTGACGGGGAAGAGTAGCGTCCTCGCGGTCAACTACTTTCCCCCCATCGATTTGAGCGACGCGGAATACGAACTCGGTCTAGCGGATTTTGAAACCTATCACACTATATCGAATGTGAATTCCTCGAATAATAAATTTTACTTTGGCAACGACAATGCGGAAATTACGATTCCTGAGGGCTCGTACGAGTTGCAAGCGATACCTGAGTTTTTGAAACGTGCACTTTCACGGAAACATCACGCTGTTCATGATGGTGATAAAAAACCAATGACAACGGTGACTTTGAAGGTTATCCGAAAGTGCTCCGTGCTAACTACAATACGATGAGAAGCGAGATTAAATGCGCCTACAGAATAGACTTTAGCAAGCCTAACAACATTGGATCACTGCTGGGATTCTCCAATCGTATACTGCAACCGCGAAAATGGTACGAGTCGGACATGCCGATTAACATTATCAACGTGAACATTATCCGCATAGAGTGTAACGTGACCGCGGGTGCATACAGTAACGGCAAACTCGTTCACACGATACATGAATTTTCACCGAGGGTACCACCAGGATATAAGATATCGGAAACGCCGGCGCAGATCATTTACCTTCCGATCGTCGCGCGGAGCATTACGGATTTCATGTTACGCGTTGTCGACAAGGACGGACATTTACTCGATTTTCGAGGGGAAGAGATCACAGTTAGATTACACATACGACGGCGACAGCGATAACACCCATACGAGGGTGTATGAGATGCTCGTGTTGAACGGATCGAAAGACGCGAGAGACAATACAATTTTTCCACGGCCAGCGACAACAACATTCGCTAATAGCAAATCAACCGGGCGCACAAATAGAAAGAAACTCGAAGCATCAAACGCTGCGTTTTTACATTCTTTGGGATTCGCGGTGCGAAACATCTAAACGATGACCAACATTCTCAACATCGGGGAAGAGCCAGTCTTTGACGATCGCATCGTCAAGATTGGGACTCACACATACAACCCGTTTGCCAACACAACATTCGGACACAGTGATAAGATAAGAATACCCATACAACAGGATCTGTATACGTTGCCGTATGAGAGTTTCCTACATCGAGGGAGAACTGAAGATACAGCATCCAATTGCTGGATCCGATGTGACACTAGGAAATAATTGCATCGCATTCATGTTTGATGAGATTCGCTATGAGCTCGATGGTATGGAGATTGATCGCAGCAGAAATGTTAAAATAACAAGTTTGCTCAAAAACTATGTAACAATGTCATCCGATAGAAGCGTGATAATGAGAAACGCCGGCTGGGATGCACCGACTACTGTGAATGGACACTTTAATTTTTGCGTACCGCTCCACATGTTATTGGGATTTTGCGAGGATTACAGACGCGTGGTGATTAACACGCGTCATGAGTTAATCTTAATACGTTCGCGCAACGACAATAATTGTCTGTATGGAAATTCTGCGCTGAAGCCTGAGATCAATATATTCAAGATACAATGGCGAATGCCCCACGTGTTGTTGAGCGAAGTTAAGAAGCTCTCGATGCTGCGCGCTCTGGAAAGCGGACGCTACCTCAGCATGGGTTTTCGCTCGTGGGATCTGTACGAGTTTCCGCTGTTGCAGCGTACAACCAAACATTCGTGGGCCATTAAGACCGCGACTCAGCTGGAAAAGCCGCGATACGTGTTTTTTGCTCTGCAGACAGGCCGGAAGAATGTCATGTCTGAGGATACTAGCCGATTCGACGAATGCACATTAACCAACGTGAAACTCTACCTGAACTCGGAATGTTATCCGTACGAAGACATGAATTTGGATTTCGATAAAAACAGATGGTCGATTCTGTACGACATGTATGCGCGTTTCTGCAAAAAATATTACGGATACGAGTACCTCGAGCCAAGTCTCACCGTCACATTATTTCTACATCAAGGTCCGTTTGTGATTATTGATTGTTCTCGACAAAACGAATCGGTCAAGAGTGCAACAGTGGATGTGAGATTGGAATTTGAGTGTAAGGAGAATATGCCTAATAATACCACTGCGTACTCTCATCATACATGATCGCGTTATCCAGTACAACCCGTTGACCAACGTTGTGCGCAGAATCACCTAAATGTTTACACCAACAACCATTTAAAGAGAGGTGAAGAGGGTACATAACCAGAGTGATGTGAGCTGGTTGTAGAGTTTCGTCATTCCTCTCGAATAACTTACATCGAAGAGAGAGAGAGAGAGAGAGAGATCATCATGTCTGTACCAACGTTTGTCGATCTGCAAGGATTTATCCTAAACAAACGATTTATTGTGAAGGAAGCGGCAATCCTGAGGAGAGGATTTATCCTATCACATTATTTCTTCGCATGTCCTGAGCCATGGAGTATGCTCATAAAATCGGAGAGGCGCCAAGCCTCATGGTTGATTCAACATCATCATGGCTTACAATGGGAAGGTGGAAATGTTCCCTATAGCATGGCTCAGCGCTTGATTACGACAGCTATTGTTGGGGTAAATGAAAAGTTACAGCTACATGAAGAAGATGAAGAAGAGTCCTCTCTCGTATATGTAAAGGGACTTGAAAAGCGAGAATGGCTGGCTGATATAATGGACGATGCGGTATATGGTTGCATTATCGAGGCCTTGGATGCTGCTTATGATGATATTCCTGCTTTAAAGGAGTTAGATCCTACATATGTATAGTCTACGTTGTAATAAACATGTTAAGAATTGCTCATTACAAAATGTATTCAAATTATTTAATTGGTGGTCGAGAAAAAATCATGATGATTCTCCACAACCTTCTTTGAATAAATTAATGTCGACATACTATTCTCTTTGTTCTTTCTCTCACTCTCCCCTCCCCTTCCTCACAAATCGTGTTTTCTAAGAAATCTTTTTATCTATCACCTACATATTGCAGTATTCTCCCGCCATATTTACCCCTACTACTTTTAAAAAGGAGCGTCATGTACCCTCGATTAATTTCTTTTATACGATCAGTCTTTCGTTAACTGTTCATACTGGTGGTTCACTTTTAATACCCTCGAGAAAAATGTACTCCACCGAAAGAAGCAGCAACAGCAGCGCCGGCAGACGCATGAATTATTACATGCCGAGACGTGATGAAACTCCAACATGAGAACAAATGTGACGAGTAAGTATAATATTCTTTCTATTTTATACTCTTCTATTGTTCTCTTTTTTTCTATATAATGTTTTAACTAATTTTTACAGCGTTCCCGTGGGACCTCGTGCGGTTCGTATACTAGGACGACGATACGCATTGACAGCCACGGAATTTAAATTCCTCGAAATTGGTATTAAAGTAGATCCACCGAGTTACGTGGAGATCGTCATAGGAGAGCATCGAGGAAAAGAATTGATATTATCTCTGGAAACGTGGAAGAGACTCTACGAGCAGCGTCAAAATATTCACAATTTGCTTCGAAATGACTCTACAGAAGCCTACAGTTCTATAAGCGTTGGACCGCTAACAGTGCGATTTCACACGATTAACGACGCTAAACTCATAAGTCTCGAATCTTCCAGTGTACGCATGATGATGATCGAATCGACGTTACACCGTCTGTTCGATCTCGATCAGTGCATCGATTTATATGTTGATCGATTGGTTAGAATTATCGATACAGTCGATGTTAAATTTACACACTTCTCCAATATGGCGTCCACTGTACTGGATATTAAGGAAGTGGCAAATGTAATACGCACTAGAGACACGTTCAACAAGCATCAACTCGTCGATTGCGAGCTGGTAGCTTTAGTTTTTAGTTCATAATATGTAAGAACAAATTATATATGTATAATAAATATAAGCAGAATAAATTAAAATATATATGTCTATATCACGGTGTGCTTTCTTTGCGTTTGGCGCGCTCTCCCATCCGTCCAAGCTTTCATGCATAGCTCCTTGCGAGAGAGTTATCATGAGAGAGAGCAACCACTAGGATAGAAAGAGACAGCGCGAGACGAACGCGAGAGAACGAACGCGAGAAAGATATTGCGTCAGGGTACATGAGAGAAAGAGATAGCGTGAGAGAGAGACTGTTTAATATTTTTTATTCCTTTTTTAAATATTTTTTTATTATTTTAAATTATACTTAATTTATTCTTATGATCTATAGTGAGGGATAAAAGGAAAGAGAGGAATAATTTTATGCAATAAAATATGCATCTTTTATACTTAAAATAATTTTTATTTAATAAAATATGTGTAATACATGTGTGTGTATGTGTGTGTATGCGTGCGCGCATGTGAATTTAAAATTTAAAATATATATATATAAAATATAAAATATAAAAGATAAAAAATATGGAGCCGCGTTGGCGTCGGCGAGGTGAAGCGTTGGCGAGACGAAGCGGCGAGATGACGATGGACAGGCTGATCGCGAGGCGGCGGTGGGCAGGCAGCGGACGTTGTCCGGGTGGTGGACGACGCAGGGTGGCACGGCGATAATCGGGCGGCACGGCGGGTGTCGGCTCAGGACGGCACGATGGAGCTTCTTCTGCACACAGAAAAATTAATTCATTTTTTATTTTTATTAAATATTTTATATGATGGTATATTTACACGGGTTGCACAGTGGACACATATTCCGCATGAATAGCTGGTCCATCGCGATACAGCACTCGGTGCACCATTGCCTCAGTAGTAGACCCAATCGTGCCGTCCTATGAGTGCGCACGACATCGATCTCTACGTATAGATCTCTTCTATGTAGGAAGCACCTTGCACACAGTTGGACACCATCCCATGGTTGATAATATATGTATTGCACACGTCCTAGTATCATCATCCATGGCGATGATGTCTGCTGTGTCGATGTTTTGTACGTGCACATCATAATCGATGCCGTCGCACTCACTGTCATAATCCGAGTCTGCAAAGGGCTCGATTTCCGTTCCAGCTTCTTCTTCCACATTCTCAGCCACTTCCATCCCCTCATCGGCCTCTATCACCACATCATCCTCAATCATCTCAACTTCATCATCTTCGCTATCATCAATAGTAATAACTTCCACTTCTTGCTTCATTTGAAACACACTTCCGATATAAACTTATAAAAATGTGTTATAGCCCGAGAAGCTATATAGATAAAGTTATATATTAGATATTAAGAAGCGTACCAGACGCGAAGGAATGCACGAAAACGCTAACGCAGCGAGCCACGCGCAGAAATCGACCTTGCGAGAAATGCAAGCGAAGAAGTTCGGCTTTGAACTTCCTCGCCTGCATCCGGACGACGAAAAACCCTTACGCTTAGAAAACTTGTTACCAGGCACCCCCTCTTATAGAAAAAACCGTGATAATAAAGAGGCTCGCCGCTAACACGCGCGGGCCAGTCGGTCAGAAAAGTTCGCGAAATAAAGAAGAACCAGTTAATCAAAAGATAATCGCGACTGTTATAAAGAGGGAGAAGGGAGTACGCTAAATAAATTAATAACCACTGTATGTAAAGATTAAAGTGCGTTTAATAAAAAATATAGACAATAAGGAGGAAGGGCTAAGTGGATCTAGGGATCCTAATCCCTATTCCTATACACAATCCCAATAAAACGATTGTGTTCCTCGAGGCACAACAAATGTTTATTTTTTCGCGACCGACCTTTCCGCTCTCAAATAAGGTACTATGATTTGACACTGCAGCAGTCCTCATTATATATTTTGTCCAACCCTTTGTTCATCTCTTCATGTTTAACATATGATTGATATTATCTCCGAAAGATGATCTCCTTCATTGCATTATCATTTATAATACCGCCGGACATCGGCACTTGTTTTTTGTTTACACCCCGCGAAAACATATCTCGACATGTTCGCCGGAGTGTCCAATCCTCTCTTCCACGTGTGATCGAACTCATCTCTGAAACATTGATAAGCGTGACTTCGAAGCTGTATCAAGCGCATATATTGTACACATTGTCCACCGCGTAATCGCTCGTATTGAATTTAGCAATACGCGAATGGTTGCGAAGGTTGTGCCAAATACTTTTTACATCGAAGACAGGGAGGATATTCTGGAGGATTGAGTCCTGTTAAGTGTATATTCCGAACTAGCCATTGACAATATTTCATTGTAGAATCATACATATTATGCTCATAGAGATTGTCGTACAGCTTTTCAGTGTAAGGTTTTTTGAAACTTATTTCACGTCCATGTATTGCCTGCGCGATCGAATTTACATGAGTGTTGCTCGAAAGCGCGGGAACACTAGTATCTACGCTTAAGCAAAGTCTGCGTAGCTCTTTTCTTTTTTCTTGAAGTCGAACGATGCGTGTTGTCCGTGATTGTAGATCTCCAATCAATAATTTTTCAGGTCTCTCATTTCCATGATATCTATCTCGTGGTGGACGTTGTCCTTCCAACCAGTCGATACATTTATCGCAATCAATCACCCATTTATTATAACGATATTTTTTTATTATCTCCCAATTTTCCACACTTTTATTTACATACACTCCTCCAAAATAGGTTCCTTTCTTTGAATCGGGTGATTTTAACGCATAATTTTCCAATGAATCGCCTGCCACTAACACATAGTGTTCCAATGATGCTAATATTTTCTCCTGAGGTGTCTCCTATAATGCCGCGAAGATGACATATTTATAGTATGTCAATTTTCACTTTAATGTCCCAATTTTTAAAAGTTCCTGCAAATAGGCTGCTAAACATTTTTCTCTCGACCGACCAGTGCGCTCTCAAATCGCTTACTATGGTTTAACACGGTAGCAGTCCTCATTATATATTTTGTCCAACCCTTTGTTCCTGTTCAACGTATGATGCAATTTTCTCAGAATCGTTGATAAGTGCAACCAATCCAAGATCCCCATCTCTCAACTATTCTTCGAAATAGCTATCGCATTATTAAATATCTGTTTACAAATTCCAGCGGCCGAGTGTCGGCGCTCTTTGTAATATATAATACATTGTTTTGTTTATATTGTTTATAAATTCTAGCTGCCAAGTTTCGACGCTGGTATCTCTTCCTAGAAGAGGCAAAGACTCGCCGCTTATGTGGGGGGAGGTACCGCGGGGTGATCACATAATGCAATACGCTCTCTACCCCCTCTCCCCCGCGGAAAAGATATCATAGTAGTGGATATCTGTTTATTTATCTTTTATTTATTTTTGAAACATGAGCCGATAAGCGCCCTTATCTTGTAACTTGATATGTTTATAAACATATCTTGTACTTTGAGCTGATAAGATAAGCAATTCTTGGAATTTGAGCTGATAAGATAAGCTTATCTTGTAATTTGAGCTGATAAGCCCCCCCGCCCCGCGTGATGTCATCCCCCTCGCCACTGAAAACCCCCCGCCCCATACCGCCCCTCGGAGGACCCGGATAAGAACCCCCATACCTACTGAGGCTGGTGGCCGCTCTCAGGTTCACGGTCTTACATACAGGTCTTGAACAAGAAGACTAGAGAACAGGAGACCAAACTCCAGTATTGGGGGTGAGTCAAAATATGGTCGCATTTGAGTGGGATTCGATTGACCACGTTGCTTTTGACCACAGAACCCTCTGATAGGTAGACCTAGTAAAAAACCCTATACACCGGTCAATATAATTGGCTGTGGTCAAAAGCAACGTAGTCAAACGGAACGCTCCCTCGCATTTCATGGGCGCTGTTCGCGGTATGGTCGCCGGCCAATTCATGAACTACGCGTGCTGGACCTCGGAGTGTCGTTCAACATAACCTCGCCAAAGTTCGAATGTTTACGTTATTTAGAAACGTTTTATGTACAATTAAGCATCGGAAATAAGTTGGCGCTGGAAGTATATATTTTTTAATAAATAATAGCTCAAACGATTGCTCCTTAATTGCACCGTTAGAATCCACAATTGCTCCCCTTTTAAAATTAATACTTTTTTAAATATTTACAAAAAACGTAAAATTCATAATATTCACTGAAAAACATTTCCAATAGTTTTCTGAAACTATATACATCATAAAACGATTGCTCCTTAATTCCTCCTTATTGCTCCATCATTATTTTCATGATTTAATGCTTTTCTTATCGAAAATTAATAAATTAATAATTTTCCAAGCGACGGCGACGCCACATAGCGGCAGCCTATCGGAACTACATGGCTCAGCAGCCAACGGCGGAATTATTCAAACATATTATACCGACTCGATTGTTTATAACCATATCTCAAAGAGTTTAAACAACATTTCTTATTGATTTGTCGGTAGAATAATTGCTCCTCGTTTGCTCTATTAGGATATTCGATCGCTCCGTTTGTATAATTAATGTTTTATGATATATTAGCAAAAAACGAATCATTTTCTTGGAAAAACATATTTCCCGTAGTCTACTGCAAATATATCCAACATAAAACGATTGCTCTCTTCATATTTAAGATGGTCTTGAGTTGTCGTTACGCGTTGTTCGTTGCCGTCCTTGGACAGGACCAAACATGTTTCAACACGTTACAAATCACATTCAAACATTCTAATTTCGTTGCTAGAATGCTTGATTGTGATTGGTTACGCCCTTACGCTTATGACTAAAACTTTTTTACGTGCAATAGTCTTAAGCCCGTATCAGTCTATGGATTGAAAATTTAAGATTAAAGATTGAAATTTGACTAATCAGAATAAAGGGAACTGAAATTTCTTTGTCTTTGATTGATCAAAATTCATTCTTCAATCTTTGATCTCAATGAGTAGTCTGATTCGGGCTTAAAGGCTGATATTACATTCATACGACAAAATGTTCGTCGGACGTAGCGATTGGCTATCGAATAGAGAATTTCTAGAGTCTCTATGGCGATTTTAAGAATTTTCCATCTGATTGCCAATTTATATATCCGACAAACATTTTGTAGTATGAATGTAATATCAGCCTTTAAGCCCGAATCAGACTACTCATTGAGATCAAAGATTGAAGAATGAATTTTGATCAATCAAAGACAAAGAAATTTCAGTTCCCTTTATTCTGATTAGTCAAATTTCAATCTTTAATCTTAAATTTTCAATCCATAGACTGGTACGGGCTTAAGACTATTGCACGTAAAAAAGTTTTAGTCATAAACGTAAGGGCGTAACCAATCACAATCAAGCATTCTAGCAACGAAATTAGAACGTTTGAATGTGATTTGTAACGTGTTGAAACATGTTTGGTCCTGTCCAAGGACGGCAACGAACAACGCGTAACGACAACTCAAGACCATCTTAAATATGAAGGAAGCAATCGTTTTATGTTGGATATATTTGCAGTAGACTACGGCAAATATGTTTTTCCAAGAAAACAATTCGTTTTTTGCTAATATATCATAAAAAATTAATTATACAAACGGAGCGATCGAATATCCTAATAGAGCAAACGAGGAACAATTATTCTACCGACAAATCAATAAGAAATGTTGTTTAAACTCTTTGAGATATGGTTATAAACAATAGAGTCGGTATAATATGTTTGAATAATTCCACTGTTGGCTGCTGAGCCATGTAGTTCCGATAGGCGGCCGCTATGTGGCGCCGCCGTCGCTTGGGAAATTATTAATTTATTAATTTTCGCTAAAAAATGCAATAAATCATGAAAATAATGATGGAGCAATGCGAAGCAATTAAGGAGCAATCGTTTTATGTTGGTTATAGTTGCAGTAGACTACGGGAAATATGTTTTTCCAAGAAAATGATTCGTTTTTTGCTAATATATCATAAAACATTAATTATACAAACGGAGCGATCGAATATCCTAATAGAGCAAACGAGGAGCAATTATTCTACCGACAAATCAATAAGAAATGTTGTTTAAACTCTGAGATATGGTTATAAACAATAGAGTCGGTATAATATGTTTGAATAATTCCGCCGTTGGCTGCTGAGCCATGTAGTTCCGATAGGCTGCCGCTATGTGGCGCCGCCGTCGCTTGGGAAATTATTAATTTATTAATTTTCGATAAAAAAAGCATTAAATCATGAATATAATGATGGAGCAATAAGGAGGAATTAAGGAGCAATCGTTTTATGATGTATATAGTTTCAGAAAACTATTGGAAATATGTTTTTCAGTGAATATTATGAATTTTACGTTTTTTGTAAATATTTAAAAAAGTATTAATTTTAAAAGGGGAGCAATTGTGGATTCTAACGGTGCAATTAAGGAGCAATCGTTTGATCTATTATTTATTAAAAAATATGTACTTCCAGCGCCAACTTATTTCCGGTCAATTAAGCTGCTTCTAGGAAGCTATTATTAATTTCATTTGGGTGAACTTCCGAGAAGCCCATATCTCCGATTGTTTTGAAATTTCGTATACTATTGTATTTTGACGCGCTGATTACGAATATGACAATGAAAATTGGCGACAATGTCATTTTCAAGGTCAAAATGAAGGAAAAATGAGTTTTTTATACATTTTATTTCATTACCTTAATAAATATTGATTCTAGTAAAAAAAGTTCCAAATAAAAGTTGTATCTCTCTTAAAAACGCAACTTTTATGTTCTATACACTATTAATGTAAGAGCAGTACTTTACGAGAAAAACGCAAATAAACATTTTGAGTGTTCTATCGACTGGGACACTTGTTTTTACAATTCAGCATGGGTTTGCAACTTTCCACGCAAAGCGAGGTTCCAAAACCCGAACCTATGTGTCTAGTTTTTCGATAGTGGAGCCCCACGCAGGGGGGCGGAACCCACTGTGTCCACGCATACACTTTTCCACGCGAAGCGAGGTTCCAAATGGGTTTGCAACTTTCCATGCGAAGCGAGGTTCAATCCGAACCTTGTGAAGAAAAGCAATGAATTATCCGTGCAAGAGGTTGGTTGCACTTATTCTAGTAAGTTAGTTACACCACGTGAAAGCAGAGGGCAGTATTATTGCCGATCTTTTTTTACACTGCGTAATCAATTTTACGAACGCAAGCCGGCCGTTCGCTAATGGCGAAATGTACAACGTTACTTACCTTTAGTTTCTCCTCTGTAATTAATAAAGTGATTCATTTAAACCACGGTGTGCTGGTTTATTTTGTTCAACCTAACAGGTTATGGGCCCAGCTGTATATGTGCAATGTCATAACCGTGATTGTGAATGAAGTAGAGGAAAGATCTACAAGAAAAAAGCAAAACGGCAGTGCTGTACTCGAACGGAACGACTGTGGCGGACATCTTTTCGTTGGCGTGTCGGTTAAAATCGAAACGAGCTGCTAGTTTTGGCGATCCGGATAATATTGGATCAGTTAAAATCTGCAACCACGGTGGGCATTGTGAAGCTGGAAGGTACCAAAAACTAGAACGTGTGGAAATTCCAGGTGGGCGTGTTGTTGCGAGGTCTCGGGGTTTTCGAGATCGCAGAAGGTACGAGGGTGAAAACGGAGGAAGAAATAAATCTGAGAGCATGGCTGAAAGAAGATTCCAAAGCTCAAAGCTTAATCGTAACAAGACTGTCAAAGTCTGTAATGCTGCATGTTCTGACATGCACAAGTGCAGCGGAGATGTGGAGAAAGCTGCATAGTGTGTACGAACAGAAGAGCGACACCAGCATTCACATGGTGCAACAGCAATTCTTTCAACTCAAGTATACTCAAGGTATAGAAATGTCTCTATTTATATCAAAAGTACAAGAGTTTCAGAGTAAACTGAAACAGCTGGGTGAAGAAATATCGGACAAATTTGTTATGACAAAGATCTTGATGTCCTTGCCTCAGGGATACGGCCATTTTGTATCAGCATGGGAGTCGACATCAGATGAAAGACAGACACTAGATAACTTAATAGCTAGACTGTTAGTCGAGGAAGAACGGCTAAAAGCGAAGATGGATACTTCCGAGAAGAGTTGCGTTGACAGCAGTGAAGAAAAATATAAAGTGTTTCAAGTGTGGACACTCAGGACACTTCAAGAAAGACTGTAAAAATAATAGCGATAATCGGAACGTGAAATGTTGTTATGTGTGCAACAAAAAGGGACATCTGAAAAGTGAGTGCCGGTTCAATAATGACAATAGCAATAAAAAACAAGCAAAAGACAACAAGGACAGTAATGCATTTATAGTGACAGCTATGGTTGGCGACGGACAACAGTGTTATAATAAATGGTTGGTAGATAGTGGCGCTAGCGAACACATAACTTTCGATCGCACCCTGTTTGTGAGCTACAGCACGCTGTTAAGTAAAAGGTCGGTGATTATAGGTGACGGAAGAAAATTAGACGCGGTTGGTGTGGGACAAATAGTAGTAAAAGCGTTTAATGGAAAGTGCTATGTTGAGACTACGTTGAACAATGTACTACATGTGCCTGATTTGAAGATGAATTTATTTTCTGTGGCAAGCGCGGTAAATAAAGGTTATAGCATGAAAGCAGATATTAATAAATGCGAGTTCGTAAAAGGCAATAAAGTAGGTGCCATCGCAACGCGTGATGAAAAATTCTATATATTGGATTTCAAATGTGAAAGTTCAAATCATGTCTCAGCGAACGTAGGGTATAGCTTGAAGGACTGGCATGAGAAGATGGCACATCAAAACTTTGAGTGTATCAAGGACATATTAAAGAATAATAATATTAAGTTTTCAGGAAAGGCTAACACGTGCACAGAATGTTTGAAGGGAAAGCAGTATAGACTCCCATTTCAGAGAAGCGAGTCATCTACATCAAAGGCGGGTGAACTAGTTCATGCGGATGTGTGTGGACCGATGGAGGAAGCTTCAATTGGAGGCTCCAGATACTTTCTGCTGTTGAAGGATGACTACTCAAATTACCGCACAGTATATTTTATGTCACATAAATCGGAAACAGAAGAAAAGGTAAGACATTTCTTTAAGTTTGCAGAGACCACCACAGGAAGTAAGATTCGAACTTTACGAACTGATAATGGCTGGGAGTTCGTCAACACAAGAGTGAAAAAGCTCCTGGAAGAAAAAGGTATAATTCATGAAACAACTGTCTCCTACTCTCCAGAGCAAAATGGAAAGGCAGAGAGGGACATGAGAACAATAGTAGAGGCAGCGCGGACCATGATGCAAGCAAAAAGGATGAACAAAAACTTGTGGGCGGAGGCAGTGAACACATCAGTATACGTATTAAACAGAACCAGTAAAAGCAGAGTGCAAGGAATAACGCCGTTTCAACTGTGGACTGGAAAGGACTTTGATCTAAAAATTTACAGGTATGGTACTGAAGCCTATGTACATATCCCTAAGGAAAAACAAAAGAAATGGGACCTTAAGGGAGAGAAAGGAATCTTCGTAGGTTATGGAGAAACAACAAAAGGTTACAGAGTGTATTTTCCAGAGAAAGAAACAGTAGAGATTAGACGGGATGTAATATTCATTACACCAAAAGAAGAGGAAAACTGGAAAGAAAATGGGCAACACTCCATATGCCTGCAAGATGATCAAATATTGGAACAAACGGAAGGGGGCGAATCCGAACAAACTGAATCAAGTATCGACGATAAAGAAGAAAGTGAACCTCGGATTGAAGAAATTCAAGAAACAGAGGGAAAAAGTAATGAAGAATACGAAACGCCAAATGAGGAGGAAGATATACCTACGAATACAACTCGGAGTGGAAGACGTGTAAGGAGACCACAGAGATTAAATGATTACGAGACAGGCTTTGTCATAAGGCTTGATAACGAACCTGCGAGTTATGCAGAAGCCATGAGAAGAGAGGATGCTGACAAATGGAAGGAAACCGTAAAAAATGAACTGTTTGTTAAATGAGAACAACACATGGACTATAAAAGTAAGTTGCCAGAAGGTAAAAAAGCAATAAATAGTAAATGGGTATTTAAAGTTAAGAGACTAGGTAATAATGAAATTAAGTACAAAGCTAGGTTAGTAGCTAGGAGATTCGAACAAAAAGAAAATTTTGATATTCATGAATTGTATGCTTCCTTTGCTAAGTTAAATACGTTTAGAGTGTTTATGTCTGTAGCTACAAAACTGAATTTACCAGTGTATCAAATGGACGTGTATAGCGCGTTTCTCGCTAAGTAGTAAAATCGAAGAAGATGTTTGTTTAAAGCTTCCAGAAGGTATTAAACTTGAGAACAATAAGAATGCTGTATATAAATTAAATAAGTCGATTTACGGTCTTAAAAAGTCCCCAAGGTATTGAAATCAAACATTTGATGAAGTGGTGAGTTCAGAAGGCTATGTTAAATCAAGTAAAGATTGTTGTTTGTATACAAAATGTAACGACAGTGTCAAAATGTTCGTGCTTTTATATGTTGATGACATCTTACTGTTTGGAAATTGTAACACTGAGATTAGAAGGTTAAAAGAAGTACTATCTAAGTCGTTTAAAATGAAGGATATGGGAAAGATAACAAAATACCTAGGTATAAACATAGAGCAGGACTTTGAGAAGGGTATAACAAAATTAGTCAGACTGAATACTTAAAAAACATTTTAGAAATATATGGTATGTCAGAGTGTAAACCTTTGTCGTTACCTATAGATAAGAACTTTAAATTTGATACATTGAAGAGAACTAATTGTAAGTCAGAAAGTAAAGAGATAGAGAATGAATGTAGAAAGCTAATAGGTTGTCTTATGTACGCTGTAATGGGCTCTAGACCTGATATATGTGCAACTATAACAATGCTAAGTAGATTTCAAGACTGTGCAAGTACAATGTTATATAAACTATTAAAAAATGTATTAAGATATATAAAAGGTACGATTGAATTAAATCTAGTGTATAAGAGATACGATAGTAATGCTGTAGAAGGCTTTGTGGACAGTGATTGGGGAGGTAATCCACAAGACAGAAGATCTACAACAGGTTATTGTTTTAAGCTATTCAATTGTACTGTGATATGGGCGTCAAAGAAGCAACAGTCCGTTGCATTGTCAACCACAGAGTCAGAATATACAGCTTTAAGTACTGCAACTAGCGAAGCTTGCTGGCTCAAGGAGCTGTTATTAGAATTCGGTATTAGTGTCGATTGTATAACCTTATACGAAGATAATCAGTCAGCGATTAAGATTGCAAATAAACAAAAAAAACATAATCCTGCAAATAGGAGAATCAAACACTTAGACATTAAACATTACTTTATAAAGGAAAAGTTAGATGCAGGTATTATCAATATTAAATATGTATGTACTAGTGAACAGATAGGTGATATATTTACAAAACCATTGGGAGGTAACTTATTTGAAAAGTTTAGAAATAAATTTCTCAATACAGAACAGTGAGAGAATGTAGTAAATAGTACAGCAGATTAAGTTGATTACTCGTCGTTATGTGATTGTAAAAGCGTAATTTTGTTTTTTTTGTTGTTTTGTTTGATATTTTATGAAATTCATTGAGAGGGAGTGTGAAGAAAAGCAATGAATTATCCGTGCAAGAGGTTGGTTGCACTTATTCTAGTAAGTTAGTTACACCACGTGAAAGCAGAGGGCAGTATTGTTGCCAATCTTTTTTTTACACTGCGTAATCAATTTTACGAACGCAAGCCGGCCGCTCGCTAATGGCGAAATGTACAACATTACTTACCTTTAGTTTCTCCTCTGTAATTAATAAAGTGATTCATTTAAACCACAGTGTGCTGGTTTATTTTGTTCAACCTAACATATGTGTCTAGTTTTTCGATAGTAGAACCCCCCGCAGGGGGTCGGAACCCACTGTGTCCACGCATACACTTTTTAATACGAAGTGGTTTCACATGGGTTTACAATTTTCCACTCAAAGCAAGGTTCAATCCAAACCTGTGTGTCTAGTTTTTTGGTAATGGAGCTTCTTTTGTTTTTGGTTTAAAATATTTTTATTTTTTTTGTTTAAATTTTTTTGTTTTTTTTCATGTTTAAATTTTTTGTGTTTTTATATTTAAAATTATTTTGTTTTTAATTGTTTTAATTTTTAATTATTTTTGTTTTTAATTGTTGTTTTGCTTGATTATTTTATATTATTCAGAAATAAACCTGAGTAAACATGTTTTATATCTGTGATGAGTTGAATGAAAGAATCTTTTTTAATTTCTTTATCCTACGCCGTCATAAAAATTCGCAAAGGTGGTCTGCCAAATTGTGCTTATGGACTCCACCGCGAGATAGGGAATGTCGCATCCAGCGCCAAGATGACTCGATATTTTGTGTATGTGCCCCAGTATCAGTGTTTACAAATTCTTTGAAATGATTTACTGTTAAGTGCTTATAATCGTACGATTCCAAATTCTCATAACCCTTCCAACAATCGGTATGGATTTTTGTGCCTAAAGCAACGTGCTTTTGTATTAAAGATAGTAAAGTACCTTTATTTTTTTTGTTTTCAGGGCAGATTTCTAACCGATAGTTTTCAGGATGTCCTCGGTGGATAAGATCTTAAGATCCACGATCCTTTTACTACGCCTCCTCGCTGATACTTTCGCGACCGATTTTACATTCGTCGATTTCAACGATTTCTCCCTCGCCTCCAATTTTTCCTTCTTCTTCAAAAACTTCATCGAGCACTATCATACATATTTCACGACAGAATGAAATTCAATCGGCGATTGTTTCAGAAGATATTTCTTTGTTACGTCCAGACTCGGAGAAGGGAGAGTCAATGGAAGGACGTTGTTCGCGAGCGCGACGAGAAATAGTGAAGGAGCGGTCAATCCTTTGTGAGCCACGAGGAAATTAAGTCAAAATTTATCACACGTAACGTACACAAAAAAGACTATTTTTTATTTAACACAAAATGAATCCAAGATATTTACAACAATTTACAATAAAGAAGTTTAGAATGTTGAAAGAGTTCAAACACTTAATAATTCGCGAAACTAGCGTGAGCTATGAAATTTCGACTAATTGTAAGTCCGAAGCGTTAATCGAACAGCGGTTTTATTTGCGGCGTAATCTGCGGGTTTACTCTTATGAAGTGCGAGCGAAAAGCTGACGACTGTTCGATGGGCGCATCTTTTATCCCCTTTGCAAAGGGGCTGTCTTTTCGTTAACATCCAATGAACTTGGATAATTTTAAACAATTTTAAGGTGACCTCAGGGCGCCGCGCTCGATTGGCCGCCGACGGGTCTCGCTAAATTTGTACGCACCTGACATGCGCGAGGTGTGCGTCAGCGTGCGTGATTAACAATCGAAGGCCTGTGAGGGGTCTTTGCGCATGCTTGATGTATCCAGATCGATCGATCGACGGGTATAAGCAGTTGGCTTTATTTATTATTTCGCATGGTTTTACTGTCGAAGAAGAACCGATATTATTTGTATTTTCTAACTTTTCGGGCAAATAACAGATTATTGAAAACGCGAGATTTCAATACAGAAGAAAGGTCGCCGTTTTTATATGTACCATACCGATGAAATTAACTAGAAAGAAAAATATGCGAAATGATTGTTCAAAACGCCTTAAATTTTTCACAACGCCTGCACAGCTTGAATGCACTTAAATGCGTAATCTCAAACAGACGTAATCTACGTAATCTCTAAGCAAACGCTCTATGGTGCGTGCTTTCGAGTCGTACGATTTTACCCAAGGGCCCGAACAGGTCATCGACCAGAAAGATCGCTTTCACGCTGTCAACAGGCCCGTTCGTTCGGTGGTCCCTTGTCGGTAAAGGAAATGAATCCTTATTACCCGGGATGGGACCTGTGCGATTTCGGAGAAAATGGAAGTGTGAACGGGTTTAAGAAATAATTAGTAGTAATTAATTAATTATTAAAAAATTTAGTTTATTCATAGCAAAAATATATAAATATAAATATAATTCGGTTATAAAAGGAATTTTTATAAATATGTTTCTGAGAGTGTGAGTATATGTGTGTGTAATGGCGCGGGCGTTACATAGGTTCGGAGGTCGTCAATCGGAACATATGGTGGGGGAGAGATTCTAAAGGTTAAATTTTAATTCCGATTGATTTTACAATGCTAAGTAAAGATAAACAAGAAAAATAAAATTGGAATCTGTAAATAAGTTGTGTAACGTATAGGGAGTTATTAGATCTCTTCCAGGGAAACTGTGGAGGGGGGAAATTTCCTCCAAAGAATTTGGATAGGAACTCCGATTGGGTGAAGGCGCCCAGGGATGAACCACGGGACAAGGGTATCTGGAGGACTTTCAATTAACGCTTTGCGTAGTTCCTCGTGGTCTACGTCATCAGGCCCTATGTATAGGATTTTACTCGATTTGAGCAGGTGCGGTTGATTGGAAGCAGTCTTCAGAGGATCCGATTCAGGAAGTAGAATAATTAGTAAGAGTGATTTTTGTATGATAAGTTTTAATTAAATTTATTACTTGTAAAACTGATCTTAATAATTTCTACTGCTGTCGTTGACAATGAGTGTCGGTTCGATTGCTGTCGTCAGACTAAATTCACTTCAACGATTTAGATGCGGGTCTCTCGTAACTCGGGCTCACCGATATCGCGTGATTGTTCGAAGGAACCAATAGGAACTCAGATTCACGGAGAGACCGCATTCCTTACCTTATAAGGAGAGCGTGATCTCTTATTATTCAGCTATCAAGCATGAATATTTCACGTGATGGCGAATTCCGAAATAATACGAATAAGGGAGATGTCACAGGTTTCACACGTATAAAGGAGAGGCGTTAGTATTTTTCAATTTAATTTCGAAGATCAATTTGACTCTCTCTCAAGCGGAAAAACGAAAACTAGTTTCAAATAAATAATCAATGATTGACCATAACATTTCACCCGCCTCGTTCAATGACCGTGAACGAAACTATCTTATGTAACATTGAGCAAATAAAGAAAATAAATTACTCGTGGTAGGAGTACATTTTAGTAACTTAAATCTAATAGCCCAGGCTACCCTTACAAAGTGAGGAACAATATTTCAAACTAATGATTATTCTGAGAAGTTGATTCCACAAGTAGCTTGCAAAGTTGAGTTACTGGTCGTTTGAAGATTGATTTAGCCGTTCTAATGGTCACGACTCTCACCAACTGGTCTATTCCAGGGTGACACTCTATGACTCTACCCATATTCCACTTGGTAGGCGGAAGGTTGGAGTGACGTAAAAGAACTAGGTCTCCAACTTGTAGGTTCTCCTGTTTGGTTCGCCATTTAGTTCTTTGTTGTATAGAGTTGAGGTAATCCGCAGACCAGATTTTCCAAAATCGTTCCTGCAATCGTTGTATTGTTTGCCATCTGGAGAGTTTGTTTAAGTTGATATCCTCCACACTAGGCGAGGGCACTGCCTTTAGATGAGCGCCAACTAGGAAGTGTCCTGGGGTTAGAGTATCGAGACTTTCAACATCGTCGTACAAAAGCGACAGTGGTCTCGAATTAAGGATGCACTCAATCTGACATAGAAGAGTTGCAAACTCCTCAAAGGTTGGAGTGAAGTCACCAAGTATTCGCTTTAAATGGAACTTAACGCTCTTCACTCCGGCCTCCCATAGTCCACCAAAGTGTGGAGCAACCGGGGGGATAAATTTCCAGTTGATTTCTTCGGTAGCGAAGTAATTATGTAACTCAGGATCTCTTTTCAGTTCCTTTAGCCATCGGGTCAACTCTCGGTCAGCACCCTGAAAATTGGTCCCGTTGTCACTATATATGATTGCCGGCATTCCCCGTCGTGACGAAAATCTGTTGAAGGCCGCTAGAAAACCATTAGTGGAAATATCGTTTACAATTTCTAGATGTAGCGCGCGAGTAGCCAGGCAGATAAAGAGGGCGCAGTACGCTTTATGTGTTTTATATCCTCGGTCCTTGGAGGATCTAACAGCGAAAGGACCCGCATAGTCTACACCGGTAGACGCAAAGGGTCGAGTTGGTCGTACACGATTAGCGGGAAGCTCGCCCATTAATTGTCGCGATAAAGTAGCACGCTGTCGAGCACAAATTACGCAATTTTTTATACATACTTTTACCTGACTCCTAGCTCGCAATACCCAATATTGTTGACGAAGGGAGCGCATTGTCAATTAGAGCCCGCCGTGAAGGGAATCTCGATGCATGTTAAGTATTATTAATTCAGAGATTCTACCCTTCGGTAGAATGACAGGAAACTTCGCGTCGTGACTTAAATTTGAAAAGCGTAGGCGACCTCCAACTCTCAACAGGCCCTCTTTGTCTAGATAAGGATTTAAAGTTATAAGATGACTATTGGATTTAATGGATTCACCCCTTTTCAATCTTAGTATCTCCTCTGTAAAACAACTTGCGTTTCCTTTATCCAAAATATCTTGGCCTGCTTCACTTCCGTACACGAGAGGAACTTGGTAGAAGTCTTGGTTTGGGTTTTACGAGTGTTGGTCACGAATCTACGAATATAAGTCGTTATTCGAAGTAGTTTTGGCCATGAAGAAACATCGAAAGGTAAATTCCATCTAGGTTGTGAATGTACCGTGAGAATGTCTTTTCGAGCTTCTAACTCAATTTTCTCGTTGAGAATTTTTTCATGGTTGACCATTCGGAAGAAGAAGAATACAACCACTGAGGTCCATGCCACCAAAGTTTGGAGGAGAGAAGCTCTTCAGAAGTGACTCCTCGTGAGGCACAATCAGCAGGGTTTGTTTTAGTGGGCACGTGTCTGCAGGTAGCATTTGGCAAAGCAGTGTGAATGTCGGAGACCCGATTAGCCACAAACGTCTTCCATCGAGTTGGAGTGGACTGTAGCCAGGCTAGTACCACAGTTGAATCAGTCCAACATATAACAGGAGTTTGTGCTAATTTCAGCGTCTCTTTAACAAATTCAATTGCCCTTACCAATAAGACAGCAGCGCAGAGTTCTAGTCTAGGTACACTTTGGACCTTGAGGGATGCTACTTTCGTCTTTGAATATAAAAGTGAGATCTTCACGGGACCCATGAATGATTCGCCTCTCAAATAAACGACTGCAGCATAAGCGAGATTTGATGCATCCGCAAAGCCGTGAATTTCAAGTCTATGAGGCTCGCCACTTTGTCCCGTCCAACGGGGGATATTGACTCCCTGCAATTCTTTTAATTGTGTCTGATATTGAAGGCAACGTTGAAGGATATTGTTAGGAAGTGGATTATCCCACCCGAGCTTACTCAACCATAATACTTGCATCAATATTTTTACCGATACAGTAACAGGAGAGGCCCATCCTAATAAGTCGAAGACTCTGGAGATTATTGAAAGGAAGGAGCGTTTGGTGAAGGAGTCTCTCTCTTCAAATTGAGTTAAGAATTTAAAGGAATCAGATGAGGGAGTCCAGGTCACTCCGAGGACTTTAAGACAATCACTTTCTCCTAGAGGTCTGTACGTAGCTAGGCCATAGTCGGTTTCTGGGATGCCTACCAATAGCCTTGGATCATTACTGGCCCATTTTCTAGGGCGGAAATCACCCGCCAAGAGCAATTGAGTTAGTTGCTCACGCATTTGCTTTAAAAGGATTAAGTCTTCCGCCCCGAATAAGAGGTCATCAACATAGACGTCTTCCTCAAGAATTGGCGAGGCTAGTGGGAAACGTTTTCCTTCGTCAAGTGCCAGTTGTTTAAGGACTCTATTTGCTAAGAATGGCACTGAGGCAGTACCATAAGTCACCGTTAGCAATATATAGGCCATGAGGTCGGCCTGAGGATGTCCTCTCCAGAAGATACGTTGGTAATCCAGAGGAATGTATTAGTATCTGGCGGAACATCTTTTCGATGTCAGCCGTGCACACATATTTATGCATGCGCCACCTTAGGATTAGTGAGGGTAGATCGGCCTGAAGTTTTGGTCCGACCATTAGATAATCGTTCAGAGACGAGTGATTGGAAGAAGTTCGCGAGGCATTAAATACTACACAAACCTTAGATGTTTGACTACCTTCCTTGATAGTCGCATGGTGAGGAAGAAACACGGTTTGAGACTTGCTAGCATCGGAAGGACATACCTTCTCCATGTGCTTGAGGGTCTCGTATTCGTGCATGAAAACTCTATATGCCGAATATAATGACGGTTGCCGAACGAGTCTCGATTCGTTGGAAAGAAAGATCCGCTTTGCTATAGGTTCCGTATCGCCAATGGGGATTGGAGTAGGTGTATTGAAAGGGAGTCGTACTATGTACCTTCCGTCTACTCGTCTAGAGTGTGTATTCTGAAAATGGGATTCGCATTGAGTTTCCTCCTTTGTCTGTAGCGTTCGTCTAGGAATCTCTTCTAATTCCGAAAATTTACGAATGGAGTCGTTTAAAGATTCTAACAGTGAGACCTGATTTACAAGAACACGAGTGTGATTGGCTAGGAGTGGGGGATCCGCAACTGGTCCAGATACGATCCATCCAAATATGGTATGTTGTGCAAAGGGATAACCAGAAGGTCCTTTAATTAGTCCGTCTCGTAACATTGATCCGAAGTTATCAGCTCCTATCAAGAGTTCGATACGTCCTTTACCGAATGGGTCTGGATCCGCCAGGGTTAACTTATTCAGAAAATTCTTATCGTTCTCAATAGGTGTTGATTTCGGTAGATAATCTGTTAATCGAGGCATAATTAGAGCAGAAATAGTTAGTACAGGACCTAACTGAGAGCACAGTTCGACGGTAATTTTTGCGATGGATTAACTAAGCCGGCAGGCTTCCCGCCGACACCAGAGACTTGAACGGATGCCGGTTCTCGTTCGGTTCTTTGATAATTTGAGCAATGGATTCTGAAATAAAGGTAGCTTGAGATCCTTGGTCAAGTAGTGCTCTGACTCGCACAGATCTCCCATGCTTTCCTTTAATTAGGACTAGAGCTGTCGGTAATAATATAGAATTGATTGTTTTTCGAGACGAAGTATTGCTAGATAAACTGGCGGTACTTTCCTTTTCAGTTACATCATGTTTGACAATCGATTGGCTACCCGCCGTATTGTCTAGTGAGTTAGTAGACTATGGAGGATCATTCTTATAGCTTACTAGATCGCGATGGATTAAGGAGTGGTGTCGCTGCTTACATAACGTACACACATGCTTGCTCTTACATTCCTTAGGAAAGTGGCCTTTACGCATACAATTAAAGCAACATTTATTTTGTTTCAAAATTTCTACTCGCTGTACTACAGACAGTTTCAAAAACTCCTTACAATGGTTTAAAGGGTGATTACCTTGGCAACAGACACAAGATATGTCGCTCGCTGCGACCTGATGGGATTTAATACTGCCTGATTTTGGAGATTTTTTACTTTCAGGTTTATTAGAATTACAATTCGGAACGATTGCCTCGAGGGCTCTGATTCTGGAAGTAAGGAATGCCTCAAGTCTCTCATACGAAGGGATATCAGTTTCCTCACCGAGCGCTAGCTCCCAATCTCGTCTCGTAGATTTGTCTAACTTAGAAACGATAATAAAAACTATAAGGTCTTCCCACTTATCGACCGGTCTAGCAAGATTAAGTAACGCATTATAAATTATTATCACAGGATTTATCGCGAAGAATCTGCAAATCAGAGAGAGAGATAAAGCCAACACTAGGTATCTCTAGGAACGCTTGGAGATGTGCATTTACTATCGCGCGAGTATTATTGAAACGCTTCTTAACGAGTTCCCAAGCGGAGCTGTAGTTAGCGTCGGTGACCGAAATATTAGACAAAAGAGAACTAGCAGCACCGGTTAAATTCGCCTTGAGGTAGTGCAACTTTTGCACATTAGATAGATCAGCCCGATTCGATACTAAAGATTCGAACATATTATGAAAATTAGCCCATTTAGTTAATTCACCGTCAAATTTCGGAATGTCAATTCGTGGAAGGTGGGCAGCAGAAACTTTTATCTCATGCGAAAAACTGACTCATCTAAACTACCTTGATTAACGGCAGGTTGCAATTTCTCAAGGCTATCAGACATCGTATCTAACGTTTCTTCGACAAGATCGCAAGTACTCATAAACTTATCTGTTGTAAAGTAATCATGCTGTTTTCGCGTCTCTGCATTTGCCAGGGCGCTGATTTTGATGTGTCGTTGTTGACAGGTGTTCCAATAGTCCTTGATAGCAGAAATGCGGCTCCGAACTGCCGCGGCTGTCTTCTTCGGCTTAGCTAGCTTGCCAAAATTTATCTGGCAGCGTTGGATCAATTTAATTGTAGTATTCTGCGCTTCGATCAATGCTGAGAATTCCTCCATGACTAGTGACAACGATATCGATTGTCAATTATCACTTTGTTTAACACTGGGTGAATACCGTCGCTATGTAATGTAAATTTATCGCTTTATCACTTATTATTTAATTGTCAATAGGATTCCTTAACAAGTGAGAGCGATGTAAATACTTTAGAAAGGAATGAAATTTTACTCGTGTTATTGTGAACGATACGAGATCATCACCGGCGTATCACGTGATTGCGGGGAGAAGGTAACGCCCACGTTATAACACTCACTATGATCTTGTTGTCTATTTATGCTAATTTAAAACTATATAATTATTGGTTCTTTCAGTGCATATAACTGCATCACTTTGTCACTCACTCTCTCTCTCTCTCTCTCTTTCCTACTTACTTTGTAAATATTTCGGAGTCTGACGACTAACAATCAGAATGCAGGTATACAAGGTATCTCCTGAGAGAGCGGGGGAAGAAGAGAGAAGAGTCGGTAAACTCACTAGATGCACTAACTGTCTTTCGGCGCACATTCACTCCGAAATCGTTCGTTGAATTATTCTCTTCCGTTCGCTCCGATATCCGGCTCGAAGGACCAATTTTTCTTATGTATAGGATTTTACTCGATTTGAGCAGGTGCGGTCGACTGGAAGCAGTCTTCGGAGGATCCGATTCAGGAAGTAGAATAATTAGTAAGAGTGATTTTTGTATGATAAGTTTTAATTGAATTTATTACTTGTAAAACTGATCTTAATAATTTCTACTGCTGTCGTTGACAATGAGTATCGGTTCGATTGCTGTCGTCAGACTAAATTCACTTCAACGATTTAGATGCGGGTCTCTCGTAACTCGGGCTCACCGATATCGCGTGATTGTTCGAAGAAACTAATAGGAACTCAGATTCACGGAGAGACCACATTCCTTACCTTATAAGGAGAGCGTGATCTCTTATTATTCAGCTATCAAGCATGAATATTTCACGTGATGGCGAATTCCGAAATAATACGAATAAGGGAGATATCACAGGTTTCACACGTGTAAAGGAGAGGCGTTAGTATTTTTCAATTTAATTTCGAAGATCAATTTGACTCTCTCTCAAGCGGAAAAACGAAAAATAGTTTCAAATAAATAATCAATGATTGACCGTAACACCCTGCGCAAAATATTCCCTCCGGTAGAGGAAGCTCGAGGGGAGGGAATTGAGATATCAGCCAGTCGCGAAACTAGTCATTGCTCAATTCTCTCTCGGGGAGAAAAAACTCTGTCTCGGAATCGGACGATTCGTCATCGATCTCGATCAATTCTGGATCGCACGATTCTCGTTCCAAGAATCTCTCTTTTCTTCCGAGGTCGTGTAGTTCTTCCTCGAGAAGGGACTCAGGGCGGTGAGTGGAGGAGAAGGGGAAATCCCCGAGGATGACAGTTGAAGCGGAGGACGGGGATCTTGGAGGAGAACTGATTTGTTCTGGAAGAAAACAAGGGGAATCGGAGAGGGGGACCGGAGAATATCGGGGACTGTAGGGATCGGATATATCGCTATGAGTGTCGCTGTTACTATTATCTACGCTGTTGTTTATTGAGGATGAAAGAACGTATTCTGCCAAAGCCCGAGCCAATTGTTTTCTAATTCTCCTCTTGCGACGATTCCGTTTATGTTTAATCGCCGTTCGCGATCTTCGTTTATTGGTATTCTCCACTGAGAGAACAATAATAAAAATAGTGGAGGGAAGAATCGCAATTAATTGAGAAACAATTCTTGGGTTTAGTTTAGTCACAGTTTGATTTAAAATTTATATATAAAAGTTTGTATATCTAAATATGTATATACATATGTAATTTTTTTCTTGACGGGAATAAAGACGTGGGGAGAAATTGGTGAGGAAAAGTCACGGATCCAATGCTGCGAAAGCAAAGAATCCGGAGCGACTATTGGAAAAATCACGGATCCAATGCTGCTAAAGCAACGAATCCGGAATGATTGTTGGAAAAATCACGGATTCAATGCTGTGAAAACAACGAATCCGGAATGACTTGTTAAAATAAAGGAAGGAAATCACGGATCCGATCCTGCGGAAGCAGTGAATCCAGGATGATTTACTGAGGTAAAAAAAGGGGTCACGGATGGGAGATTTAAAAAGAATTTTAATTGTTAAATTCCGTTAATTGATTAAAGTTTTAGTGATTAACTAGATTCAGATTCGGATAATTAATTAAGTTTTAATTTATGATAAATATATATAAAACCTTAAAACCCAAGTGTTGTTTCAAAACTACAGAGAAAGAGTATAAATGGAAATTTGAGATATTTAGATCACTTACTACTTGCTGAAGTGACGACAAGATTTTTATGCGATTGGCTCGGGTGAACATGGTCCTCGTTGTTTCCGCTCGGTCAGATCGTGAGCACTGCGCTTGAGTTTATAACTCGCGTGTTTCGCACTTACTTCAAGAATTCGGTTAATAGTTGATAATAAATGGTCAATAGTATATTCTTAACGGTGAATCTCAAGGTGATGTTTGATAATGATACTCGGTAATAGTGATGCTCGATAGATGGTACACTAGTGATGATGGATGAAAAAATCCTCGGTTTATATTGCGTTCTTACTTGCCCCTTCCATGGGGTAATTTGTGGTAATATTGTGAGTCAGAGGGCGTCCTCTAAAATGGGGAGAATCTTAGAATTTATCGACGATATTTATTTAGTATTAATTTTGATCGGTTGTGTGACTCTTATTCTAGTACAGAGTTCACGGAAATTAACGGGTTGTTTACTTCTATTGCATTGGGCGCTCGTCTATCGGCTTACCTTTATCAGAAAGGTGAGACAAGCGTTTTTCTGATCTCTAGCTTATGGTTGCGTATATTCTATTTGCTTAGATTTCTTAATTTCTATCATTGGTTAATCTTTATCAGAAAGATGAGGCAAGCGTTTTGCGGATTTCTGACTGATGGTTGCGTATATTCTATTTGCTTAGATTTCTTAATTTCTATCGTTGGTTAATCTTTATCAGAAAGGTGAGGCAAGCGTTTTTTCGGATCTGTCGCTTTCCTTATTGTAATTTGTTACGACAATCCATGTTTCGAAATTAGAACGCAATCGAAAATAGGAACGAACGCGCGTTTGTTCGAGTTAAGAAAGAAAAGAATCGTGGAGTCCACAGGACGTAACATCTTCATTTTCAATAATACTGCATTCCCGTAGGCTTTGTTCAAATGTCATATTCGCAGCAAGGCAGTAGGTAATAAGAACGCAGGTGGCTGCAGATGTATGACATCTTTCCAATCACGTATTATGAGCTACTGTAGCTGAATGATTATAGGAGCTTTTTTTGACATATAAATTCGCCACATATTAGTCGCGATTCGTACAGAGTCATTTGTTTCTTATGTTAAGAGCAGTATCTTTCGTTTGGAATTAAATCATTATCTCGTAACCATTGTAATGTATTTGGGCGATTTGATAAAATTGTACCTAATGTGAATAAATTATACTTGCGATCCATTGTGGTACGATTTCAAAATATAATGTTAACAAGTATACGTGTATACTGTACAATAAAACTGCAATTTGTTACCAAACAAAATGTTTCAGCAAATATTTTTTTATAGTTGTACTAGAAGGTACATACAAGAAATGAGGGCCAGTCTCTATATGTATTTGCCGTGATAGATTTGGATTGCAGGAAATGGAAAGCGTGGGCCGTGTCGTGCTAGCGTCTAGTAGCAGCGGCGCTAGTGTTCAGCGTTCTTTGCTTGAAATACTAGTTTTAAATTTACATTCACACTATTGTAACGTCCTCGGATCGGCTTCGATATTTCGCTCTGCGGCTCACTCTCACAACACACTCGCGCCCGCAAAATAAATGATAACACTTATTTTAAAAAGATAACTCAGAAACTTTTAATAAGGAATAATTAACACAACAGAACAAGGAACAAAGGGCAATTAAATTAACGTGTGCGAGATGCGTCTGAACGACAGGCCGGCTGTCACACGACTCTCTCAAAATGGCGACTCTCTCAAAATGTCCGACTTGTTTGACAACAACTCTCCGAGCAACGCGCTCGGAGACGATCCTCCTCTTATGATTCAATTTCGGATGACTGATACTTCCACGAAGAACAAATATAACGGGTCGCAAATAATAACAGATCGCAAGGACGTAACATTGCTCTCCCTCTATAAATTTGTCGTCCCGACAATTCTATGGGATATTTTTGACTTTCTAGAGATCTTCTCAGCGCTGCTGTAGATCTCAATATCCTTCTTTAGTGCCAAAACCGGGCATTTGCCAATCGACATCCTCCAGGAAATGGTCAGTTTCCAAGATGTCAACTCCAAGAAAAGATCCCGACATTCTCCTTGAAAAAACGAAGTCCTTACTGCAGTAATCATCCTGTATGCGAATCTGCATTGACGTCCAACTATAGAACGTTTTCTCGCCCGCCTTCTGGATTCTGTTCTTCGGACAAGGGGGGGGGAACTTCCGTGGTCCCATCGTCTACAAGGACTCCCCAAGTCCCTACTTCAGCATTTACCCTGAGTCCCGCGGAAAAACCACGGCACAAAATCGCAAGCGAGGTAGTCTTCTTAAGGTTTTCGGAAGATTTCTTTGGAATGATGTTCTTTCCGATGTTCTTTCCAGTTTTCTCAAATTATAGATCTCACAAAAAGAAATCCTATGAAACAAAATCAACTCTGCCAGAATAATTGTGTTTAATTTTTATATTTTATTAAATTCGGGCCTCGGATGAATCAATCTCTTATTTTTCTTTCACAAAAAGACGCTAACCTATCTGCGTGTACTACTTTCTTTTTGTGTCGGTTGGATTTTTGTATACAAAAAACTACATCATTAAGTTTTTTAATAATTATATAAGATCCTTCCCAATAACTTTGTAGCTTAGGAGCTCTTCCTATCTTCCTTCGAGGATTATATAACCAAACTTTTGCCCTTCTACAAAAATTTGCCTAACCTTTCGATCATAATAATTTTTCATTCTATTAGATTGAATTTTCATATGCTGCCTAGGATTCTCATGTAATTTACCTAATTTTTCTTGCAATCTACTAATATAACCACCGATTGTCCCTTCTGATTCGTCATTAGGCAAAGATCCCCGCAGAAGATCTAAAGAAGTCTCAAATCTCGAGCAAAACATAATTCAGCAGGAGTTGCTCCTGTAGTTTCATGTTTCGAAGATCTATAGGCCAATAAATACATCGGAATCCAACGATCCCAATCCCTCTGATTTTCTTCAATAAACTTTGCTAAATAATTTAAAATAGTTCTCTGTTGACGTTCCACTTGTCCGTCAGATTGGGGATATAAAGCTGTGGTTCTAGTCTTCTTAATTCCTAGCAAACATGCAAGCTCCTGAAACAATTTTGATTCGAAATTCTTCCCCTGATCTGTATGCAATTCGAGAGGAACACCATATCGCGTAATTATTTTATGAACAAAAATCTCTGCCACTGTGGTTGCTTTTATATTTTTAAGAGGAAACGCTTCTACCCATTTTGTAAAACAGTCAATGATAACTAGCAGATATTTATTTCCCGAAGAAGTGGAAGGAAGTGGACCAAGAACATCCATTTGCATTCTTTCAAATGGTGCTCCAACATTATAAGTTTGCATTGGAGATTTTCCTTTATCTGAGGGACCCCTCTTTGCTATACAAACTTCACAAGATTTACACCAATTTTCCACATCCTTTTTACAAGTTGCCCAATAAAATCGTTTGCGAATCTTCTCTAAGGTCTTATTATCGCCAAAATTACTTCCAGATGGAGAATCATGAGCCTCCTCCAAGATTTCTCGAATTTCCTTATGAGGAACTATCACCTGAAAAACATTTGTTTTAAGGTCTGAAGATACCCACTTTTTATACAAGACTCCACTTTCTACAATAAGAGAATCCCAATAATTCAAATAAATTTTGGCTGACATATCCTTATCAGCCAGATTCTGCCACACTGGTCGTTTTCCAGTCTCTTTTCCCAGAAGAAAAATTGAGACAATGGGATCTTCTAATTGTTTCGCCCGCCATTTCTGACAATTTTCGATACCAAATATAATTCTACTAACTACTTTTTCCTCTCTTGCCTCGACTCTGGTACAGTGGTAGCAAGAAACCTCTGCACAAGGACATCTAGATAGACCATCTGCATTTTTATGCAGTTTTCCTTTCCGATAAATAACTTCAAAATCATACTGCTGAAGACGTTCTAACCAACGTGCTAATTGTCCTTCCAAATCTCTGGAAGACATTAACCATCGTAAAGAAGTATGATCAGTTCGAATTAAAAACCTTTGACCATACAAATAATGATGAAAAGATTTTATCGAATCGACAATTGCCAAAAGTTCTCGCCGCGTTACACAATAGTTTCTTTCTGTTTTGCTGAAAACTCTACTAAAATACGCTATGACCTTTTCTGATCCATTTTGCATTTGAAACAATACCGCACCAATTCCATGATTAGACGCGTCGGTATCAAGAATAAATTCCTCTTTCTCTAAAGGAAAAGATAATATCGATGAAGAAATCAATTCCCGCTTTAAAGTTTCGAATGCATCCTGACACTGTTCATCCCAATTAAAGGGCCTAGCGGAGTAAGCATGTAAAATCTGCCCTTGATCATACAGAGCTGACATTAATGTCACAAGTTAGTACCAATATGATAAAACTTTCCACCAAATATTATTTTAAAAAATTCATTTTTTTAGGAGTTATGGAGGGAGAAAGTAAAATCAAAAAATGTATTTTTCTCGAAAACCGATTCTTGACCGATTTTGATGAAAAAAATATGTTATGTAGACTAATAAAACTAATTAACAAAAAAAATTTCCAAAATGTTTGCCAAAAAAAAAACACCAAAAAAAAATTTTTGAATTTTTGAATATTTTTTTAAGGGTGATATTTTAGAGGTACCATTTTGAAATTTTTACGAAAATTTCTCTTAAGTGTCCACTATAACATACATTTTTTTCAAATTTTTTAAAATGGTGGAACATAGTTAAAAATACGAAAATCGTAAGCGTCGCGTCACTCCGGCTTAAGCACAGTGCCATTCCGCGTTGCGGGTGTTCAATGTGACTTTAATAGCACATATGTACGTCTGCAATTAGCCTATAATATGTATACTTTTTAATTTTTATATTTAAAAACTGCAATCTGCAAAACCAGTATATGCTGCATATGTATCAACAACATGTAGATACATATATCCGCACCTAGCGGCTGCAAAGCTAACTGCGTCGTGTGCACCGCGATTGACTGTAATATGTATCGCCGCCGCTAGGCGCTACCACTTACACTTAGCGCTGCAATTACAAAAATGGGTTTTGGTTTGGTACACTAAATATCTAGCCGGCAAGATCAGCTACAGCAGGTTGTAATACGGAACATTATATAGCAGTAGGTTTGGCCATAACTGGGATCTGTTGATATCTTTTATTAGATCTCTTTAGAGCGGAGTTTTTTTCGCGGATACTTTTTATTTTGTACAGAACTTGGGTTTTGTCTCTTAAAGCTAGTATTGCTTTATGTATATGTACTTGTGTTTACGTATTTAAGTCTTATTTTTATATTGTGCATAGGACTTGTACGTAATCATTTCTAGTGTGTATTTTGATTGCATAAATAAGATGTCTTTAAATGCCATCGTGCACTTAAAATGTGCTGGTTGCGACATCTTTTTTAAAAAAAGTGGAGGTAGAAAAAAACTAGTAGGGAGTACAGAAGAAGCACATTCTCTTTCTAACTTATTAAATAAAACTATATCTGTCAATGATATTTTATGTAATAAATGTCGATTATCTACTTATAAAATTAAAAAAAAACCCCGACAGATTATCAGAATGTGAAACAGATCTTCAGGTTGAGTCTACTACGGATCCAACATTTCAAATTGCAGTAAAATCTAAAAAAGACGTTTCGGATATCGAATATATTCAAATTCCTCTCCAAAGAACTGTCTCTACTCATAACTATTGCTGCATTTGTTCTTCGAGAAAAGATCTGATTGTTATTCCTGAAGAAGCTCGTATACAATCATATTCAAAAAGAAAAATATACATTCCAGTTGGCAACAGGTGTTGTAAAAGTCATGTAATTAAGAATAGACTTTTTGAAGATCTCAGTCTTTTGAAAGTGCACTCCAACATATCAAGTCTTAGTGTAGCAGAGTTGTCCAAATTGATGGAAACTCTTACTGTCAAGTGTGATTCCACATTATTCGATCAAGTAGGCGAAAGTAGTTTGTCAGAAAAACAACTTCTGATCTTTACAGGATTGACATGGGATAATCTTAATGAATTAAAGGATATGATGACTTCGTTAAGAAATAGTAAATCGCGTTATGTCATTCAAGCTTTAGTTGTTTTTCTTTTTAAACTACGCACGGGTAATTCCAATAAAGTGATAAGTTCCATCTTTCAACTAGAATATGAACAGTCAGTATCTGATTATTGTGGAAGTATTATGAAATCTTTTGAAAGGGACATCTTACCAACTCGCTTTGGTTTACAAGCTCTAAATAGAGATGATATTATCAACAATCATACTACCACAATAGCGAAAAAATTATTTGATGTCCAAGAAAACATGTTTTTGATTTGCGATGGTACGTATGCGCGACATCAAAAAAGTACTAACTCGGAGTACCAAAGAAAGTCTTTCTCTGGTCAGAAGAAAGTACCTCTTTGCAAACCTTTTACCATCTGTGTGACTGACGGATATGTCGTTGATATGGTCGAACCGTTTCTCGCAAATCAAAATGATGCGGACATTTTGAAAATTATCATGGAAGAACCAAATGGTTTGTCCAAATTCTTAAAAGAAGGTGATACTTTCGTTCTTGATCGCGGTTTCCGAGATATAAAGTCTGATTTGGAAGAAAAAAAATTTAAAGTATTGATGCCAGCTTTAAAAGGAAAGCGAAAGCAGTTGACGACAGAAGAATCAAATCAATCTCGGTATGTAACTAAAATTCGTTGGGAAGTAGAATCTGTTCATGGCGTATTAAAACAAAAGTATCATCTTCTAGATCACAAACTTGATAATAAGTTGTTGCCTAACGTTGGACTTTATTTCAGGATAGCGTCTTTTTTAAATAATACTTTTGGAAAAAGACTTGACTCCGATGTAGACACTTTTGACGAAGTTGTTCAAAGGATGCATACTCGAAAAAGTGTCGAAAATATTTTAGCTATTGAAGCTGAAGAAAAAGGTTGGTTTCGACGAAAACTTCCTTTCCAAAGTATTACATCTAAGGACTTATTAGATTTTCCGGAAATGACAGAAAGAGATTTGAAAATATTTTTCACAGGATCTTACCAACTATCACAATCGGTATCATATTTGGCGGAAATGATCGATAAAAACGGAGAACTCAATATCAAATTTGTAAAAAATGAGAAAAATGTGCTTAAAGTTGAAGTTCAGTCTCGACACGTTTCTCGCACAAAATACCGGTGTTTTTTAAGGTATACACCTAACAGCACAGGAATTTCTGGAGTAACACATTACGCATGTGAATGCGTTAATGGGCTACGAACAATTGGATGCTGCTGTCATATTGCCGCAATTATATATTATTTATCTCATGCAAGATATTTAGCGAAAATTTTGAAACCAGCAGAAATACTGAGCGATCTGTTTAAGAAAACAAATAACATTCCAGTAATAGACAGCGATAGTGAAGAAGATTAAATAAATCGTAGGTGTAGTGAGAGACAAGGGGACTCACATTCAAAAAGCACCCAGATTTTACGGAAACATAGTGAGAGGCAAGGGGACTCACGTTAAAAAAGCACCCCGATTTTACGGAAACATAGTGAGAGACGAGGGGATTCACGTTAAAAAAGCCACCCCGATTTTACGGAAACATAGTGAGAGGCGAGGGGACTCACGTTAAAAAAGCCACCCCGATAAGGAATTTAAAACCGTACTGCAACCTCCACGTGGTAAACTCTGGAAACTATAAAAATTAAAAAGTATACATATTATAGGCTAATTGCAGACGTACATATGTGCTATTAAAGTCACATTGAACACCCGCAACGCGGAATGGCACTGCACTGTGCTTAAGCCGGAGTGACGCGACGCTTACGATTTTCGTATTTTTAACTATGTTCCACCATTTTTAAAAATTTGAAAAAATGTATGTTATAGTGGACACTTAAGAGAAATTTTCGTAAAAATTTCAAAATGGTACCTCTAAAATATCCCTCAAAAAAATATTCAAAAATTCAAAAATTTTTTTGGTTTTTTTTGGCAAACATTTTGAAAATTTTTTTTGTTAATTAGTTTTATTAGTCTACATAACATATATTTTTTTCCTCAAAATCGGTCAAGTGGTTTTCGAGAAATATACATTTTTTGATTTTACTTTCTCCCTCCATAACTCCTAAAAAAATGAATTTTTTAAAATAATATTTGGTGGAAAGTTTTATTATATTGGTACTAACTTGTGACATTAATGTCAGCTCTGTATGATCAAGGGCAGATTTTACATGCTTACTCCGCTAGGCCCTTTAGAATCATTTTCCGTTAAAATGTAAAGCGGTTTGCCAAAAGAGAAAACCCTCTCACAAACTTTCGATAATAGAAGCAAAATCCTAAAAAGCTTCGAATCTGTTTTTTAGTTTTCGGAATTGGCCAATTATCCACTGCAGCTATCTTTTCTGGATTTGTAGTTATACCTTTTTCCGATACAATGTGCCCTAAATATTTGACTGCTGTATTTAATAAATTACATTTCTTAGAATTCACCTTCAAACATTCTTCCCGTAAACGAAGAAAAACATTTCTTAAATTTTCGATTATCTCCGAAAAAGTCTTTCCGAAAATGATGACGTCGTCTAAATAAACTAAGCAAATTTCTAATAAATAATTTTGCAAAACTTTCTCCATAAGTCTTTCAAAAGTTGCAGGCGCATTGCATAATCCAAAAGGCATAACAGTAAACTGCCATAAACCGTTGCCAATCGAAAAAGCCGTCATTTCTCTATCTTGAGGACAAACTTTAACTTGCCAATATCCACTCTTTAAATCTAATGTTGAGAACCACGAATTTCCCGAAAGACGATCAAGGGGGTCGATTCTGTATCTAAAATCTAGTGAAAATGCTAAAAGTGAGCGGTTGCCGCGATTCAGTAACTTTCATCATGGTGAAAATGTGAGCCATCTCACGGGAGTTCGTTCGACAAGAAATTTCTTGTCGAATGGTGAAATCCGAGAGTGAAAGACTGTGAGATAGAGCGAGAGTAAAATCATAGCGTCGTGACGCGTTTTTGACAGTTTATAAAAGGTTAAGTGTCGTTGCTTTGTTTATAGTTCTCATAGTCGTGTTCATGTTAACATTTTGTTCATTAAAGAACATTAAAGAATTATAATAGTTAATCGAAAATTTGTGCTTCCGTTTATTTCGTTTTTGTCATTGTTTTGTGGACGTAATCCTCACGCACCGTTTACAGTTCGTTGCATAAATTACTTTTTTTGTGTGCTTTTATAAATGAAAGCTTTTATGAATATAAATATAATTATATTTTTTTTTTACTAAAAAGTATAATTATATTTTTACTTATTAAAAGCTATACAAACTTTCCTTTCTCTCTTTTTTATTTTTGACGAAAATTATTTTTATCTCTCATTTTGTATATATAACTCTAAATATATATATCTAAAATGTGTGTGTAAATGTCATCTATTTTAAGTTCAACAATATTGTTTATTAAATCTAATTGACATTAATAACGGCATAAAATTTTATTTTATTATATTATTACATAAAAAAGTTTCTTTGTTTACTTATATGTATATAGAGTGCTTTTTTATTTAATTTATTCAAGTCCAAATTATATACAAAAAACATATTGATCCCAACAAATATATATTTACTAATAATACATAAATCATAAATATTGTTTTCTAATGAATAATCATGTTTCTGTTATCTTATTCTTTTATTATGCAAATGTTTTTATTTGAAATGTATTTTTTAAATTAATACTCGCGCACAAGCATTTTGAAAAAATCTGAACATGGCTAATTGATGTATTCTATAATTGTGTTGTAGCGCCGAAAATTTATTCGCAACAGTTGTAAAAGCTGTTTTTTAAATGATGAACCTTCAAACATTTGTGATTATTATTTTAGGTACAGTTTCTGTACGTACAAAACGTCTTTCCCCACACTAGCCAATCTAGTGATTTCGTATTTTCAATTCGTATTTTCACTACGTTACAGAATCGCGCAAACTAATTCACGTGAGATGAAAGTGCGAGAAGTGAGTGATCTCACTTGAGTTACAGAATCGACCCCTAGGATATCATTTATCCTAGGAAGTGGATAGGAATCTTTTACTGTAACCGCATTCAACTTTCTGTAATCTATACAAAACCGAATTGAACCATCTTTTTTCTTTACCATAACCGCAGGAGAAACCCAAGGATTATGAGACTCTTCTATTACTCCCTGACTTTTCATTTCCTCAATTATTTTATTTACTTCTTCCCTCATGTGAATGGGAATACGTCGAGGAGTTTGTTTAATCGCGGGTTTGATTATTATAAATTTATCTTATGCTGTACAACATCACAGTTTCCTACCACAATTTCCTCAGAGGAAACGTCCTGAAATTCTTCAAGAAAATCTCTCTTCTGCGTTTCATCTAAATTTAAACTATTCCTCTCATACAAGTCTCTTAATTCATGCGGAATTTTTGTTTCGAAATTTCCTATTCGCGAACATTCTAATTCAATGAGATCTTCCTTTTCCGGAATATTTCCTAAGACAGATTCAAATATCTCCTCTAATCCTACTTTCGAAAGAAAATCCATCCCTAACAGACATTCATCTACAATATCTGCTACGAAAACCATTATTTCTTCAGAAAATTTTCCAAGATCAATTTTAACTCCTACTTTAGATTTTATAGGAACTCTTTCCCCTGTTGGATATTTTAAGAAACTTTTATCTATTAAAATCCTTTGCTTAGGTTCTTTTAATAATCGCTCATTAATAATTGAAACATCCCGTGTCAATTTTAAATTTACAGAGTTTTCCATCAACCTTTCCCTGATAACAAAAATAATTATTATTTTTCTCAATTCTACTTATTCTATAACTTTTTAAATCCATTGCTTCTTTCGGAGCATTTACTATACAAGTCGAACCCGCCCCGCTAAATCCGACCAATTTTAGTTTTCTCCTTTTTTTTGAAATTTTCGGACAATCTGAACGGTAATATTCAACAGCTCCGCAGTGCCAACATTCTATTTTATCTTTCTTATTGTAATTTTTATTATTCCTAAAATTACTTTCCTTGTTTGTTTTATTTTGTACTTTCTCTTCCTTTTCTATCTCCTTTGAATTTTTATTATTAAAGTATTTATTATTTCGCTTCAAACCATTTTCGTTATTTCGATCTCTATTTTTCTGAAAAGTATTTTCATTTATGACCCTAATAGTCATAGCTTGCTCTTTTGCCATTTTTAAGGAAGTTATTTCCTCCAATTGTAAGGTTCTTTTAATGAATCCATCATTAATCGCGTTAATAAATTGTGCGCACGCTATCTTTTCGCGAATTTCTTCTGGGCATTCAGGATAAGCTAACTGTGCTAATCGTTCTACATCCCCTCCCAGAGTAGTCAATTCTTCTCCAAATTTCTGTCGTCGATTCGTAAATTGAATATAATACGTTCTTAACAAATGACCCTCGCCAAAACGCAATTCTAATCTAGATTTCAAATCCTCAAATTTTAATGTCTCTATTTCCTTAACATAGTCAAGCACCGATCACGCTTTTCCCCTTAAACTAGATGTTAGCGCGACTAATTTTGAATCTTCCGTCCATTTATTCGCTCGCGCATTTAAATCAAATTGAGTAAAAAATTCTCTTAATGACCCTGTTCCATCGAAAGTATCCGGTTTCAATTTATAGCCCAAATTTACATTCGCGGACGCGCACGATTCATTTCGCATCGGAATTTCACAATCGTTTTCGGGTATAGCAATATTATTAGAGCGACTTATCTGATTAATCTCCTGTTCTAAACGGTGCAGCGTCTCGTCCCTCTGCCGTAACTCCGTCTGCATTTGCTCTCGCTCCAGCCTCCGCTCTTCTCAGAGCTAACCAAGTTCGTGCAAAATTGCGCGCAACGTTTCCGTCTCGGATGTCATCGACGGGGTTTGTGAACGCGGTATCCTTGGAGTTTGCGCCGTTGTCATCTTATCTATTTCTCGTTTCTTTGCCGTTCAGATCCCGGACGAGCCCCCAAAAATGTAACGTCCTCGGATCGGCTTCGGTATTTCGCTCTGCGGTTCACTCTCAAAATACACTCGCGCCCGCAAAATAAATGATAACACTTATTTTAAAAAGATAACTCAGAAACTTTTAATAAGGAATAATTAACACAACAGAGCAAGGAACAAAGGGAAATTGCAATTAAATTAACGTGTGCGAGATGCGTCTGAACGACAGGCCGGCTGTCACACGACTCTCTCAAAATGGCGACTCTCTCTCAAAATGTCCGACTTGTTTGACAACAACTCTCCGAGCAACGCGCTCGGAGACGATCCTCCTCTTATGATTCAATTTTGAATGATTGATACTTCCACGAAGAACAAATATAGCAGGTCGCAAATAATAACGGATCGCAAGGACGTAACACTATTATGGAATAACTTTCAGTATTTTGAGTTCTGAACGTAGTTCTAAAACCGAGGCGCAATTACATAGAGCTGTATATTAAATTAGAATGATAATGTACCCCAACGTAGTAAATGGGCTTAAAGTTTAATGACTTTATTAAAATAAAGAGAATTGTCAAATTACGTTTTTCTCGTAAAGTACTGCTTTTACATTAACAGTGTATAAAACATAAAAGTTGCGTTTTTAAGAGGTACAACTTTTATTTGGAATTTTTTTCTACTAGAATCAATATTTATTAAGATAATGAAAAAAATATACAAAAAACCATTTATCCTTCATTTTGACCTTGAAGATGACCTTGTCGCCAATTTTCATTGTCATATTCGTAATCAGCGCGTCAAAATACAATAGTATACGAAATTTCAAAACAATCGGAGGTATAAACTTTTCGGAAGTTTATCCTTAACTAATAACAGAGATCAGGCCTTCTATTGTACAATAGAGCAGGAATACTAAATGGATTCTCGATTGGTTGTTATTATTTAGCGTATTGCTAAATACGCGTCATGTGAATCAGGTATCAGTACTTTGCATGTAAGAATGTGTGAAGCGTAATGTGTGTAGCCATATGCACACGGTGAGGTTAAAATCGCAGTAAATAACATCGTCCTGTTGTTAATCACCGATAATATACTGTCGAATAAAAAGTATTGAACTACTAATAATCGAGCAGATATGTACGAAACCATGCTATCTTCACGGGCGTGCGTGAAGATAGATCAATTCGCGATTCGTAATTGGCGCGCGCTATCAGAAGCCCCGCGCACTCAGTCGCGCGCGCGCTTTGATTATGCGCGAAAAGGCACATTATCGCTCAGCCGCAGCGCCCAACCAGCGACGCCCACGCGAGTTGACAGTAAAAGCTGTCAAAAGCCGATTCGTAGAATTTGCAGCTGACTTTCGGGAAGGTTCCAACTCGCGCATCAACGGTTGACAAAGACCAGTGATTCGGCAAGGAACCTTCCAGAAAGTCAGCAAGCATAAAACAGGGACAAAGCGAACAGCAGTCGCAGTCGCTCACGTAGTTTCAGCACACACATATATACTCAAATCTCGCACGCATTCAAAATTAACGACACGGCAAATTTCAACAGTAAATCGACATTGGATTACGGACTGAATAATTAACTCGGATTAATTTAGTTACTTTCTTTATATAATTGTTTCTTTGTATGATTTATTTGTTATTAAAAGTGATTTGTGAAACGAGACTGAAATTATCCTTTTACAACCGCGATCCACGTCATACCTTACGTTTCTCAGACACTTATCGAACAAGATACATCATATACATTAATTAGCTTTTGAAGCTTAGAGTCGTTGCATCTAATTTTTCATCCGCAAATACACACACTCACTAATACACATGCATCACCGATTTACGCGAAAAATTGACTTTGGCGTATCGGCAATAGCGTAAAACGCGTAAAATAACTAGGCGGATTTGCGTGTGACATCCCGCCATTTTTCGAAACCATATTTTTGCAAATAATCACATTTCGCTTTTATTTTTATAGTATATCAATTGAATAAAGAACGATTATTTAGCCCGCTTGCTTTTATTCTTATAATTATTTAAAATTATAATAAAACTAATCTCTAGTGCATTTTATTGCTTATCGTTCTTGTTCTATATGATTATTTAGCTTAGGAATTTAAGATATAACGTTCAGTTGCCCAAAGAACTATAATTACCTAGAGTAACTAACAACCAACCAATCAGGCGTCGTCCCAAAACACCAGGACATGCGCGCGCAACACTCTAGAACTAACTTGCGACTATTTTACAAGGATAAACTTGCGAGCGAATTTTGACTCTTTTGCGATGACTCCAGCGATATTATTTAATTGGATTATTCAAGAATATTCTATAAACTTTTTATCCAAAGGATATATGCTTCACGACTTACAGAAACATGAAATACACATAATGATTTGTCTTAAACTTTATTCATAAGTTGAATTTCAAGATTACTAATCTATTCACAAAATACTAACATCACCTTCTCAGATCATGGTTAAACTAAAAGACAGATTATTATGAAAGTGATTTTGTAAACAAATTATAAAATAATATTTGCGATCAAACTTTTTATCGATTTCTGCGACTGTGAACTATTTAAATCCTACTTATTGAACCTTGCGGATAAATATTCGATATAGATGTTTATTTAAATTTAAGAATTATATACGCCTTAACTTATAGAATCACAAATATAATAACTTGCTAAAACAGTTTTCTTTATCACGAACAATTGGAAATAAAAATAAAATATTTATAATATTAAGAGCAAATTATATAAAGGATAATTCTGTAAATTAACAAACTCACTCATAACATGTTCTACGTTATATTAGAAAATTGTATTGAAAATCAAAAGCATTCATACATCAGAAATCTGCACCAAGGACAGAAACGATGCAATAGGAAGATATAATAGTATTAATAGTATTAAATACGGTGTCTTTCGATCATATGCGACCTACCGCATTTGTTATCACCGGATGTATAAACAAATCACGCATCGCTCTCAACCCATCGGTAGCGAAATACTGCAAAATAATTTAGATAACAACTTCTTCTCGGAACATCGGAGACACCTTGAAAGAATCGGCGAATTGCGATTTGCACACAGCCCTAGATTTCCTTGTTTCACGGCTATATAAACCGCCGATCTCGAGGCGCGCGGCTACTACGATTATTACCATTATTACCAGCATTAGTATTTTAGCATTGAGCACACATTAATATTTAGTGTTCAGCATTAGTTTCCAGTAGACACTTTAGATTATTCTTTCAATCTCTCCGATATTCTCTGATACATTTTCTTTGTCAGTCACACATCAGATTTATAAAGTCCAAGTCAATTGTAAAATAAAGTTTGAATATAAAAGACTTTGTGCACATCCGCGTACTTCAATCCAGCCCTCATATTCCGTGACCGAGGTCCTTGAGAGGAAGCAAAGGCTGAGACGCACGCAGCGATTTTGGACATTTAAGGTTCCAGACTCTATACGGTGAGTAATTCTAATTTAGAATAACCATACTTATACAAAGATTTAAGTCTGTAAACGACTGATAACCAGCCACTAATCAACTTACTTCCCATTTCTCCCGTCTCTTAATATCCCGTACGCTTTAGACAATAATCTTAATCATTATATAATAAAAACCTCCCTGTCAAGCGTTAACACGTAACTGACAGTTATACTTAAGTTACCCATCCTTATAATCCTGATCATTATCTATAATTAAAATTCATTTAGATAATATTAGATCTCTTGAATAGAAACAATACTACTGTTATCACTCTGACGTTATATAACTTTCTTTTTTCATAACTCTAGGCACCTCGTTGAGCTAGAATTTGTAAAATAATTCTAGGCTCCTTGCGCTGCCAGGATTCACAAAATATCTAAGCATCTTATTGTGCAGGTATTCATAAAATATTTAGGCACCCTGTAAAGCCAAGATCTATAAAAATTCTAAGCTCCTTGTTGTGCCAGTATTGATGAAATATTTAGGCACCTTGTAGAGCCAAGATCTATAAAAATTCTAAGCTCCTGGTTGTGCCAGTATCGATAAATTATCTAGGCACCTTGTAGAGCCAGAATTTATAAAATGTTCTAGGCTTCTTGTTGTGCCGGTATTGATAAATTTCTAAGCACCCTGCTGAGCCCAAATTCATAAAATAATTCTAGGCTCCTTGTTGTGCTGAGCTTTATAAAATTTCTTTATATCTCTACTTTCACATTCAAAGATTGATAACAGGAGATTTAATATAAGAAATTCTTATGACATATTATAATTCCCTGACTCCATTCAATTCCTCATCTCTTAAAGAGTTTTGATCTTTAATTTATAACTAACTGCACGATAGTAATAAGCTCACGAATATCAACGATTAATTTATCTCTCAACTAAAATCTCTTAATTAATTAATTTCAATATCTTAAACTTTGCATGTTAGATTTTCTTTAAATATTCAATAATTATTTTTTATTTAAAATCCTACCAATTTTAATTTTGTGATTTTATCTAATCTCCTCATCCAACTACATATCTCCCTTATAGATGGTTAACCCGACATGCAAACAAACTAATAACATTTTGGTCAAGCCTGAGAGCACGGTCGCCAATATAGGAGTGACCTGGGGGTCAATCATTAATCTTTTCATGTGAATTTAATTTTACCTATCGATCACGTAAAGGATGAAATCGTGAAAAGTAAAAATTTTTGCAATATTCGTAGTAATTTTTATAAAATTTGTTTATTTAGTGTTTATTATAATACATAAAAATATATTCTGTTGTTACTTTTTTTTGTTTCACGAATACAAATTTTTTTGTGTATACAATTTTAAACAATTATCATACAAAACAAAACTCACTATATTTAAGTACGGAATGAGCATGCGCAATTTTTCACATTTTAGCCATCACGCACATTGACTAAAAAGTGAAAAAATGATGCATACGTATTTCGCATTTATATGGGAAATATTTAGTGATTTTGGGTTAGTTTCATATAATAATAGTGAGCAGTGAGGCGTTTTCTCTTAAAAAGTATAGTTTATGGTTATGATATAATATATACATATGTAATTATATTTCTTTATAAATGTGTGTGTGCAATAATTTATATATTCTTATATTTTTTATAGTGCGCACTGAATGCATATAAAGGTTTATTGCACATAAATTTACACAATAACATTAAGTAATTAAAAAAGTAAATTAATAGTAACATCTATTATTATTGTTGTTCAGTGCGCACTAGTGCAAGGTGCCGAATTCGCTATTAATTATTATTATTTATAATATGAATGCAACACCGAAACAAAAGGAAATGATGCTTCAATGGATGAAATTGCACCCAGAAGTAGCTAGAGGAAGATTATGCAGGAAAGGTGAAAGTCGAAAAGAAATGGTATGTATATTGTTTATCAACTTTATAAGAAAATATATACGATTGTTTTATGTGTAATTTTATAATTTTAGAAACAATTATTGGAAGACTTAGCAGGCACAATAAACGCAGCCAACATTGATCCTGTTAAAAGTAGTTCTGAATGGTTAAAGGTTAGTTTAACTTCTTTTTTCATGATTATACATATATATATAGCATTAAAAAATCTTTTATATATTATTAAGTATTAATATATAGTATAAAGTAGTAATAGATGCTTTCCTATTAATGACACAAATTGACACAAATCGACACAAGCGTCATTCTGTCTTTTTTCAACATTCACGAATAATAAAAGATATAATGATACTTGTGTCAGCTTGTGTCAACTTGTGTCGCTAATAGGAAAGCACTCAATGAGTATTTGTATCTAATTAGTGTTATAAAATTACATTTTAATATATTTTGTATTTGCAGACATGGAAAGATTGGAAAATATATGTCCTAAAAAAAGAAACAAAACGAAGGAATCATGGTTTAGGCACAGGTGGAGGATCACCGATAAAGATACCTTTCTCTTCCTTAGAGGAAGAATTGTTATATTTTATTACTCCAGAAGCAGCAGGTTTGGAAAACATACCGCAAGGAGGAATCGATTTATATGAAAATGTAGAAACAGATCCCAATGATATGCAAACAATGCAAAATTTACATTTTGAGGAAAATAATGAAAATAAACTGCCCTACAAAAAATTGTGTAACAACGATAAGTTTTTAAAAACTAAGACAGGTATAGATTTATTACAACACGACTTATTATTATATTTTACAATTATTTGTTTGAAAAAAATCGAAATATTAATAAATTCTAAAATAACTAAATTCTAAATAAAGCTTTAATCTTGAATTAAGATTTTAATTTTGTTGATATTTTTTATTTTACAGGATTAAAAATGCAATTATCGTCACCTGAGGCAATTCATATCCAAGAAGAGACACGAAAATCTAATACGCAATCATTATCAAATGAAATGGTTAACATCCAAAAAGAAAAATTAGTTATAAAAAAAGAAGAAGTACAAATTCAACAGCAACTTATTGAAGTGCATCGATCGATACTAGTTGAATTACAACAAATAAGAAAAACAGTAGATACATTTGGAATGTGGAATAGAATTCCAAAGAATGCATGTCTTAGAGACATGTAAAAGATATTTGAAAAATTATAATAATTTTTATACGTTTTTAAGACATATATATTGTCTGGGATATTTTTTTATGAAATATAATAAGTTTATGTTTGTTTTTTATGAGTGTAATCTATTATCAGTTGCAGTAAAATGTGCTCTTACTAAGAGATATTTGTGTAAAATTCCTTTTAAAACATGTTTAGTTCTAACATTTTATTTCGTTCTGCAATAGTTTTTATGCTGTGATAAAAAATATGTGTTTATGTTAGAAAAGCATAGAAATAAATATTTATAGTATATTTATAGAAAAGCATAGAAACAAATATTTATAGTATGTGCATTTTTATACACATAAATATGTACAAAGTTTATTTATATATAAATAAGACTGAATAAAAAGTAAATACTTTATGATAGAAGTACTTAAGTTTAAAAAATGAGTAATATATATTTTTTATGTTGAGTATTATCCTTTTGTGTTTGCATATTTTATTTTGTTACTCTAGCATTTTAGAAATAATAACTATGTTTTTACTTTTATAAATATTTCTATCATGATATATTGAAGTTTATATATGTAAGGTATAAAATTTAAAATAACAAAAAGTGAATAAGGAAATAAGATAAGACTGTTAGAATACTTGGAAGTAACAAAAATGAAATAAATTTGTGTTAAAAATATTTATTTATGTGAAATACAAATTTATGATAGATTCTCGAGTATCATTACCATTTCTATTTTCATTGCCTAACATTTCATTCCTTTCGTTATTCATATCTATGTCATCATAATATATTTCATCAGGTTCAGGTACATTGTAGAATTTGGCCACATTGTGAAGTACACAGCAAGCATTAACAATAAATGCTAAAATTATATTTATTTTTAAATATTTAAATATATGTATAGATTTACATATAATTATACAGATACAAAATATTAATAAGACACCAAATATTAAATATTCTTGAATATTTAGAAATATATAGCTATTATATAATTCTTACCAGAAAATTCGGGAGAATAATGTAGTCCTCTTTCTTTCCGTAAGCATCTCCATCGCCCTTTTAACACTCCAATAGTTCGTTCTACGCTTGAACGTGCTGTTGCATGAGCATTAGTGTAACGAGCCGAAGGTGATCCTTCAGGTTGGTTTAATTTTGGTTTCATCAAATAAGGTAGCAAAGGATATGCTGAATCTCCTGATAACAGTCAATATAACAAACTTTTTACGTACATCAGTATAATACATATGATGACAAAAGAGTTTCATTAATTTTAAAATACCATACTACATATATTACAAAATGCGAAAATAAATAAATATACAATGGGTGCTTTCCAGCAACGACACAGTGCAACACAGAGTATCATTCTATTTTCTTTCAATACCGGTGAATAACAAAGATAGAATGATACTCTGTGTCGCACTGTCATTGCTGGAAAGCATCCAATATTTAACATACCTAACAACCAACAATTTCTTCTTCCATTATTAAATTGCTGTTCTAAATGTGCTGAAATAATTGAAGCATTCCAGACACGTGCGTCATGTGTTCTTCCCCCATGACTACTATTTACGGCTAATATTTTTCCATTATAGTCAGAAATCTTAAAATAATAAAATAGTACCGTAATAGTAAATAATAGCGCAATAATAATTTAGTTATCATATTAGTAATAATAACTTAATTAATTACTTACTATCAAAACATTTAACGAATGATACAATTTTCTATTTATGTATAAATGTTCTCGTTCTCTGCTTGGAGGAAAAATAGCAACATGAGTGCCATCAACAGCACCTATTACGCCTGGAAATCGGCAATGGGTCCAAAATCTGAAATAATGTGTGATACAAATGTATGTGTGTACATAGTTGTAAATATTATATTTATACAATATATGAACTATACTTAACTGTATTTTAACATGTTCAAGCTCATGATGTAGTTGTGGAAATTTAATCCAAAGCCTCATAATTTCATTAAGTGCCTCTACAACAATATGAATCGCTCGAGACATCGATGCTTGACACATACTGGTTAAAAAATCTTGGCTGATGCGACGTTGAAAGGAACCAGAAGCCAAGAAGCTTAAAGTTGCTAAGATCTATATAGCAATAATGTTTATTGTTCATTAACATGCAACACACAGTATAGTATTAAAAAATGAAATATATTATTTATATATCCTGTTAATATATACATCTTGTTTAAGACAATCGTATAAATCGTGCATGTAAATATTTAAAAAATGTATATATTTATAATCATTTATTAGATTTATATATTTATATATTTATAATCATTTATTAGATTTTTCATAATTTCGTTTAACTTATTCAAATTAGTCCATATATTATTATTGTAAAATAATTATTACCTTCAATTCATGAGAGATTGCTGTTTCTCTTCTTCCTTCGGGTATATGTGGCAATAAATAATCTTGGCACAATTGCATCACTGCTTCTCGAGATAATCTACAAATAATATATCCAAATACTTAATATTATATTAAATATCTAATATTTTATATCATAAAATATTTGCATTATATGTAATTATTTTATATATATATGTATATATAAATTAAAATAGAAATAATAAAGTCGAAAAATTAAGCACTACAGTATATATAGCAATAATGAATATTATTTATCATTCTGTATTATTACCTGTATAATTCTTGAAATCTCCTTTCTGGTATATCAAATGGATTATAAATATCCCTTAACATTCTACATATTATGCGTACTGTTATTAAATTTTCATTTTCTCGATTTTCTTCTTCACGAATAACCCACCATGCAGCCGCGATTGTAATTGACTAATTTTCGCATGGAAGATTAATTCATGTGAAACTTTTCACTTCTGTGAAAATTTTCACTTTTTCACGAGTTCATGCTAGGGAAAAAGATTCATGATCAACCCCCTGACCTGTATGTAAGACCGTGGTCAAAGGTGTGTTGTTTCTGGAGGAGACTACTTTGAAGGACAATAAAGGTCATTTGTATAAAAATTAACTGATGTTCGTTCTTTAGTAACATTCACCGAACTTTATTGTCACACCACGTATATATCGCTTTTGGTATGGTACCTGGTTAGAATACCTCACATAACTGATATTAATATAATTCAGGGTTGGCAATATAATCAATTACATTATTTTAATTAAAAAATTAATGTAGATAAATATAATTCTATTAATTTAATTAATAAATATTATAAATAAATTTAATTAAGAACCATTCGATTGAAAATTGATATGAATAAATTTAATCGAGTCTTTTCGATTGACGATTGATTCAAGCGGTGTTAATCGAAAGCCGTTTAATTGACGATTGATATGAGCGAATTCAATTCAAGACTATTCCATTAACGATTAACATAAGCAAAATTAATCGAAGATCGTTCGATTGACGATTGATTCAAGCGGTGTTAATCGAAAGCCGTTTAATTGACGATTGATATGAGCGAATTCAATTGAAGACTATTCGATTAACGATTAACATAAACAAAATTAATCGAAGATCGTTCGATTGACGATTGATTCAAGCGGTGTTAATCGAAAGCCGTTTAATTGACGATTGATATGAGCGAATTCAATTGAAGACTATTCGATTAACGATTAACATAAGCAAAATTAATCGAAGATCGTTCGATTGACGATTGATTCAAGCGGTGTTAATCGAAAGCCGTTTAATTGATGATTTATATGAGCGAATTCATTTGAAGCTCATTTAGTTGACGATTAATTTGAGCAGAAATAATCAAAGACTATTTGATTTATGATCGACATGAGCAAACTTAGTCGAAAAGATTTTAAACTTTAAGTCATCATGATACTGTGTAAAAATTTTCAAATTTCACAATGACGGATTCAACATTTCCATATAAAAATAATATACATGAGAAGAATTATAAAGTATTTCTATGATTTTGTGCTTAAAATCGTAACATGAAATTATATATTTTTATGTGATTTTGAGGCTGCATTATTGAGATCATTATGATAAATTTTAATGAAATATCTCAATATATCTTCGAAGTGTAATTAAATTGCCTTAAATCTCCTGCATTTTAAAACAAAAGCATTAATTATTTGATTAAACAAAATTATTAATTATTTAAACGATAACTATTTTATAGCGGCAATTTATTTGCTCTACTAATGTGTAAAGGAAACTACCTGTCTTACCGACGAGAGTTCCGCAGGGAGTTCCATAGGGAGCATTACTGGCGATTGTTCTCGTTGTCTCTTGGATACGAATCTGTTGTGATAATGTTTCAGTTTGTTTTCTGAGTTCTTTACGAATAGTTCAGGAAGGTCGACCTTCGTCCAATTGGGGACAATAGTACAGAGAATTTTATACTTTCATTCGTGACATTCATAGTGCTAGCCGAAAGGTGAAAGAGAATCAACGGGATTCTCTGAGGCAGGCTCAGCCTCCTCACGCTCCGCCAAGCGGTGACAGAGTCCTCGTTCGACTATTATCGCAATCCTTGCCGACGACCCCTGTTACAGGGCGAGGTGTGCGGGTCTGTGCAACAGACTCCTTCATTCTACATCTCAAAAGGTATTAGAGTCCCATTTCGACACTCTCTCTTTTTGTTTTTTATTCGAGCCATCGAGTTCCCCGGACTCTCTCCCTCTCTTCCGCTTACAGCGAGAGAGCAGTGTGCGATTTCGTTGTATTCTCTTATTGTCTTTACGAACCATAATATAGTCACAGAATGTTAAAATATGTTTACCTAACTTAATGTCATTGTTTCTATAATGAATCTATAATTTTAATCTTCTTTTCAGCATATAATATTAAGGACAAAGCTCACTCTCTATGTATATTATTTCTCGCTTATGACTTTAGTATTACGTCGTGAAATTGTTCAATCTATAATTAATTATGTTTACGAGATTCAGATCGCAATTCATTATGTTTTAATTGTCTAGAGAATCACTGTATATAATATTTATTGCTTTAATTTCTTATTGAAGTTTAAATTCTCTTTCCTTATATTCATTTTATTCTTCACGAAAGTACTTACTTATTTTATGTAAATAACTTTTTATTTAATGCGAATTACAAGATTTTCTCGTTTGCATAAGAATTCTGCTAATAAATGATTTTAATATCTGACCCCAATTTCAGTGATCTCTCATCGAAATTCCTAAACCCCTAATAACTATACATTATTTTTGGTCCTTCGAGCCGGATATCCGTCATTCAAGATGTCCAACATAGACGCAAGGATAGGTCTTCAAAGGAGCCGATTCAACCTCATTCAGGAAGCAGCCGAACTTGACGACGCAGACGTATCGAGATTGTCTCGTCAACTGGTCATCACACGATTAGACATGCTTGAGCAAAACTGGACGAAATTTCAGGAGGAACACGAGAATATGTGCCTGTCGGAGACTGAGTCCTTGAGCGAGCAGCCGTATATCAGGGAGCGGATTTATGAGCGCTGTCAAGCTTTTTACGTTTATTCTCGCGCCAAGTTACTCACGCAGCGAGATGAGCTTGACACTATAGATCGACATTCAAGACCTACGCTCTCCGATCATGGAGCTACAACTTCCATGATGCCACGTAGTGCTTTGCCTCGGATCAAGCTTCCTAATTTCTCTGGGGACTACCAATCCTGGCGGTCATTTCACGACCTATTTACCGCCTTGATACGAGACAACACAGATTTATCAAGCGTCGAAAAGATGCACTACTTGAAGACGTGCGTCACTGGAGAGGCTGCTCGTCTAGTATGTAACTTGCCTGTGTCAGGTGACAACTTCGCTGTTGCGTGGACATTGTTGGTTTCCAGGTACGAGAACCAAAGATTCCTGGTAACCGCTCAACTAGACCGAATCACCAATTTAAAGCCTCTCAAAACCAAGTCAGCACAAGGTCTCAGAGCGCTCCTAACGACCATATCGGAGGCTATGGGTGCCATACGAGCCTTAGGTTATACCGTGCATCATTGGGACCCTCTACTACTACATCTACTTGTGCGTTTACTTGATCCCGAAACTCGTGAGGCATGGGAGGTAAAACTCGGCTCATCCTCCAGCTATCCCACGTACGCTCAGTTCCAAGAGTTTCTGGTTGGAAGAACGAGGGCCTTGGAAAACCTTGACCTGCACACTTCGATCCCCAAAACGTCAAAGGAATATACCGCGGGTTTTTCAGGGAAGTCACACAACAAGATTGCCGCTCATGTCGCCACCTCCTCAAACTCCAACAGCACCTCTACCTGCCCGTTGTGTGGATCCTCACATTACCTCGCAAAATGCGATCGTTACCAGTCTAAAACACTCCAGCAACGACGGGACATCATTTCGAAACAACATAGATGCTTCAATTGCCTCGGTTTTCACGCAGCAAGCAAATGCAACTCCACCAAGCGATGCCTAAAGTGTGGAAAGAAGCACCACACTACGATACACGACGCCCATAGCACGCCGTCCACCAAAACTTCTGTAAATACACAATCGAAAACCGAATCGACAAAACCTGAAGAGCAAACTCGAACCCTGACGATCTGACAACCAATAGTATGCGCACATCAATCTGGGCAAGCACTTATCTCGCGGAAGCTTACTTTACTCGCCACCAGTAGAACTCTATTAAGGAAAAGGAACGGTGAGTTCCATCCCGCACGAATACAAATTGATCAAGGATCAGAACTGTCCTTCATCTCAGAAGAATTAGTACAACGTGCCCAACTAAAAAGATCTGCAGCCTCGATACCGCTTCTCGGCATTGGTGGCATATACTCAGGCCGCACCAAGGGAATCGTCTCTCTACATCTACACTCTATTTACGACGCTACTTCTTATTGCACCATCGATGCCTACGTGTTGCCTCGATTAACGACCAAGATACCGCCTTTCAACACCATCGCTCGCTCCTGGCCTCATACAAACGGGCTTCAACTCGCCGATCCCGACTTTGCTTCCTCCGGGTTTATTCATATCATTATCGGCTCGGATAACTACGGCGCAGTGATTCTGCCAGGCTTAGTTCGCGGTGAACCACCATCACCGGTTGCGCAACAAACCATCTTTGGATGGGTTCTCTCCGGAACCATCTCAACTGACAGTACAACTTCACCAGCCCAAGCTCATCATTGCACACTTGATCATGATCTACAAGAGCTTCTCGTCAGATTTTGGATGCAAGAGGAGCTACCAGAATCTAAGAATTTCAAGCTAAGCAAGGATGAAGAGGATTGTGAGCGTCATTTCCTGTCAACTTACTCCAGAGACGAAACCGGAAGATACATTGTCCGCCTTCCTTTCAAATCAGAACCGTCTTTATTAGGAGACTCAAAGTCGAGGGCAATTCAATGTCTCAATAGACTCTCACAAAAGCTCTCATCCAATCCGTCACTTCGACAACTATATCAAGAATTTATTCAAGAATATAAGAACTTAGGACACATGGTGGTGGCTGACATTTCCAAAGACCGAACATCCCCCGTCTATTATCTGCCTCACCATGGAGTACTACGGGAAAGCAGTCTCACCACCAAGCTGAGAGTTGTATTCAATGGGTCTAGCCGTACGAGTAATGGCTGCTCTCTAAACGATATTTTGCACGCCGGCGCCAAGCTTCAGACTGACATATCGGAAGTTCTTCTGTGGACTCGCACGCATAGAATTCTCTTCTCTACCGACATAGTTAAGATGTTTCGGCAGATTGCAGTCCATCCAGAGGACTGGGACTTACAGAGGATATTCTGGCGCGACGAGGACCGCCTTATTGTTTATCGACTTACCACCGTGACATACGGTCTCAACTGCGCCCCATTCCTTGCACTACGCGCGTTGCAGCAGTTGGTGACCGATGAAGGTCATCGGTTTCCTAAGGCAGTCGTCCCATTGACGAAGGGCAGATATGTCGACGACATTTTCGGAGGAGCGGATTCTATTTCAGAGGCAAAGGAAACTGTGCAACAGCTAATACTACTCTGCGAAGCCGGCAGATTTCCGTTGCAGAAATGGAACAGCAATTGTCCTCAAATTTTACCTCAAAACCGTGACATCTCACTACCGAACGTCGAGATTGAACCTAAACTCTGCAAAATTCTGGGTCTTATGTGGAAACCTGAATCCGACACATTTCATTTCTCTGCAACACCGATATCCGACATCCCCAAGCTGACAAAGAGAATAATATCGTCTGAGATAGCGAGATTATACGACCCGCTGGGACTGATCTCACCAATTCTAGTTCGGGCCAAGATCATTCTCCAGGAACTTTGGTTAACGAAGATGGGTTGGGACGACCCTCTTCCGGCTGAGTTACAACAACGATGGAGAAGTTTTCGACAACAGCTTCAACAACTTGATCAATTATCGATACCAAGATGGCTCGGTAACGTGCTTACCCATGCTCGAGTTGAAATTCATGGATTCTCGGACGCCTCAAAGTTAGCAATGGCAGCAGTGATATATGTAAGGATCGTGGATGACAACAATAAGGCTTCAACAAAAATAGTGCGCTCCAAAACAAAGATCGCACCAATCAAACGACTTTCTATTCCCCGCCTTGAACTTACTGCCGCGCTGCTATTGACGCGTTTAATAAAGAATACTTTACGAGCACTTGAACTAGAAGACGGATCAGTGACCTGCTGGACGGATTCCTCCGTAACACTCACTTGGATCACCGCCCATCCCGCTCGCTGGAAGGACTTTGTCCATAACAGAGTATCCGCTATACATGACCTCCTGCCAAACGGAACATGGCGTTTTGTGCCAGGAAAGGATAACCCTGCCGACTGCGCTTCTCGCGGCTTGACCTCAGAGCATCTAAGTCGTCACGAGTTGTGGTGGAAGGGACCGAACTGGCTATCACGTTCAAAATCTTATTGGCCATCACTTGGATTTACCCCTGCGCAAGACGTCGACTTGGAAGAACGACCGGGAACCGCCATGATAGCCGTCACTCGACAACTACCCTACTGGGAGTTGCTGGACAGGTACTCCAACCTCACGAAACTATTAAGAATTACCGCTCTCTGCCGTAGGTTTATCTCACGTTTGCGTAAGATACCGCAATCCACACTACCAAAGCATCCGTTGACACCGATGGAGATCGAATGGAGCCGCAAATTCTGAGTCCGAATAGTGCAGCAAGCATGGTTTGCCTGCGAGATAGAGATCATTTCCAGGAATGAACAACTACCCAAGTCCAACCCCTTAGTGCGACTCACTCCTTTCCTGGACCAAGAGGGATTACTTCGAGTTGGAGGGCGACTGCATAACGCACACATCGACACAGAATCTAAACATCCGTTTATTCTACCCAGAGGTTCACCCCTCAATAAGCTGCTAGTAGATGATGCGCACAAAAGAATGCTCCATGGAGGTATTCAGATCACTTTAGCCTTTATAAGAAGAACATACTGGATTGTCGGCGGAAGAGCACCTGTAAGGAAACACATCCTGAAATGCGGACTGTGCGCTCGGTATCGAGGAATTCGAGCTCAGCAGCTAATGGGCCAGTTACCACCCGCTCGAGTGACCCCAGCCCGACCGTTCTATAACTCTGGCCTTGACTATGCCGGTCCCGTGAGTTTGAAGACTTGGAGAGGGCGGGCGGCAAGAACCTACAAGGGTTACTTAGCCATATTCGTATGTTTCGCGACATCGGCCATTCATATAGAGGTGGTCACGGACTATACTACCGATGCCTTCATCGCAGCGTATAAACGATTTACAGGTAGACGAGGAATATGCGCTACGTTGCAAAGTGACAACGGAACTAACTTCGTCGGAGCAGATGCGGAGCTGAGACGTCAATTTGAATCGTCATCCAAAGAGCTTCACCATCTTGCTTCACTACTATCAAACGACAACACCAAATGGAGATTTAACCCTCCCTCAGCGCCACACTTCGGAGGAAAGTGGGAGGCTGCTGTTAAGTCCACTAAATATCATCTGAAGCGAGTACTAAAAGATACTGTGCTAACATATGAGGAAATGACGACCATCACAACGCAAGTAGAAGCTGTGCTGAACTCCAGACCGCTCTGTCCGCTGTCCGATGACGCGACAGATTATCATGCCTTAACTCCTGGGCATTTTCTGATTGGAGAGGCGCCCACGGCAATCCCAGAACCGAATCTATCAGCAGAGAAAACCTCCAGACTCTCACGTTGGCAGTTGCTCAGACAAAAGCTAGATCATTTTTGGTCCAGATGGTCTTCTGAATGCCTACAGCGTTACCAAGCTGCATCAAAGTGGCATCATCCATCCACCGACATCAAGGAAGGTTCCTTGGTGCTGATCACCGATGAACGGTACCCTCCGGGAAAATGGCCCCTCGCTCGAGTGACGCACTTACATCCAGGTCCAGATGGATTGACAAGGGTTGTCACAGTTAAGACAGCCACCTCCACGTACAAACGTCCTATAACCAAATTGTGTATTTTGCCCACAGATCCTGACGCCGTTTGTTCGACAAATCTATTGTCGAAGGCGGGCGGAAATGTAAAGGAAACTACCTGTCTTACCGACGAGAGTTCCGCATAGGGAGCATTACTGGCGATTGTTCTCGTTGTCTCTTGGATACGAATCTGTTGTGATAATGTTTCAGTTTGTTTTCTGAGTTCTTTACGAATAGTTCAGGAAGGTCGACCTTCGTCCAATTGGGGACAATAGTACAGAGAATTTTATACTTTCATTCGTGACATTCATAGTGCTAGCCGAAAGGTGAAAGAGAATCAACGGGATTCTCTGAGGCAGGCTCAGCCTCCTCACGCTCCGCCAAGCGGTGACAGAGTCCTCGTTCGACTATTATCGCAATCCTTGCCGACGACCCCTGTTACAGGGCGAGGTGTGCGGGTCTGTGCAACAGACTCCTTCATTCTACATCTCAAAAGGTATTAGAGTCCCATTTCGACACTCTCTCTTTTTGTTTTTTATTCGAGCCATCGAGTTCCCCGGACTCTCTCCCTCTCTTCCGCTTACAGCGAGAGAGCGGTGTGCGATTTCGTTGTATTCTCTTATTGTCTTTACGAACCATAATATAGTCACAGAATGTTAAAATATGTTTACCTAACTTAATGTCATTGTTTCTATAATGAATCTATAATTTTAATCTTCTTTTCAGCATATAATATTAAGGACAAAGCTCACTCTATATGTATATTATTTCTCGCTTATGACTTTAGTATTACGTCGTGAAATTGTTCAATCTATAATTAATTATGTTTACGAGATTCAGATCGCAATTCATTATGTTTTAATTGTCTAGAGAATCACTGTATATAATATTTATTGCTTTAATTTCTTATTGAAGTTTAAATTCTCTTTCCTTATATTCATTTTATTCTTCACGAAAGTACTTACTTATTTTATGTAAATAACTTTTTATTTAATGCGAATTACAAGATTTTCTCGTTTGCATAAGAATTCTGCTAATAAATGATTTTAATATCTGACCCCAATTTCAGTGATCTCTCATCGAAATTCCTAAACCCCTAATAACTATACATAATGGGTAAAAGGTTTAGTACCATTGTATGATTGAATGGTGATTTCTTTATTATAATAACAAAAGAATATGATGATATCATAAAGATTGTGTGAATATCACTGTCATAGCAATTTTTCTACTAAAATAATAAATAAATATATATGTGTGTGTTTTAACTATATTTTTTATAGAAATTTAACTATTTACATTTTATAGTAAGTAACAACAGCTGGCAATAAGCTAACACAAAAACAGGTTATCTTGGCTTTGGCTCGTAAATCTTATTAATTTCCAGAAAACCCCTGGAAATATTCATGTATGTCAAATAATTTTTATGAATAGAAAATTATGCTCTCTGATACTAACTTCAGAATCGGAATGTTGCTATATATTGAAAATAGAAGAAATCGAATTCAAATGCCGCACATTTACTATTGTCATCACAATTCATCTATACATACCTCTTCTTCATATTTACAGCGGCAAGCACTCGTTTTTCGAAAGAGTCATCTGATAATCGATTATATTTGGCAATATTCATCATGGTCGCATATGAGAACAGCCTCTCAACTGGTGCTGACGAAGGTATGCACGTATTGTATTTAATAAATAATTGTTTTTAATAATTTGTCACGTGGGAATTGATTTAATACATCTATGGTCTTAATAGGATTATTCAGAAATCGCAAAATTTCTAATGTATTCTTTCCTTGGCATGTAAAAATTTGCGATCTACGATTGGTCTGAGTAGTACTTTCGCCAAAATCAAAGAAATCATCCAATTCCATTGTTTCTTCCGGAATTTCGTTATTTTCATTTTCGGAGTCACTAAACGCCGCACTGATAAGTTGTTGAACTTTTACTATTTTATCATCACTCAAGCAAGCTAACCATCGATCCTTAAATTGTGGATGCGTAATCGCAGCAAGAGCAGCAATTTCTCCTTGACCATTAATTTCAAAAAATCTTTAAATCTATCAATTAATTTTAGCTGCATTCCCTCCACTAACTTCTTACAAAATACTACATTGTTGTCTCTGAGAATTGCAGTCCATTTATTTTTTATGCTTAGTAGCAATGGTAATAAGCAACCATAATAACAGGTTGTTTCGGCTTGAGCCTTATCAATGCCCAAAGCCAGGGGTTCCATACACAATAAGTAATCTTTTATGTATCTAAAATGATGCTCTCTGATACCGACTTCAAAATTGACATGTTGCTGTATATTAGTTAATTTATCTTCTAATGTAATTATTTGTTTCAGACAGTCATACAACGAGTTCCATCTTGTTACAACAGGACGTTTTAAAGAACATTTCAAATACTTCTTTAAACTTTCTCGATTTTTGGGCGATCTCAATTTTCTCCAAAGCTTTTGACATTCTTCGATCGCCTCTTCGTGCAAACGTTTCAGCCTCAAATCATCTTTTATTATTTTTACAGCATCACTAGAGGCTATAAGATGTAACGTGTGACTAGCACATCTCAGATGTCGAGGTAAAATAACATCAATTTGATCACTTATTTCTTCGTTTTCAACAGGGATATTATCAATATTATCACAATTGTCATCATCATCATCATCATCATCATCATCATCATCATCATCATCATTATAATCATCACTTTCACTGTCATTATCATTATCTTCGTCTGTTTCATTATTATTTTTATCATTATTTGTTCCTGCTGAGTCATTCGTTTCCATTTCTTCTAACTCGTCGGCATTATTCAAGCTCAATCTTTCCAAAATAGAACTACTGCTTAAACCAAATATTTTAAACGCTTTGACAAAGTTGGATCCATTATCGGTAACCGTCGCCACTAGTTTTTCATTATTTATTCCAAATAACGCGTGTATTCTGGCTAATTCAATTGCAATGACTTCAGCTGTGTGAGTACCTTCTATTCTCTTACAAGCCAGAGCAGCAGATTTTCTTTTCAATGTTTTTTCACATAACTGTAAAATGTAATAACGACCATTGCAGTAGGAACAAGTTTTAATTTTGATGTAAAGTAAAAGGTACTTACCCAGTGAGCCGTAACACCAATGATTCTACGATCGGGCGCAGTCCATACATCTGCTGTAGTGCAAACATATTTGACGTTTTTTATATAATTCATGATGATTTTCATCTGCTCACCGTAAATAATATCGATTTTTCTTTTTAAAGTGTTCCGAGTTAGATGTTTCAAAGATTTGTCTCCATGCTTAATTCGGAAACTTGTAACGTGAATGTATTATTTTAGAGTCTTCAAATATACGCGCGCGCACAAATACGCACATATGCATGCATTAATGATAAAAAAATATTGGCACTTACTATCGAACATTTGTCGAAAAGCTGGAAGCATAACAGTGCTGGACGGTGACATGCTCTCCAGTATATATCGGGTGACATTCTCTTCGAACAGTTCCTGCGAGAAAGAGCAGGTTGTTCTTCGAATGACATTAGATCTTTCCATTCTCTGTCGTTTAGCGTCTTTGTAAATGTTATATTTCGAATATAAATCAGGATGTTTTCTCTTTAAGAATGCAATAAGTTATGAGAAACTTTAAGATCAATTAACTATTGTATTATTTCCAAAAGTATAAAAAAGTTAGAAAAATGTACCTTCAAATGCGACACATAATTTGAAGAGATTTTTAAACTTCCTTTAATTGTTTGATTCGGTACGCAATGAACGCATGTGGCATACATTGAGGATCCATCTTCAGATGATTTTTCAAAATCCACTTCAAAAAATTTGCCATCTAAATAAGGAGTCTTATTGCATTCCGTCCGTAAATTGATTTGCGATTGTGTAGTTTCTGCTAAAAATAAATAAAGAAATCACCATTCAATCATACAATGGTACTAAACCTTTTACCCATTAGTAGAGCAAATAAATTGCCGCTATAAAATAGTTATCGTTTAAATAATTATTAATTTTGTTTAATCAAATAATTAATGCTTTTGTTTTAAAATGCAGGAGATTTAAGGCAATTTAATTACACTTCGAAGATATATTGAGATATTTCATTAAAATTTATCATAATGATCTCAATAATGCAGCCTCAAAATCACATAAAAATATATAATTTCATGTTACGATTTTAAGCACAAAATCATAGAAATACTTTATTATTCTTCTCATGTATATTATTTTTATATGGAAATGTTGAATCCGTCATTGTGAAATTTGAAAATTTTTACACAGTATCATGATGACTTAAAGTTTAAAATCTTTTCGACTAAGTTTGCTCATGTCGATCATAAATCAAATAGTCTTTGATTATTTCTGCTCAAATTAATCGTCAACTAAATGAGCTTCAAATGAATTCGCTCATATAAATCATCAATTAAACGGCTTTCGATTAACACCGCTTGAATCAATCGTCAATCGAACGATCTTCGATTAATTTTGCTTATGTTAATCGTTAATCGAATAGTCTTCAATTGAATTCGCTCATATCAATCGTCAATTAAACGGCTTTCGATTAACACCGCTTGAATCAATCGTCAATCGTACTATCTTCGATTAATTTTGTTTATGTTAATCGTTAATCGAATAGTCTTCAATTGAATTCGCTAATATCAATCGTCAATTGAGTGTACAAATTAATGAAAAAAGTAATTAATTATTTGCAACCCTGATATAATTAATATATAATTAATACCACGTGTTATTGTGCGATATAATGACTAAATCGTGCGCGATTCCGACGTGCAAAACACGAAATTATTCATCAAAGAAGTGTTCGTTATTTAAAGTGCCGTCAAATATTGAACAATGTAGAAAATGGATCGCCGCGATTCCGGTTATTGTTGATCTGAAGCCGTCGCAATTCGTTTGCGAGAAGCATTTCGAAGAACGTTACATCCTGAAAAAATAGGTGCTTTCCGATTCACGCATGATGCGCATGAAGCGACAGAAAATCTATAATACACGTGACGCGAACTATAGATCTTCTGTCACTTCATGCGCATCATGCGTGAATCGGAAAGCACCCAATGAGTCAAATACCACAATGGTCGGGTTAACGCCGAAGTAAGTTTATATATACATATAGCTATGCGTACCATAACTCGCAGCGCCGCCCTTGCCTAACTAATTCTCGGACGTTAAGCGAACCACCCCCACTACTAAAATTTGACTTCGTTTCAAGACCTATATGTAAGACCGTACTCAGGGGGTCGATCATGAATCTTTTTCCCTAGGGCGAAAACGTAAAAAGTGAAAAATTTTGCCATTAATTTAAATGGCAAAATTTTTCACTTCTCACGTTTTCGCCCTAGGGAAAGATTCTTGATCAACCCCCAGATTTCTCTGGCTTAAGGGTCGATAGGAGACACGATGGAAAACTCTATCGGCCGGCCGTGAATTACGGATTCGTTCATCCCAAATTTCTGCCAAAATACTGAAAGAATCATATTAAAATTGGGATATTCTTAATCAGTAAGATCGTCCGCAATCCGCTAAAGAGCTATTTTTTTGAAAAAAGTCAAAATAAAATTTCTAATAAACGTGGGGAAATGCGCAGCTAGCAACGGGTCAGGTTGGGTTAGCCATGAGTCCGTATTTCATTTATTAAAAATTTTTAAGAGCCAAAATGCAAAATCCAGCTCTTTAGCGGATTGTTTAATTATATAAAGAATATATTGAAATAAATTTCACGAGGAAATATAATTTCCCCGAGGCTAAATATAAATTAAGCGAATCTCACTAGATCTATATCTAAGAAGCAGCTCATGGGGAATATTCCGTGGTAGCACACTGACCGCGTGACAAGGAGAGATGTATGCGTCGTCTTTGTCTCTCTTGCATCGCATATGTAGTAACGTCCGTGTAGGCACAACACCGATATCTTGAGCACACGGATGCGATTGTTGGGAGATGATAGACAAGGAGATTTATTACCTGGATTAAACACTATATAATTTATTCACGAAATAAATTTTTTTGCATATATATGTATGCACAATGTGTATGTAGTTATAGAATGATATAATTATTTTCAATTTAATTTAATTTAATTTATAATTTTATTTTTTTTATTTTAAGAATTCTTCTCAAATTAATTGCCTTTACAAAAAATGTATTTATCAATTTTTATATCACATATACAGGGTGTTAAAGAAAAAGGGTCACATATTTTGAGAAAAGGTAGTATTGATCAAAATAAGAAAAAAGTCTAATTAACATGGGTCTTACAATTAATATCTTCGAAGATACAGGCTATCTTTCTATTTCAGCTCTTTGTCCTTCTCTTATTGGTTGTGTCACTTCTACAATGCAGTAAACAAAAAAGTACTTACTAGTTTTGCAGTCAGCATTATAGGAGGTGCTCTATGTGATTCCCATTCATTGTTACGCATTTTTCAGCCCTACGTCTCAGAGAATCACGCATTCTGTATCTTCGAAGATATTAATTATAAGACCCATGTTAATTAGACTTTTTTTCTTGTTTTGATCAATATTACATTCTCTCAAAATATGTGACCCTTTTTCTTTAACACCCTGTATAAATACAAAAATTTTATGAATAAAAAAAATATGAATAAAAAAAGTTTTATCGATGCTTATAGATTCGAACTTGAGTTTCCAGCGTGAGATTAAATATCCTTGCACTAAGCCATTATCTATTATTCGTAAATGCTTTTATATTATCAATAGAGAAGCTATATAGTGTGACGTGACGTTTTGCACGTCAGTCACAAGGGCTGATAAGCCCGGCCGGGATTGGTCGCGCGGGCCTCCGCTCTCTCGATTTAGGGAGAGAGAGCGCGGTCTGAGCGCGGGATCGGACGCGATCCCGCGGTTGTCGTATATTTTTTTTCTTGGCGTTTTGTATTTGGCAAAAATTAGCGTAAGGACAGTGGCAATCAGGCGGTCGACGGGATCTCATTCGGCGAGCGACTAGAAGAACAACGTTAACGTCGAGGACGAAGGGAGGCCGGCACCGAAGAGGGGAGCACGCCCGGTAAGAATAACTGGATAATAATCTGAATTACTGCAATTAACAAACGAATCGAAGCTGCCGCCCGTTGTGTTTAATAATTACGCTTCACAGGCACGAAGGAAGCAATCGAAGGGAAGGCCACTCAAGCGCAAGGAGCGCGAGAGCCCTGAGGAGGAGCTACGGCACTGTATCCGAAGCGCGGGCCCGAATTTCTTTGCAAGATGAAGCGCGATCGAAGAGGAAATCGATCGCAAGTACATCCGATTAATAAAGAAACAGGAGGGCCGGATACAACCATACGCTGCCGCAATTAGTGCTCACCGAGGCCTGAGACTAATAAGAAGCGAGCGAAGGAAGACGGGGGCCCGGGATTAGAAGTGCGAAGGCCGCAAGGACCCGCAAGGCCGCGCCACAGCCCTGCGTAATTCGGGAGCGCCGCACGTGGCCTTATTACATATTAATGTGCCGGCGTGTCTCCTGCGGGCCTTCCGTTCATCACTGTTCGGCGGACCAGCGACTTGAGCGGAGGCCCCCTTATCGAGAAGCGATTATAAGGAAGTTTCGAGAGTCCATACCGGTGAGACGGACGTCGACTACTTGTAAAGCTGCCAAATTGCGAGTAAGGTTCGGATGAGTCGCGCCCCTGAGTCATCGCTGTCGCAAGTAAGGTTTTCGTATCGTTATTTTATAAGATTGTAATTATTTCGAGTAATTGCGCAGTAGATCGGCGAGACGACTCATCCGAGCCGACGGATCCACGTGAGTACTCTCTCTCCCGAGATCATTTGCCGCCGACAGTCAATATTTTGCGTCTTGTTAACTATTTAATTGTTCTTTTCGCTATCGTGTGTGATCTTTAATATTAGCGAGCTCGTACACGTAACCGCCTTGTATATTATGCGTCTGTAAAATCGTGCGTTCGTCTCGTATTGTGCCGTAACGGAAGTATATGTGTCGCGTAACAGTTAGTATCTTACTTCGTCGCTTCCGAACTATTGTGTAAATTCGGAATATTGATCTTTTTCGCGTTATTAGCTTGAAACGTTCGTCGCTGTCTTTCAGGCAGTTCATTCGGCGTATAATTCCGATCAGTAATACGAGTCGTACCGCGATATTGATTGAATATATCGACAAATATTATTATCGCGGCGTATACGGCTGCTCTAAGCGCCTATTATCTCTTGTTTGACTTTGTGAGAATTCGGCAATTCCACGCGGGCGAGCGCAAGTTAATTGTCGGCTTACGAAGGAATTTTCCTCGCTGTCGAGGCCCGGATAAGCCTCGTGCCGCGGTAAAACTCTTCGCCGAAGAATTGACTTTCGGCTCGCGCGTGAAACCCGATACTCTTGCGCTCGGTCGCGAGAAGCCTTTCGGCCGACAAACAGCTGGCCATAATATCACGAACGGTATCTACTATTATTATTTCTTTTATATTATACTTTTTCTTTATATTTTCTTTTATTTTTTTCCATTCAAGTATTCTTTTTGTCAATATTTCTTTTCCATAGTAATATTTTCTCTGTCATTATCAGTTCTCTTATAATTATTCTCTCACCTACGATTGGCTACATTATATTCTATTACAGTAATCTCTCTGTGCAATTTATTGGTGCCTATCTCGATTCTCTCCCGTCCCGTCCGCAAGAATCACCCCCTCTACCAATTCCGTTGACTGAATAGCCGCGTTTTGTCCGTCGCGATGTACGACTGATTTAAGAATATTGATTTTCGTAAAGTTCGTTTTCGACGGTGCGAATTTTCGCGCCTGGCGCCCAACTTATTATATAATTGTTTCGTCTCAATTACCGTTCGGTTTACATACATCGCGCCGAAGGTGTGCCGGTAGTCATTACCAACGACCCTTTAACTAATTATATCTAGAATTATCTCCGAAAATAATCACGGTCACAATAGATAAAGTTATACATTAGATATTAAGAAGCGTACCAGACGCGAAGGAATGCGCGAAAACGCTAACGCAGCGAGCCACGCGCGGAAATCGACCTTGCGAGAAATGCAAGCGAAGAAGTTCGATTTTGAACTTCCTCGCCTGCATCCGGACGACGAAAAACCCTTACGCTTAGAAAACCTGTTACAAGGCACCCCCTCTTATAGAAAAAACCGTGATAATAAAGAGGCTCGCCGCTAACACGCGCGGGCAGTCGATCAGTAAAATTCTCGAAATAAAGAAGAACCAGTTAATCGAAAGATAATCGCGACTGTGTTGCAAGGAGGGAGACAGGAGAACGCTAAATAAATTAATAACTACTGCATGATATGTTACGAGTTTAATTAAAATAAAATGATATAAAAGTGAATAGAAAGTTATATAAGTGAATAAAAGAAGAATATAAAAAAAGAAAGGAAAGTGAGTCGGGCGATATCCACGGAGTCCCAACTCCCTAATCCTGAAGACGTCGCAAGAAAAAATAAGATTGTGTCACCCCCGACACAACATTTGGTGGCAGCGGTGGGATTCAGGAGGTCCGCCAACCACGAAATTCTTAAGGCCTGTGAATAAAACAAAAGTGTTAAAAAACGGGCACGCCAGTACAACAGCTGACGAACAAGGACAACAGACAGCACGGGAAAGCAAAGCAGTGAGAGAATCACGGCCAATGAAGCTGACACCCGAGTAGGAACCCCGACCTACGACCACAGCACGGACATCGCAACAACGGCGAGCAACGACCCGCCGTGTCACTACCAACGCCGGGCCGCCCGCCTTATCAGAATTTTTAAGCACATGTAATTACGCTGTACAAAACATAGACCCAACGAACGAGGCAAGTTTAGTAGGACCTACCTTATGTACTAAATTAAAGGGAAAAGCTATGCTAGATTTTCAAACGCGAGACATACGAACGTATAACGAACTTAAATGACAATTAGAAATTTCGTACCAAAGCAAACGAAGTACCACTCATTTGCAAATTGAATTTAATTCCCTGAAACAAAAATCTAACGAAAGCGCACAAACATTTGGAACACGTGTCGATACTCTAGCCATGGAATTATATGAATCCATGATCGAAGGAGAGGACCACTCTGTCGTAGAAAAACGTATAATATTACATATTATACAAAAACAAGCTCTACAAAATTTTCTAATCGGATTACGCGAAGAAATACAAATGCTAATTCGCTCACGATATTATCGCACCCTTCAAGAAGCTATAACCGCCGCAACGGCTGAAGAAAAAGTAAAAGGCTCAACCGCGTCGCGATCAAGTAATTTTCCGAATCGTAACCGATATGATCAACCGTCATCGCGACAAACAAAAAACACGACTCAGTGTTATAAATGCGGAAAAACCGGACATTACGGATGCGATTGTCGCAGCAGCAGATATGCGTTACCGAAACCGGACAAATCATCTCGCATGAATACCGTCGAAAAATTCTGCAAGCATTGCAAGAAACGCGGACATGACCGTGAAGAATGTTGGTCGTTAAACGGACGACCTGAAGCGAAAACGTCGGACCGAACCAAGAAGGATGACGAAAGAAAATCGCCAAATAATAATAAGAACGGCGATAAAAAAGATAGTAGGCCGCGAAAAAAAAACTCAGACTCCGAGCGTAGTAGCGACGAAGAAGGAGATAAGAAAAAGACAGCGCGCGCGCTCGAGTACCAGATAACGCACATGCGACGGACACCGCAAGGATCAGCTGGATTGGATATAATTACTTTACCAATACATGAAACAAAACGCGGACAAATTAATATGCTTTATGATTCCGAAGCCACTATTTCTTTAATAAAAGTAAAACATTTAAAAGGCGAAACCGTTATCTATAAAGATAAAATCACGCTAATCGGAATAACCGGACACAAAGCGCGAACAATAGGCAAAATATACGCGACTATCGATTTAGACGATCGCAAAATAAAACACGCGATATACGTCGTGAAAGACGATTTTCCAATGGACTACGAAGGAATATTAGAAATCAATTTTCTTAGAAAACAGCAAGTTTCGTGCGATTATAAAAAGCGGGAACTCATAATAGGAGACGCCGTGTTAAAGCTTCAGCCTTATGACAAAATTACGTTAAAGCCGCGCAGTGAAACTGTTATTCAAGTTGCGACAAACCGTAACGAAATCGGAATTATACGGGCAGAAGAAACCGCGCCGGGAATATACATCGGACGATGCCTCGTAGAGCCGAAGAATTACATATGTCCTATCAGTGTGATTAATACTACCGTCGAGATACGTACACCGCGCGTAACCGTAGAAGATATTAGCGAAGACAACCCGCATGAAATATATACCAGTCAAACGGAGAAGACGCGCAAATATTCGTCACCGCGTAATGAACAAATCTGACAATTATTACGGACAGAACACTTAAATAAAGAAGAAAAGCGTGCGATACAAAAAATATGCGAAGAGTATAGCGACATATTTCACCTAAGCGGAGAACCACTGACATGCACCGTGACTATAGAGCACGAGATAAATACGCGCGCCGACACCTCACCGGTAAACGTGAGACCGTATCGTCTTCCCGAAAAGCACAAAACGGAAGTAAATAACCAAGTGCGAGAAATGTTAAAAGACGGAATAATTCGGACCAGCGCGATTCAATGGAATGCACCGTTATTAGTAGTGCCGAAAAAAACCGAAACTCCGAGTAGTAGTAGACTTCCGACGCCTTAATAATCTAACGATAGGCGACTCGTTTCCACTACCAAACATCACGGATATATTGGATCAGCTAGGAAACGCCAAGTATTTTACTATGCTAGATTTGGCATCAGGATATTATCAGATACCGATGGCCGAACGCGATAAAAATAAGACAGCCTTTTCCACCCCCTACGGACATTACGAATTTAATCGCATGCCATTCGGACTAAAGAACGCACCAGCAACTTTTCAACGGCTGATGAATTCAGTATTGACGGGGATACAAGGGCTCAGATGTCTGGTCTACCTAGACGACATCGTTATCTATGGATCCAGCCTAGAGGATCATAATAGAAGACTCGCGGAAGTACTACGAACACTACGAGAAAATAATCTAAAACTACAACCGGATAAATGCGAATCTTTGCGACAGGAAGTAATTTATTTAGGACATATTATTTCCGAAAACGGTATACTACCCGATCCATCTAAACTAACAGCGGTAAAAAATTTTCCGACGCCGAAAAAAGTTAAAGATATTCAATCGTTTATCGGATATTACAGAAAATTTATTGAAGACTTTTCGCGTATCGCCAAGCCTTTAACGAAGTTAACGAAAAAGAATGAAAAATTTTTATGGAACAGCGAACAACAAATCGCGTTCGACACTTTAAAAGAAAAATTAATGACGGCGCCAGTGCTAAAGTATCCAGACTTCAATAAAGAATTTAAAGTGACCACCGATGTCTCTGACTATGCCATCGGAGCCGTGCTGTCACAGGGACTGGTAGGCAACGACCGCCCTATCGCTTACGCGAGCAGAATGTTATCTCGCGCGGAGCAAAATTACAATACGACTGAAAAGGAACTATTAGCGATCGTATGGGCCGTAAAACATTTTCGACCATATGTATATGGAACAAAATTCAAAATAATAACCGATCATAAGTCATTGATGGTTATTCAACGTGAATGATCCTGGATCAAGATTAATCTCCTGGAGATTAAAACTCGAAGAATATGATTACGAAATCATACATAAGGCCGGACGAGCGAATGCGAACGCCGACGCGCTAAGTCGAAACGCGATACCAGAACCGCAGCAAGAAGAACGAGGAGAAGAAATCCTCAAGGTAGAAGAAGAAGAAAATACCGACGAAGCAAGAACATATGCCGAAGAGGAAAAACAGCTGATACTCTATGAATATCATGATGCCCCCGTAGGAGGACATCAAGGCATCGAGAGAACTATTAAAAGAATTCGGTTAAACCATAATTGGCCGGGATTAACGAAAGACGTCGAACGATATATTTCTAAATGTGAATCTTGTCAAAAGAATAAATTATCGCGACGAATAAAAGCACCTCTCGTTATAACAGACACGCCTAGCCAACCATTCGAAAAATGCGCGCTAGATATAGTCGGACCGTTAACAATAACTAATAATGGAAATAAATATTTGTTAACATGTTAAGATAATTTAACTAAATTTAGTAAAGCGATACCGATCGCAAACCAAGAAGCTAATACAATCGCGAAAGAATTTGCGACAAAAATAATCTTTGAATACGGAATTCCCGAGAAAATATTGACTGATCAAGGAACAAACTTTATGAGCGAAATTTTCAAAAATACGTGCAAATTATTAAAAATCGATAAAATTCAAACTACCGCCTACCATCCGGAAAGTAATGGAGCGTTAGAAAGATCGCACAGAACCCTAGCCGAATATCTTCGCCACTATATAAACACGGATCAAACAGACTGGGACGCCCTACGCAATGTTTACCTATAATACTACTCCACACACGGCTACGGGATATACGCCTTTTGAATTAGTCTACGGATACCGAGCAAACCTACCGACAGCGCTTACGAATCCGCCTAAACCGACGTATAACTATAACGATTGCGCGCAAGAACTAAAAGAAAGATTACGCACCACCAACCTAAACGCAAAAGAAAACCTCAAAGAATAAAAATCTAAAGCGAAGGAATATTACGACAAAGGCGCGAAAGAAACAAAATTCAGAGTAGGCGACTCGTATACGATGAGACTCTCCGACGCGGACGATCGAAAAAATAAGACGCGCTATGGACCGGACCATACGTAATAATCGAAAAGCACTCCGACGTGAATTATACCGTAAAACGAGGAAGAAAAGCATTTGTATGCGCATGTATACAAATAAATTAAAACTATTCATAGATAATTAAAATACATGCGCTTACCTTAGCCGTAAAAGAAGTTAAGGCGAATATGGGGGTGGAGGCGACGACGGCGTCGATGGCGGCGATGCTGGCGGTGTCGCCCTCGGGTCCAGCCGCGCGCTCTCCACCACAACGTGGAGCGTCTCCGGCACCTCTCCATAGTAAGGAAAGGGCTGCCTCCCCAGTAAAGCCCTCTCCACGGACATAAAGGGAATCCGCCACGTCAAATCGCGAGGCACCGGCACTATTTCCGTGACCTCACGCACACCACTATTCACATTCACTCGCACTCTAAGCAAGTAGGGCGCCTCCTGACACCGAAGAATAGCTGCACACGCCCGCCAAAATGGATCGGTCGGCAACTCACGTCCGACCAAGGGCGCACGCCGGCACTCGCGACACGGCACACGCGGCACAGATGTGAGTGCTCGCGCCAATGAAATATGTCGTCGCACTCACGACATGCAACAAACATGTTTTGGAAATCCATACTTCGGAATTAATTTTCTTTTGGTATATGTAACGCAATCAAAGGCAGTCAGATTCAGCCTGAAAAAAAGATGCAGTAGCATCTCAGGGTGCATAAGAAACGAAAAACCTTCCCACCCGATAAAAAATCGCGAACTAAAAACGAAAGTGATACGCGCTACTAAAAGATAAATAAAAAAGAAGTATAATATATTATTACAGGGCACTCATATTCAGCTTCAGCTCAGCGCTCGCGAAGCGAGGTACGACACGTACCTCCCGTACGAAATCGAAGAATTCAAGGACCATCCAGGTATCCATTTCGAAAAAATCGGTCAATTACACTATTCCAAGAAGACATGGAAGTTAATAATACAGTTAGACCTAACCACGATAAACAAAAGGTACGAACAAATAAAAAATTATTTACAACAGACAGAAGCAATGTGCGACAGGATGAAATTTCAAGATTATTATCGTCAAACCACGTGTACAAATCTAGATAGCATCGCGAAAAAAGAAGCAGCGTATTTACAAAATATTATGGCACAAATTAATATCATATATAAAACGCCGACAAATCGACGTAGAGGACTAATAGACGGACTAGGCACAGTAGCGAAAACATTATTCGGTATAATGGGCGCGAATGACGAAAAACATATTAACGAACAATTAAGCTTACTACAGAATAGCCAACAGACTATACAACACGCGGTACAAAATCAGATAAAAGTATTAAACGCGACTATAGCTCACATTGATGAAGTAGAAAGTATAATCGAAAAAAACGAAAAATTACTGCAAAAACGCGTAACGAAACACCTCAATCAAGAGGAAATAGACGAGCATTTTACAATTATTACCGCGATAGTAACAGATTTAATACGAGATGTCGAAAATATAATCGAGTATCTCACATATATACGAAAAGGCGCGATGCACCCGAAATTAATGCCGATCGATAGCATTATAACACAATTAAGAGAAGCGGCACCGCAATTGCCGCAAGGATTATATTTCCCATTTAAAGTCCACGCTGAGGACTGGTTAGCTATAGAAGAACACACAGCGATAAGCGCATACTGCGATCAAATGAATATATATATACTATATTGCGTTTTCCATTAATTGCGAAACCAACATATGACATTATAAATATAATCGAATTTCCTATTATATATATAGCTATATCCTATTATATATATTATATATATTTCCTATATATATATATAGCTTCTAATAAAAACGTATACACTTATGTAAAAGTCAATAATAAAATGATTATTGTAGATAAGGAAAAATTAAAATATTCAGTGATAACTGAAGACGATTTACAAAAATGTAATAACATTAACGCACAATACATATGCGAACAAAGTTTACCGATATATCGCGTAAATTCAGAAGCACCGTGCGAAATACAAATGTACACGCAGCGACAGCGTTATCAGTATAATTGTAATATAAAACACTATGTCTCGACTCATATGAAATGGATAGCGCTACAACAAACACACGCCTGGTTATACTCGACAGCCGCCGAACAGACGATAACTATACAGTGTGACGAACAGTCTGAAGACAGGAAAGTAATTAAAAATACGGGTAAAATCACTTTAACAGGCGAATGCAAACTAATTACAACAGACATGACGATAGAAACAAAAGAAACAATATATAAAACAAACATAAAAACATACCTACCCGAAATTAATCTAACACTTTCACGAGACAATAATATGATGACTCAAAACCAAGACACGTTAGAAAATATAACACAACACCGTGTAGAATTAATGAAACTTAAAGCCAATCTAGAAGACATAAATAACGACCTACGAAAAAACGAACAAAACTTTTTCACACAGAAACAATTTATATACCCAATGGCGTCTAGTGGAATAATAACGATAATTATAATAATCATTGTAATTTGGATAATTATGCAAAGAAAAAATAAAAATAAAAATAGAAGACAACTATCCGCTAGAATACTAGACGACGAAGACTACAGTTTACCCACATCAATATTAAAAAGAAGTCAAAGTACACGATTTTAGAAATAAGAAACGATTGTTATTATATACATTGTATACGGGAAAATATAAGATTGTTATTCTAAATAGTTTAAGAAGAATGAAAAAGAAAAAGGGAAAAGTAATTCTAATCTTCAAAATATATACTAATACTTTTCCCAAGTAAGAAAAACTCCGAAACTCCGTTTTTCTTTTTCAACGGGGGAGGGGTGTTATAGCCTGAGAAGCTATATAGATAAAGTTATACATTAGATATTAAGAAGCGTACCAGAAGGAATGCGCGAAAACGCTAACGCAGCGAGCCACGCGCGGAAATCGACCTTGCGAGAAATGCAAGCGAAGAAGTTCGACTTTGAACTTCCTCGCCTGCATCCGGACGACGAAAAACCCTTATGCTTAGAAAACCTGTTACCAGGCACCCCTCTTATAGAAAAAAACCGTGATAATAAAGAGGCTCGCCGCTAACACGCGCGGGCAGTCGATCAGTAAAATTCGCGAAATAAAGAAGAACCAGTTAATCGAAAGATAATCGCGATTGTGTTGCAAGGAGGGAGACAGGAGAACGCTAAATAAATTAATAACTACTGCATGATATGTTACGAGTTTAATTAAAATAAAATGTTATAAAAATGAATAGAAAGTTATATAAGTGAATAAAAAAGGATATAAAAAGAGAAAGGAAAGTGAGTCGGGCGAGATTCACGGAGTCCCAACTCCCTAATCCTGAAGACGTCCCAAGAAAAAATACGATTGTGTCACCTCCGACACAACAATATTTATGCAGCAGATGTTCTTGTACGGCACATATATAATCGAACAGAAATCAAGACAATATATTTGTCGGTCTATAAATCTGCGATTGCTGAAAAATAATGTCAGTCAAGGATTAACAATCGTGCTCTCCTTGTCGCTCTATCGCGCTGATGATATATAAAGTATCGTTTGAAAAAGCAACAAGTGAAAAAGCAATAAATTGTCAAGCCTAATAAGCGCCCGTGTCTTACTTACTATATATTAGTTCACTCTGTGCACTATTAGTCTGCTGTTATTATTTATCATCATACAATTTGAAGCATATATACAATTTTTAGATACTATTGGTATATACAATATTCGCATACATATGTATACGCAAATATAAATTTTATAAAAAGTGGGCGCCCATTAGCCTTGTTGCATTACTGCTTTCTGCCACGAGAGGCCAGGAAGCATTTTTCTATCCATTCTCTCTGCGGTGCGTCCGCGCGAGCGATCCAATGGTGTTTGTACGTATACGGACATACGCCACTACATAAAGACCGAGAATTTATATCTCACCGTTGGTAACCCTGAAACCGGAATTTCGCATTGTCACCGCGCGAGGTCTCCATTATCAATTCGGAATCTGGCCGTCACTCCTGTCGACCCTTAGGTTAGTTCTACAATAGTGTCGTAAGTCGTGTCGTATGTTGGGAGCATGCGCACTGAGTCCGGATCTAGTGAGACAGATCGGACGTACGTAATAAATTTAGCTTATTCAGCATGTGATAAATCATGTGATATAGAAGAAGATAATAGTTATAATTATAGATATTATAGTTAGTGATTACTGATGATCATTGTTAATTGAGGGACACGTTTTATAGTGATATTGATATACGTGACGCGCTAACATCGCGCTTCTTGCCTTTACGTGCCTTGCCTTTGTGTGGATTATTCTCACACACGACCATCTTGTAATATTAACGGTTTTTAACATATATCAAAATGAATACTTCGGACATCGATATGGAATCGGACTTGCCTCTCATAGATTCGAATAAGAATTCGGAAGGAGTTTCAGTCAGTTTAACATCTCGATCTAAGCTAGGAGAGCAGAATAAGGGCTCTTCAATTACGGATACTCGACGTGTTGTTACACCTAAAAGGACGAACTTGAAAAGAGTTTCTTCTCCTGCTCAACATGAAAAAAAGGGAGCTAAAAAACTCTCAGTCGAAACTCAAGACCCACGTCTCATGAATAAATATTCGATATATGCCAAACCACCTTGTGGTCAAAATTGAAAAAATTGTAATGAACCTTACTGCTTCCTCATCATCATCCAATATTAATTCTGAAAATCCACAGGTGCCGGAATCCGAATCCGTTAATCCATCTAGTCAAGAGAGTCTAGGCCATCGGAAATCATCAACAGGTCAGTACGGTGTCATTACTTTCGGTAAGCGTGTACACAAACACGTTAACCTTTTTAAAAATGCTTTTGATTTGAAAACATCTGGCAAAAATAAATTTATTGTTTCCTTTTGTGATGGTACATCGGCCAACAAATTTATTGACTCTTTTAACAAAAACGCTAACTTAATGTTTCAAGGTGAATCATGGTTGGCATACATACCAAACTATAAGGTCATCCGACAATTTATTTTGAAAGGAATAGATGATAATGATACGGTTGAGGAATTGTTGTCTAATATTCGTCCCCCCTCTCCCGAATGGGCTACCTTGTGGACTCCTTCCTTTGAAATTTCTCGCTTAAAGAGAAGAATCATGAAGATAATACAATCTCGATAGATTATAAGGACACTAACTCATATATTGCTCGTTTCAGATCAACTAGAGTGCCTCCTTCCTTGATATATATGGGAAAGAGAATGGTTCTGGAACCTTTTATTTATAGAGTTCGTAGGTGTCAAAAATGTCAGCGTTTTGATCACTTGGCTAAATTCTGCAGATCATCTAATAATTATTCAGCTTGTGTACGCTTTAGAAGCAACTCATCTGCTCCCTTACATGATGCGGACAAATGCAAATCTGAAAAACCACGTTGCATTAACTGTATGAGAAGTAAACTGGATGCAGTTGAACATGAGGCTTCCAGCCCTTTATGCCCAATCTTTATCAGGCAAAAAAAAGATCAACAGGTTAGTGGCATATCATGACATATGCCCTTCTGAGGCGGGGGCTCTTTTGGATAGAGGTGATGACAAGCCTCCCGGGGGATGGTCTCGTCCACGGTCCGGGGGTCCCTCTTCCGACCTTAAGCGAGTTTCTTTCTCCAAATACTCCTAATATTTTAAACAAAACTAATTTTGCAGAATCCACTAAAAAAAGAATACTCCGGGAAGAGCTCAAAATAAACGGTTGAATACCTTTTCTTCACTTCCTTCTTCCTCTTCTAGGCCATCCTCGCTCCCTTCATTTGTTCCATCCTCTTCCTCTTCTATATCTATGTCTAATCCTATGATCCCTCCCACCTCTTCTCGTGTTGTATCACGCAAAAACACCAATGTTGGTTTTCATAGCGGTTCATATTCCAAACCTTCAACATCTGCACCGGCGGATATTAACAATCAAATAGATATTAACCTTAAATCTGTTTCTTTAAAAAACATTCATCCACCAGATTTTCATTCTGATTCTGCGGCTAGATCTAATTCTCCTTACACACATTCTCTTGAGTGGGGTTCGATTGACCACGTTGCTTTTGACCACAGAACCCTCTGATAGGTAGACCTAGTAAAAGACCCTATAGCAGTCAATATAATTGGCTGTGGTCAAAAGCAACGTGGTCAAACGGGACGCTCCCCATTCTCTTAGTTCCCCTGTGTATTCTACTTTAAATCCTTCCCATGATATTTTAAAATTCTAGATCTCTGAATGCAAAGAAAAATTTTCTTCAATTAATTCTTTACATCAAGATGTGCTCATAGAGATGGGTCACATTCTCCTTAAGAGTGCCATGTGCACGTAACTCCTATTATGATTATGGTAGGTAACAATATAGCTGTAAACATTCTCCAGTGGAATTGCCGTTCTTTACAGAGGCGCCTACCTGAATTGCACTTTCTGTTAGAGGAGCATAAAATTAAAATTGCAGTACTTTGTGGAACACATTTAGATGTCAATTATCATCCAACGCTGGCTAATTTTGAACTTGTCTCTAAAGATCATGATCGCAGGGGGGGCAGTGTCGCTCTCTTGGTGGACAGATCCTTCAGAGTTACTTTGATTCAGGACGATTACATTGATCAATTGTGTACTCGAAACGAAATAGAACTACTGTTCTGCAAAATTTGGATTGGAATAAATGTACATATATATGCTTGCTCTTTATATAGCCCTCCTCGTGGCAGTAATCACCGAGCCACTGAGTTGCGTGCCTGGCATGAGATACTACAGTATTGTGCCACGTTTGATCCGGTAGTTCTTTGTGGGGATATTAATAGTAAAAGTCCTTTATGGTCTTTGCAATTGCAATGGTCGGATGTAGAGGGAGGAAAACTAGAATCGGAGATCACCAACTCTAACTTACTATGCCTTAATGATGGTTCGATTACTTGGTCGTCTATGGATCTGTCCTCCCAGTCAGCGTTGGACATAACCGTCGTCTCCTCTTCGATTAATGGAAGCTGTGTATGGCAGACTCTCGAAAGTAATTATGGTAGTGATCATTACCTTATTATTACTAATATCAATAACTTTTCTGTTGACATTTCTTTCGGTAGACCTTCTTTCTCAACATCAAAAATTTGCTGGAATACATTCCGCAATAAGTGGGCAGAAGTTACCAAAAGTTTCACAATCGATTCATCAGATCTAAATTTAACGTATAATAATCTTATCTTTAGTATTCATAATGCGCTCTTGTCATCGAGAGCAGTCAAGTATAATCACCTGAAACCATTACGTAAAGCTCCTTCCCCATGGTGGGACAGCGAATGTAGCGAACTTATACGAACTAAAAGTTCTTATTTTAAGAAATATAAGTCGCACCCGACTATGGAAAACCTACAACGTTATATCATGGCTGGTAAACAGGCGTCTAAAACTTTCAAAAAAAAGAAAAGGGATAAATTTAAAGATTTTTGTTCCTCCTTGAATTTGAATACTCCTATATCAAGATCTGGAGGTATGTTCATTCCTTTTCTGGTATTCGTAATAATAGCACTTCCTTTTCAGAACGCCATTTTAACGAGGCTTTCAAAAAGCTTGCACCAACGATGAATATATGTATATCCTCACGTCGATCTTAACAATATTCGAATATCCCCTGTTTTATAAATCAATCAGATTCATCTTTTATGTTGCACTCCTTTTCACGCACTGAATATGAAGCTGCTATCTCTTCACTAAAATTAAACTTGTCGCCTGGTCCAGATTTAATTACCAACAAAATCATTAGACAGTTTCCAGAAGAATTGCATTCTCTGATTCGAAAAATATTTAATTTAATGTTTCACAAAAGCAAATTTCCAAAGAAATGGAACGAATATTTTGTTATTTTTATTCCCAAACCAGGTAGGAATGGAGATCTCAGACCTATAACTTTGTCAAATAACCTACACAAAATATTTGAAAAACTTTTACATAAACGCATAGAATGGTGGACTGAAAACAATAATATTTTCCCTGCTTTTCAATTTAGTTTTCGACGTGGTCTGTCGTGTATGGATAGCGTTGTCACCTTAGTGACTAACCTGCGTAGGCTTAACCATCAACGCAAATATACAGAGGTTGTCTTTTTAGATTTAGTTGGTGCTTTTGATAATGTGATTGAGTGGAATTCGATTGACCACGTTACTTTTGACCACAGAACCCTCTGATAGGTAGACCTAGTAAAACACCCTATACACCGGTCAATATAATTGGCTGTGGTCAAAAGCAACGTGGTCAAACGGGACGCTCCCATGTGATTCCTGAGGTCAAATAGATCCTTCTGGAAAAATATGCTCTTCCTCACAAGATCATTAAATACATTAAGGATGTGACTGTTAATCGTGACCTGATTGGGTATGCAGCTGGAATGGCTCTCCAACATAGACGGACTTTACGTAGACTTCCTCAGGAATCTATATTAAGTCCGATTCTTTTTAACCTTTATCTTGCTCTGATAGAGACCTGCATTCCGTTACCAGTGAACATTCTTATGTATGCGGACGATATCGCTATATACTGCTCACATCAGTTTTTAAATAATATTAGTAATTATTTGAATAATGCTCTTGATAATCTTCGCGTTTTCCTGAAACCTTGGATTGGATTGGACCAACTAAATCTGTTTACACTATTTTTTCGAATCAGGGACTCAGAAATCTGCGCTTGTCGCTGCGTCGCAGTCATTTTTCGCTGAACATCCTAGGGGAATCGATAGCCTGTTCTTGGACTCCTCGATTTCTGGGTGTATACCTGGATCCGGAACTTAATTGGAGAGCGTATATTGCTAATATAAAAAGTCAAGTTATTCCCAGAATTAACTCTTTGAAGGCCATTTCAGATCTACGTTGGGGCACACATCCGGCTGTTCTATTGACTATATACAAAGGTTTCATTAGATCGGTCCTTGATTGGGGTTGTCAGATCTTTCATCCAATCGATGATGGACTAATGATTAAGATGGACAGACTTCAATATGCCTCTTTAAGGGTTGTTTTAGGACTGATGCGCACCACGCCCACTAATGTTCTTTTGGACATTAATAGCGAACAGCCTTTGATTACTAGATGGCAATTTTTACTAAACAAGTTTCTTTGTAGAGTTACTGCTCGCAGATCGCATCCACTCAATTATATTCTTGAGCCTTTATTACAACTTCCTGAGGAAGCGAGATCACCTCTGGGAAATCTGGTGAATTCTTTTATAGATAATTCTCATATATTTAAACAAGTCGAACAGTTTAATCTTCCAGGTTATTTAGAACACTCATACCTTAATAGACATTTTACCCCGGATATAGATGTCAGCTCTGGATTTGCTTTCAGCGATGACAACAATAACGATATTGTTACATCCTTTAATAAATTTTTGTCTGAATAGAGCTGACCTCGTCATCTATACAGATGGCTCTCGTTCTTATGCGGATGATTTTAGAGTTAGTCACGCAATTGTATTTCCTGACATTAATCTCATAAGTAAAAAACGTATTAACAATCATTCTACAGTGTTTGACGCTGAGGCATTGGCTGTCGAGGAAGCAGTGAATTATATTTTAGAAAATGGAACAGCTAAATCTCTCATTTTTTCGGACTCTCTCAGTGTTCTCTCTAATTTGAGAGCACTTGACTGTTCGAACACTACGCACGGTTCTTTCGAATCAAAAGCATTTTATACCGTTGTAATAAACTGGGTTTAATAGTTAAACTCGCGTGAATACCTAGTCACCGAGGTATTCCGGGTAATGAACTGGCGGACTCTCTGGCTAAAGATTCTTTACATCTTCCGGACCATTTCCTTACTAGTAAGTGTCACTATACCAATTTATATTCAAGATTTAAACAACTTGCAAAAAGTAAAGCCATAGAAATTATTCACTCTGAAAGTTTGGTCAAGGGCGTAAGATATTTTAACAAAATTGAAAATCCGTTATCTTCACCATGGTCAGAGAGAAGCCTGAGAGAGGCCATGCCGGCGATTTTCGTGGGACCCTTTTTCTAGGCCGTACAGCAGCGCCATGCATCCACTTTTAGGAATTGGAACTACGTAGCTACATCCACTTTTCGATATCGTCCGTCATTTGGTTCATGTCCGTGTTAAATACATCCACTTTTCGATTTGTGGTTCATGTCCGTGCTAGATCCACTTTTTCGATTAGTAAAGCCATCGTTTGAAGCATGTCTATTATCTATACATATATCCATAAAGTATAAATGAATAAATTATAAATTAAATATTATTTTTGCGATATCTTTTAAATAAATTGTACATTCAATTTGATCAAACCATTATAGATGTGCAACGAAATTATTTTTCCCGTTCCCATTCTTGAGATAAAATAAAACAAGTAAGAAATAAATAGAAAAATAGGGAAATTAAGTAAAAAATGATACTTTTAATTTTTAAGAAAAAACGGCATAGTTTGGGGCAAATATGTACCGTAAAAAACGATAATGTTTGAGTCTATTTCAATTATACGCGATGGCTCTGTGGAAAACGTTCTCTCTTTCACGCTGAAGACTCGAGTTCGATTCCGCATATTATCCTAAAATTTTTTTCAATTTTTTTTTATTTAAAAGATAGTATCAAATATATTTTATTACAGCAATTAACAAAACTTAAATTTGACAATTATTTAGAATGCTTTTTTTATACAACATATAAAAAATTTATCATATATAAATTAATAAAAAAATTATGTTAATTAATTTTTTAAATAATAAAAAAATTAATATTTTTATTACTTTGGTGTGCGTGTGTGTTTAAGAAAAATTAATATAAATCTACTACATTATCAATCATTTCAAGGGCATGCGTACATAATGACTTTCTTAAAATAGTTAAAATAGAATATTATTTTAAAATTTATAAGACTTGTAAAAGAAAAAGTACCGGTCGCGTTTTTTTTTTTTTTTGCTTGGTGCTGGAGGGGAAAATACCTACGGCGCATACCTCGGGATCGGCCCGGGGTTATGTGGGGCTTGCACCCACTAAAAACTCCCCCATGAATTATTTATATTTAAAAAATATAAACTGTATTATGAATAACGTTAAAAATATGTTTTACATTAACATATATATATACAGGGTGTCCGGTAATTCGCGCCCCACCCGCCATGTGCAGATTGAGCAGGTCAAACCGAGTAAAAGAGTCATCTACCATTTTGCAAAATTCTCAATAATAAGAGAGAAATTAATTAATAAAGTTCGGCCAGTACAAGCGCGCGGAGAGAAGGGACGGCTGTGGCATGGTCACTAAGCTTGCGGCGATAAACGACAGCGTAATGTTATACCGTTGCTACGCGCGCGACCGCGCGACGAAGCTTTGGCAGACGCGCTTTGCAAATGAACACGCCTAAGTATAAATGTGATTGAAAAATAATTAATACAACTAATTTTTTAATATTTTTTAACATTCTCTCTCTTTCTCGTGCACGGAGAGCATTTTCTTTTAGAATTTACCGAAAATCATGGTAATCGTGGGACAATATGGTATGGAAAAAATTTTATGAGAATTTTTCTGATTAATATTTATCGCAATAAAAAATAATATCTATCATTATAAAATATAAAATATGTTTAATTAATTTTATAATACAGTTTAGTATACAGTTTAATAAAATTAGTCAAACATATTTTATATTTTATAATGATAGATATTATTTTTTTTGCGATAAATATTAATCAGAAAAATTCTCATAAAATTCTTTCCATATCATATTGTCCCACGATTACCATGATTTTCAGTAAATTCTAAAAGAAAATGCTCTCCGTGCACGAGAAAGAGAGAGAGAATGTCAAAAAATATTAAAAAATTAGTTGTATTAATTATTTTTCAATCATTTATACTTAGGCGTGTTCATTTGCAAAACGCGTCTGCCAACGCTTCGTCGCGCGGTCGCGCGCGTAGCAACGGTATAACATTACGCTGTCGTTTATCGCCGCGCGCTTAGTGACCACGCCACAGTTGGCCGTCCCTTCTCTCCGCGCGCTTGTACTGGCCGAACTTTATTAATTAATTTCTCTCTTATTATTGAGAATTTTGCAAAATGGTAGATAACTTTTTTACTCGGTTTGACCTGCTCTACCTGCACATAGCGGGTGGGGCGCGAATTATCGGACACCCTGTATATAACATATGTATTAATATTTTTTTAATATATCATATTATTAAATTTTATCTTTATCAATGTAGAACGCATTAAAAGAATTCAGAACTTTATAAATAATAATATGTATACATTTTTTATATTGTTATATTTGTGAGACTATTGTATCGCTAAAATATAGCATGTTTTATTATTGCAAAGGAAGCAATGTTATAATTGCTCATGTTGTATTTATTTTACGATTTATTTTACGATTTATTTTATAGTTAAAGCCGATGAAAACGTTACCATAACAAGACAATCGCGCATATATGCAGACATTTAAAGTTTAATAAAGAGTTCTTCCGTAACTGATTCTATAGATTTAACTCACAGCGATAAGGACGAGCGGAGAAAAAAAAGAAGGAGCGAAGGGAGATGTATCAGTTTATCGCGGCATCGTCAGTGTACGTTTAGTTGCGGAACCAGACGTAGTCTTTTTAGCGAACTTTTGAGAAAAGTGTTTTTTATTCTTTCTGATTGTTTTCGTGATTGTTATTGTCCGTTACGGATTTTACACGATTATCTGTGAAAGAATTTTCACCTTTTGTGCCGTGCCGAATTTTGTTTATGCGAATAGAAAGTTTTTGTTTTAAAGTTTCGTTGCAGGGGTTTTATTTATATTAAAAAATAATTGTTATCTCTCTCTTTCTTTCAAGAAACAATGTCCAAACAGTGTCGTGTAAATAATTTCTTCGACAAATGTATGTATAAAGACTGTGGAAATAACAGATCTGACGAAAAACATTTATTTAGATTTCCACTACAAACAGAGGATAGATTTTATCTATGGATACACAACAGTGGTAAGTCGTTATATACATATACACAAACTCTCTTTATTATATTTTTGCTATATTGCTATTTTTATATATTGCTATTTAATTCGTAGTATATATAGGCATATTATAGTGCGAATTTGCATAAACAAAAATTTCAAGTTTAGAGTATTTTAAAGGTAAATGAGAGGAGAGAGAGGAGGAGTGAAGATTTCTACTATATTGTTCATAAATTTTACTATTTTTGTCGAAGATATAGAGGATATTTGAATATTGAAATTTGCTCATTTTTGCTGCCAAATATTGATCTCAAATTGTTAACAATTTTTACGTTTTATTTTTAACATGCGTCTAATTTAATTATAAAATATATAAATTTAATTTTATGTACGCAGTTTTGAAAAGATAGCATTATATTATATTTTTTATTTTCATTATTTATATGGTCATTTCTTCTTCAAGTGCAACGTTAAAATGAAAAGTTAAAGCCATTTGTGTTTACTTAACGGTCGGTGTCGACTTACTGCCGACTTTTTCGCGCCGCTTTTGTTGAACATGTGCGCATCGATATCGGCGCAGCGTAAAGCATAACATCGCGTGTGTCGCGTGCCGCGTGCAGAACAAGTACGAGTGGTCAGTCATAACGCTGCCAGGCAGAGAGAGGCTGCTGCTGCTGTACCAGTGTACCAGTGAAAGAAAAGAATCGATGGATATGATGGTGAGTAAAGTTGTATATTTAAAAACTATATTTAATTCTTCATTGTAAAATTGCATTATTGAACTCATCGTGTCCATATAATTAAAAGAAAAATTTGTTCATCATTGAAAAACTTTTTCAAAACAGAGTTCACACATCGAATTTCGAGCAAAATATCAGTCTGATATAATTAATATTCACGTAACTCGAATTATTTCGAGGTTTTATTCGCGTTGCATTTATTTAAAGCATGTATATAATTAATTATATCCTTTAATTCAGTGGCAAAATATTAATTTTCATAAATGCCAATCGAGCTGCGTAATGTCGAAATATTTGCAATTCGTGAAATTCAGCTTTATAGTAAAAGTATTTTATACATGCGAGTGACTTACGACAATTTTAAATTAATTATGAGTTTTATTATATGGTCTTATTAACATATCGATCTTTAATAATTCGTTTCGTTCGCTCTCTACATATAAATACTGCTCAAGTATTAGTTACATCTAAAGCCACATATACGTGGGCTTTTATCTCTCCCGGCTCCCGGCAACTTGGCTAGAATAAAAGTGAGACGAGTAGAGAACGAGCGAGATGACTTATTAAAAAATTTCGAAGTTTTATACAGCGGATTTTTTTTCATATATAAGTAGTGATTATTATTTTGTTATTTATAATCATTCTATTTTTTTCAGAATAATACAACGTCCGCGATGACAACAACGGCAATGACGTCGACGTCATCAGGCCCGACGACGACAACGACAGCGACAACGTCATCAGGTCCGACGACGACGACGGCGACGACGTCATCAGGCCCGACGACGACAACGACGGCGACGACGTCATCAGGTCCGACGACGACGACGGCGACGACGTCATCAGGTCCAACAACGACAACGACGCCCACGACGTCATCAGGCCCGATGAATGAGGCATCGACGAAGTCAAGAATGATCATGTTAAGTGTAAGTATCTCAAATTTAAAAAAAATATTAAATATAATTATATAACACGTATAGAAAAATAATATTAAAATTATTTAGTGACTTTACGCTCAAATATATTTGAAATTGCATATTTCTAAATAAGATATTTGCGCGTGTAAAAAATTCATTAAAAATTTAAATATTATTTTTATATACTGCAACGTCTTAACCCGCCTCGGGACGCCGATCCCGAGGGTGGAAAGCGGTATCTGAGTCTTGCCGACTCCAATTTTGAATATCTTTACGTCGGCCGATATCAGTGACGGTACGCAACGGTAGCTCGATAAGACTGAAAAGAGATTGTAGTATTGTAATACGGGAAAACAACGTTATTTCCGGCTACGCCCTGCTCAGTATATGGCAGAGGGGCGTGGTTCAATTAATTGGTCTGGTTCTGGAGAGGAGATCTCATATAAAGAAAATGCACAAAATTAGTCATTTAACAATGATATATTTAACACTGATGTATAACGTGGACAAATACAATCGAGAAATAATATTTTACATAAATGGGGTTGGAAATGGATTACAATATTAATATACTGTCGCGTCGGGTTCTTTTCTCCCGGGCGCGCTACAAACGATAGTGCCAATTTACTTAAACGACGGTATCTTGCGAAAATATACGCTAGGTAATAACGATTTTCATAAAATTAATGTTCGGTAATGCCCTGGGAATCGAGCCTAATCGTAACGGCGATATTCGATCACCGGGAAGTTCGCTATACAAAGACGGTAGGATTCCTTCACGACACGCGGCGATCACGTGATCGAAAGGAATGCGGCGCGAGCGCGGAACAATAGGAGTCAACTATAATGGGAGACGGTATAATTTCGGGAATATTCGAGACACGATAATTCTTTACCCTGACATTGACTTTACGGTCTCTTTCGGTATTACGGTAATAGTTTTCGATACGCTAATTGATAGCTTACAATATAACGAGTAGTCTTCATGCAAGAGCTATCGGCTGATCGCGCGGTAATTTCGTGGCTCTCTCTCGACTCTCGCGGAGTTCTCTTTGAGCCTACGGTAACGGTAACTCGCGGAGAACGACACCACGCAAATTCCGGTATCTCACGACGCGATATTCTCGAATCAGACACACAGTAATTTTACGGTACGAGAACGGTGCAATAAGTTCCTTCTAGTATTACGATACGATGATTATCTCGGTACACGGAACGATTTTACACTTAACTACGACTGTCGGCGGCGGCCTCTCCGAGAGGGATACACTCGCGGCAATCTGGTTTGAGCCGATCTCGCGGTAACTATTTTCGGAGTTGTTGCTCCCAAAACGGCATCGGTAAGCTACGGTATGTTACTTACGGTAACTGTGGATTCTCGGAATCGCGGCGCGGTATCAGCTTAACCAGATCGCAACACTTAACGGTTACCTGAGTGGCGGCTTACAGTAATGGTCGATCTCGGTTGTCGTCCTGGCGAACTCGATCCCGGCGTTTCTCACGCGGTAGCGGCGTACCGAACAGTAACTCTCTCCGAGAGAGTTCTCAGGTTCCTCGATTCCTGCGCCGATCTTCCGCGCATCCTGTCGATGTTCGCTGCTGTGGGGTGGCTTCGATCCGCCTATCGATTCTCCACTCCCCTCCTAGCTCGCTAGCGGTAACTCAAGGGATCTTCTCCCGCACGTGTTGACATGCTGATTCTCGGGTTGCTGTGTAGCGCCCGTCGTGGTATTTCAGGGGTCGAATGTGGCAGGCTGGCCAGGCCGTACTCCAATCCTTCCCGATAATAGTAGCGGTAATTGCAGGGTCCTCCACTCATCCGGCAGTATGCGGGGGGGAACCTCCGGTAGTTCTTTCCCGATGCTGCGGTTTTCTAAAAAAATATGCAGTATACACGTACGGATGCAAGGAGAAATGCAGGATCGGCGGGGTTCGGTACCTGACCTGAGTATCCTCGGAGAGTCCGATCCGCGGTTTCCTCCGGTCCTTTTCTGTCGCCGGTATGCTCCGCGTCCTCGGTATCTTGCGTTACAAAATTGTTGTCGACCACTCAGGCAGTCCTGCGACTCGCTTTTATTACAGTAGCGGGAACTGCGGTAATTATTATCGAATTCGAGGTCGCTCCCTCTCAGTCCCGAGGAGCAACCCCGGAATCGTTCCCCCCCCCCCCAATCGGGCAGTAACCCTTGTGACGGCGCAAAAAGGTCTCACGTCACAATACAGAATGTATCATAATAAGTCACGCCCTATCTCTGGAGAATGAATTGATGAAGTGGAAATAAGTCGAAAATAAAGAATGACAAAATTATGTTTGAACTTTTTTTAAAAGAGTTATAATCAAATAATCGAAAAAGTTATGTGAATTATTATTTTTATTTGAATTAAAGTTTTTAATTATTTTGATAATAAATTAAAAATTATAATTACAATTAACTATCAAATAGACAATAAGATTAGAATCACAAAAGGTGTTCAAATACTTTTTACCATCATTGTATATGACAGAAGTTGTGATCTGATAGATATGTTAGGTGTACTTCAAAGCATTTGATTGATCAATCAAAATAAAATGAGTAAAGATTTTTTTATCTTGATTGGTTAATTGGATGCTTTGAAGCATCTGTAATGTCTCCCTGATCGCAACGGGAATTTTCAGATGGATATTAGAACCGCACTATTTTGATTATAATTCTTTAAAAAAGACTGAAACGTGTAGTTTTGTCATTCTTTTTTTTCGACTTATTTTGACTTCATCAATTTATTCTCCAGAGATGGGGCGTGACTTATGATTCACCTAGTGTATTAACATTATATACATTATACACATACATTAAGTGCATATATGTATTAACAGTGTTTACTCTTATGTAAATAAAATTTTATAACTGATTATTCACATTAAAAAAATTATTAAATTCTAATAAATATTAATTTTAATATTTCTTTACACATTAATTTGAAATTAGTAAATATTTATTTCTTTTTAAAAATGATTTCTTATAACAAATAAATATTTTTTTTCATTTCAAATCAATATTATTAGCTTTCAATAAATGATATGTTAAAAAGAATATTTTGGAATAAATATTTATTTGAATATAAATTATTTTTATATTTATACAAATGTCTTACATTTATTTTTATGTTTTACAGAGCGAAGAACTTGCTGCATTAATAGGCACTGCTGTACAAACAGCTATTTTTTCGCGAGGACGAAGAGGACGAGGTGGAAGAGGAGGAAGAGGAGGAAGAGGAGGAAGAGGAAGAGGAAGAGGAAGAGGAAGAGGCAGGGGTAGAGGCAGGGGAGGAATACACATTTATAATAACATCAACAATAAATAAACCTAATAAAAAATATATAACATATATAATAAAAATATAAAAACAAAAGATTGATATAAAAGATGAAACAAAAATGTTAAAAATAAATATAAAGAAATATAATTTAAGATAATTTTTTATTTTGAATTTTTATTATACATTCCTATTGCACATTCCTATTATTCATTCCTATTACACATATACACATACATATACAGTGCTGGACAAAATAAATCATACTTTTAAGAAATTGAATTTATTAGTGTAACTATTTATTTTAAACGCAGATTATTAGCTTATAGGTTATAGGAAAATCAAAGCAATTCTAAATATTTAGATAAAGGATTTTTTGTAAAATATTTTTATTATTCAATATTGTTACATTTTGACATAGACAAAATAAATCATATACTCTTAGAAATAATAGTTAACAAATAAATAAAATTAACTTGAATGGTGATTAGTACTTGGTATGGCTTTCTTTAGTTTTTAATACTATTTCCAGTCGACGAGGCATACTTTCGATTAATTTCTTCAAGTATTAGAGAATCAATTTCTTCCTAGGTCTTCTGAAGTGCTGTATAGTACGATGTTTGTTAATTACGTTTGTTTTATTCATGTTTCTGTCCAAATAAGCCCACAGAGTTTAAATCTGATGATTGTGACGACCATTCCAGCAATTTTACTTTACTAGATTTGAAAAGGGCAGTGGTTTTGTTTGCTTTATGCTTTGGGTCATTATCTTGCTGGAAGATAAAGTTGTTTTTAAATTTAATTTGAATAAAGATTCTTCTAAAGTCTCGCACAATATATCGATATATCCTTTTGCCATCATAATATCTTTAATTCGAACCAAATTACTGATATTAGATCATACAAAGCACCTCCATTATTTTCATGTTTTACAGTTTTCTGAATATTTACTTTTATTCTTTGAGTCTCATCAGGTTTTTGCTATATCTTAGACCATTGTTTCTGTCTGAATAATTCACATTTATAGGCTCAAATTTGAATTAATCAAACAAAAACAACGGTCTAAGGTGTAACGAAAACCTGCACTGAGAAAAAAATTTAGTTGAAAATTTTCAAAAAAATATTCTGTTGTAGTAACTGTACATCATTGTACTGAACTCTCTGTTTTGATGGTTTGAATAAGCTTTGTTTACATCAACAAATTATTTCGTAATATTTTATTTGAACGTATCGGACTAAATAATTAGTTGGGCAAAACAAATTTTGCCTTTTTCAACCAAATTTTTTTCTCAGTGTGGTGAGATTCTAAGAAGTGAAAATATTCAGAAAACTGTAAAACATGAAAATAGTGATATCATGGTATGGAGGATGCTTTGTATGGTCTGATATCAGTAATTTGGTTCGAACTGAAGATATTATAAGGGCAAAAGGCTATATCAATATATTGTGCGAGAATTTAGAAGAATTTTTGTCCAAATTAAATTTAAAAAACAACTTTATTTTCCAACAAAATAATGACCCAAAACATAAAGCAAACAAAACCACTGCCCTTCTCAAATCTAGTTAAGTCAAATTGCTGGAATGGTCGTCACAATCATCAGATTTAAACTCTGTGGGCTTACTTGGACAGAAACATAGATAAAAAACGTAATTAATTAACAAGACATCGTACTATGCAGCACTCATTGTCAGAAGACCTAGGAAGAAATTGAATCTAATACTTGAAGAAATTAATTAAGAATATGTCTCGACGACTGGAAACGGTATTAAAAGCTAAAGGCAGCCACACCAAGTACTAATCACCATTCAAATTAATTTTATTTGTTTGTTAACTATTATTTCTAAGAGTACATATATGATTTATTTTGTCTAAGTCAAAATGTAACAATATTGAATAATAAAAATATTTTACAAAAAATCCTTCATCTAAATATTTTGAAATGCTTTGATTTTTCTATACTAATAATCTGCGCTTAAAATAAATAGTTACACTAATAAATTCAATTTCTTAAAAGTATGATTTATTTTGTCCACTACTGTATGTATATACAGGGTGACCCATTTTAACTTAGGCAGCCAAATAACTCGAAAAATAAGCACACTACGAAAAAATGTTTAGAATCAAAATTTCGTCATTTCGAGGGGGACGTACAATGACGTTAAAATGAGCCCCCCACCCCTCCCCCTGGGCGGTGAGGGGGGGCAAGTTTGAAATCTTAAATAGGAACCCCTATTTTTTATTGCATATTCGGAATCTTTGGCTAAAAACACATACAATTTGTCTGAAACATTTTTCTCGATTCATGATAGATGGCGCTGTAATCGACGAAATTCAATTTCTTCGATTTCTCTTACTGAGAATCCATGCTTACGATTCTGCAATAAATTAACAATAAAAATACCACGTTTTCATTGTTAATACTCGAAATTAGTCTTAAAACAAACTTCTCATTATTTTTTATTACTCATTAATTACTTCTCAAGAAACTGCTTTTAGCGTAACCTGCCCTTTAGGCAACTTGAATGGTCCAAAGTACCGAGACATTTTGGATTTTCCATCTGATGGAGTTCCTCTAAGTATCCCTCCAAAATTTTATCCATTTAGTGCCAAAGTCACAAGTGTTTATGTATTTTTTTAACATTTGTACTCTGATAAAATTTTGGTAAAATGGCAAATTATACGCCTACAGAAGTAGTCGATATTCTTATAACCTTTGGCGAATGTGGTAGAAATTACAGACTTACTGCCCGTACTTATGCGGAGCGATTCCCAAATCGCCGCCATCCTACTGATCAACAAATTATAAACATTGAAAGGAGATCTCGTAATAATCCACTTCATCGCGAAAGGCGAAGGAATAGACTTCATAATAATAATGACCCTAGATTGCTCGCAGTTTTGGCTATGGTTCATCAAAATCTCCATATTAGTACCCGTCAAATAGAACGAGAACTGGGAATCCCTCAAACTACGGCACATAGATTGTTACGATCAGTCAATTACCATCCGTATCATATTACTCTGGTACAGGAATTAAGTGAGGCCGACTACGTACTCAGAGTACAATTTTGTAGATGGGCTCTTGAGATGCTAGATCAGAATCCAGATTTTTTTAGTAATGTTTGTTTCAGTGATGAAGCAACATTCATCAGCAATGGTAGTCTCAATAGGCATAATTGCCACTATTGGTCACCAGAAAATCCACATTGGTATCGTGAGGTGCTTAATCAACATCGTTGGAGTTTATATGTATGGGTAGGCATTTGCAATGGCCAAGTCATTGGACCTCATTTTTTTGAACGTCCAATTAATAGTCCAATGTATTTAGAATTCCTCGAAAATGATTTGCCAGCATACCTAGAGAATGTTCCCCTTGCAGTTAGACTAAATTTATGGTATCAACAAGATGGTGCTCCTGCTCATTATGCTCGTATTGTACGGATGTTTTTGAATCAAAGGTTCCCAAATCGGTGGATAGAGCGGGGTGGACCAGTTCTGTGGCCTCCGAGATCACCGGATTTGAACCCCCTTGATTTCTTTTTATAGGGATACGTTAAAGATGCAGTGTATAGTAAAGCTCCAACGACAAGATTGAATATGATGGAAAGAATAAGAAGAGCTTGTGAAGCTATAACTCCTTTAATGCTAGAAAATGTACAACGTAACTTTCGCTGTCGATTACTGTTATCCTTAGAAAATAATGGTGCACACTTTGAGCATCTCCTCCATGCGGAGAGAGCTGATAACAATGCAATCTTGCCTTAACTGGTTGGGTCACCACACGACCTTGCCTTCACTGGCTGGGTCACTACTTGACCTTGCCTTAACTGGTTGGGTGACCACACGACCTTGCCTTCACTGGCTGGGTCACTACTTGACCTTGCCTTAACTGGTTGGGTGACCACACGACCTTGCCTTCACTGGCTGGGTTACCACACGTTCAAGCACCCCGAATTGTGAGAGGCGAGGGGACTCACGTTAATCAAGCACCCCGAAGGGAACAGAAAACTGCTACGTCCACGACGTTGTTCCTGGGTTACGCTAAAAGCAGTTTCTTGAGAAGTAATTAATGAGTAATAAAAAATAATGAGAAGTTTGTTTTAAGACTAATTTCGAGTATTAACAATGAAAACGTGGTATTTTTATTGTTAATTTATTGCAGAATCGTAAGCATGGGTTCTCAGTAAGAGAAATCGAAGAAATTGAATTTCGTCGATTACAGCGCCATCTATCATGAATCGAGAAAAATGTTTCAGACAAATTGTATGTGTTTTTAGCCAAAGATTCTGAATATGCAATAAAAAATAGGGGTTCCTATTTAAGATTTCAAACTTGCCCCCCCTCACCGCCCAGGGGGAGGGGTGGGGGGCTCATTTTAACGTCATTGTACGTCCCCCTCGAAATGACGAAATTTTGATTCTAAACATTTTTTCGTAGTGTGCTTATTTTTCGAGTTATTTGGCTGCCTAAGTTAAAATGGGTCACCCTGTATATATGCATAGTATATAAAAACACATTCATACATACGTATACATACGTATACATACGTATATCGAATGGAGAGAGTACGAGTTAAAGAGATATATTTATAAGGTATCACACTATTTTTATAAAAATAAGATGTCTTATTCACTTAATAGAATATCTATCTAACTATGTATCTGGTATCGAATTTTTTTCTTTTTATAAATTCTAATATACTAATATAGAAATTGTTTTCTTAGCAGAAATATTCGCGCACTTTTTATTTTTTATATTTTTTTATATTTTTAGGTTTAAATATAAGCATTTATTTATTTCCATAATTTTATATTTTATTTATATGTATTATACGTATTTGATGCTTTTATATATATATTATATGTATTTATTTCCCTTTTTTGTTTTCAATTTTAATAATAAATATTTTTGTAAAATTACATTAAATAATATATTTGTTTCAAACAGCGCCACAACTTAAGGAAAACAGAAAGTAAAAATGACGTCATATTGATCAAATTTGGACATAAATTTGATCCAAAGATCAATATGACTTTAAATTGACATCATTTTGACTTATTTTTACTTTTATTATGTATACAAGTATCCACATTATTAAAAAAAAGTTATGTGTACCAGAGAGAAGCCTGAGAGACGTCACGGCCCGGTTTTAGGTGATCCCTGAAAGCGATATGCCCTCTGTGGACATAAGAAACGTGCACATTGAACTACGTAGCCAATGTCCACGAATGTTCTCAATGGTAACTCACAATGTGCACATTTTCGGTTGCGTTCCGTGCTATGTGCACGAAGTGTCGGTAACACGATTTCTGTCTTTTTGTATACAGGGTGTCCGGCAACGTAAGACGCTTACGTATTAAATGAATTTCTAATATAAAGACGTTTTGTGGTGTTATTATTTTTGAGACTGAAATTATAATATAAAAAGTCTTTCATTTTAACGGCTTAAAGTAAAAGTTAAAAATTATTGACGACAATTGACGATTCTTTTGCTGAAAAGAATCGATTCTATATTTTGCTTTCTAATAAGACTGTGATAAAATAAACTGGTCTTAGAGGTATAAGAGGAATAAATGTGAGTATGAAAGGTATGTGTGGTTAAGGAATTTTGTAAAGCAAGTCCACTTCTTGGCAAAAAGCTGAGTTAAATACATATTATATTTTGCTTTCTGGCGCTCTCTCTCTCTCTCTCTCTCTCTCTCTCTCTCTATATATATATATATATATATATATATATATATATCTTCACGATAATTAATAAAGTTGATAATAAATGCAAATTATAATTAATGAAGTAAGACAATTAATGAAAATAATTAAAAAAGATCGGCGCGAGTGAAAGAGCGCGGCGAGAAGAGACGTCCTACATGTTTAACGCGATACTTGGCGCGTGGCGAAGCGATGGGAAGGGGGTTTTACAAAGGACCATGTCTATTATGCGAGCGGCGCGTTACGCTGGAACCCCGCGTCGAACTATTCTCTCCCTCCCTCCCTCCCTCCCTCCCTCTCTCCCTCCCTCTCTCTCTCTCTCTCTCTCTCTCTCTCTCTCTCTCTCTCTCTCTCTCTCTCTCTCTCTCTCTCTCTCTCTCTCGTGAAATGATAGAAGATATTTGCTATTATTAATAATTCTTTAATGAGATAGAAGAAGGAGAGAGAGAGAGAATAAGGGAAAATGAAGGATAGGCGATATAAACCGGAAGCGGAAATGGAGATCCTCTAGTAGGTTAAGGTAGATTAGAAGAATTTAGCGTGTGTGTGTGTGTGTTAATAAAGTATATATTTTTTTTATAATAATGTATTATAATATATATGTATACTTTTCTAACTATAAAAATAATAATTAATGTATCTGCCTCTTCCTCGATCTCTTCCTCTGCCTCTTCCACCTCGTCCTCTTCCTCTTCCTCGTCCTCCTCCTCTTCCTCGTCCTCCTCCTCTTGCTCTTGCGACCGTAATTGCGGTCGCAATTATGTTACTCAGCTCTTCGGGCTGAAACATTAACATTAAGAAGAATATTAACAAAATGACAACCATATTTAATATACATATAAGGAACGAATATAATATTATCAGAATAATTAGTTAGTTATTCGCATTATATTTATCTGACGAAATGGAGGACTTTTATTAAGTTTAATTGAAATGTTAAGACCGGTCACAATATCGACGAGAATCTATAAAATGCAAATCGCGGTTGATAATCATCTCTCCGTGCTATTCTTAATGGTATTTTATATTTTAACTTTTTATATAAAAATAGATATAAAACATATATAAAATATATATAAAAAATTTGTAAAAACAATATAACATTTGAAATTAAACATAAAATATTTGTTAATATGTAGTACAAAGTTTTACACTTACACTTAACATTATGATCCTTTCCGCCGTCCTTGTCATCGCCGTTGTTGTCACCGTCGGCGTCGGCACTGGCGTCGGTGTCGACGTCGTCGGCGTCGGCGTCGGCACCGGCGTCGTCGGCGTCGGCGTCGGCGTCGGCCTCGGCATCGCCGTCGGCATCGGGGTCGACGTCGGCACTGGCGTTGTTGTCGTCGTCGGCGCCGTCGTCGTCGACGTCGTTGTCATCATCAAAGCTGACTGAAAAAGAAAAAATTATTACAAATAATGCTTATGTATAAATTAAGACTCATTGCAGAAATAATGTTGTGTAAGTATCCGCCCGCGTCCATAAATCACACACACATATAAAGAAAATTCAAATATCACAGATACTCGACTTATATACATATGATACCCGTGAAAACCGTTGTTGCCAACGACACAATTCAACAAAAATAATATTCCATCTTCTTCCTACTGAATATATTACAAAAGTTGAATGATACTGTCTCATGCTGGAAAGTAATTGTATTTTATCTGTGTGCGCGAATAATTGACGGACAGGCACTCAAAAATATCGTAATATGCCAACGTTTAATACGGAATCATCTACTTACATCGATATCCATGAGATCCATTGCTTGTCGAGAAGCACTGTTCATTGTTTCAAACGAACTGATCGCTTGTCGGAATTCGGAAGCTCAGGAAGCGTTGCCGCATTTCTCTCTTTTTTTGTCTCTTTCACGCGACACCGCCACTTTGCAAACGCTGATTGCTTTTCAAAGGAAAACAAATACTGAGTCTCCGCCCATCGATTGCAGCGTAGGCTGGATCGTCTCCATGTCTGTCTTTGTTTAACTCATATGTTCTTTCCTTTTCTCTTTTCTTTGTTACAATTTTGTCTCATTTAACGAGGTGACAACCTGACAATAGCAGTCTTTCGGCTACTGTTCCACTCGAGACATTTGCCAAAGTTTATACGATTCGCTGCGATCAGTGCGCTCTACAAATCGTGTAATCTAATAGTTAATTATAAAATATTAAACAGTTCGTTCGATTTTTTATTATCGAAGATGTTGTCTCGATTAAATTAGCTTGACATCAATTCGTGTTACACTACACAATTAATAATCGATTAATTAAATCGATAATCGGCTAATTTTGTGCATTAGTGCATTAGTGTTTTTTTTTATTATTTTGTGAAGGTAGTGTTAATAATTTTTATTTTTATTTTTTTCTCTTGTTAATGTTATTACCTTCATTTCAGTAATATTTCATTTTATTGCATATTTAATCTTGTAGATTTAGTTATTTCTTGAAAAAAAGATATTTTTTACAAGTAGGAACAGTAAAAAAACTTCGTTAAAATATAATATAAAAATACTTATAATATAAATATATTATATATAATATAGTAAAGAATATTAGTTATTATAATATATAATATAGTAAAGAATATTAGTTAAAACTACGATGAATAATCAGTGCCGTTCAGAAAGTGTTTATGACAAATGCGCGTATATACATTGTCGCAATGGTCGGTTTTCCACGGGAGCGCATTTATTTCGATTTCCATCTAGCACAGATGTAAGACACAAATTATGGATACGCAATAGCGGTAAGTTTCTTAGATTTTCTTAAATTTATTTTTATATTGTGTATACATTTCTCGTTCATTTATAGCTCGTCTCCGCCCATATAGCATCACCGAAACTTTTTTAAGTAACATTTCAGAAACGTTGCAACATTGCAAGTTGCAATGTAATATTGCAGAGACGTTTTAGAGACATGCAATATAAATATTTCGTCGAAATATTCCAGCAATATTGTAGAAAGAAATATAAAATTCTCAGGATATACTTGTATTAAAATATTTCTTATAGTATTTGCTACGACATATTATCATCACATTATACTTTTCATCACATATTAAACTTTGATAATAGCGAGTTCGGTTGGATGTATCAGTATACTGGTGTAAATTATATGAAGCTTATATAATATAAGCTTCACATAATAACTTATATTTATAAAACATAATATAAACGCTAAAAGGTTCTTTTAATATTTAATATTTAATATTGTTTTAATACTTATATATATAAGTTATTATGAAGCTTATATTATATAAGCTTATATTATATAAGCTTCATATATAATTTACATCAATATACTGATACATCCAACCGAATTCGCTATTATAAAATTTTAATGTGTCATAAAAAGTATAATGCGATAATAATATATCATAGCAAATACTGTAAGAAATATTTTAATACAAGTATATCCTGAGAATTTTATATTTCTACAACATTGCTGGAACATTTCGGCGAAATATTTATATTGTATATCTCTAAAACGTCTCTGCAATATTACATTGCAATTTGCAATGTTGCAACATTTTTGAAATGATATTGGAAGCTTCGGTGCTGTATGGGAAGCTACAGTTTGTGACAGGTAAATAAGTTAATTATTTACTTGTAACGAACTGTCCTAGCTTCTTACCGGCCGCTTGCCGGAGACGGGCTCGCCGAACAGCGAGCGGAGAGTGAGCATGAGAGTGAGCGAGAGGAGCATGAGAGTATGAGAGTGAGCGAGAGGAGCATGAGAGTGAGCAAGACGAGTATGAAAGCGAGCGAGACAGTTATAGAAACGAGCGAGAAAGGAATAGCAGTGTGCAAGAAAGGTCCGATCCTCGAGCCTTCTTTGCACGTTGCTATTCCCATCTCGCTCGCTCTTATTTCTATCTCGTTCGCTCTTATTGCTATCTCGCTCACTCTTATTATCTCCTCGCTTGCTCACATAACTCTCGCTCGCTCTCGTCTGTCTCCTTCGCGCTAATGCTTTACACGTTCGAGGCTCGAGGCTTAGCTTTCGTCGGGGAAACGTGGGACGGAGGATACCTCACAATCTTATATCCGTACCATACTGTATTACATATATTACAGGTTAATGTCGTTTAAAGAAATCTGTTTATTTCGTACGACTACGATGTGTATTGATAACATAACATTGAAAGTATTAAAATTAATAACACAGAGATTGACACAATTGTTAAAAAATGCGGAAATAGACTGATTTTTGTTAAGAAAGTACATCATAAAGGAAGAAAACAAATGTGACGGCCGAAAAACATAAGATATTATTTGAAATTTTTTATAGTAAAACCCATGTTCGTTGCAATGAAAATGTCTCGTTGTTCTTAAAATATACACTTTGAACATTATAGAAACAGAAATATAAAAAGATATTAATATTTAATAAAGTTATGGCCGTTACAAAATATGCGTGCTAATCGAACTAATTATAATCATAAGTGGAGAAGAAGGCTTATCTGAAATCATAAGATCCAATATTTTTTTACAATATAGCACTGCAATTTTCATTGTACTAATATAACTTTTTTGTAGTTAATATTTTATAAGATTCATTTTTACACGAAAATTAACATTTTGTTTGCTGCTTTCCATGTTGCAACAAATTAATATTTTTTAAATTTCATACGTACAACGGAAACTACACTCACTCTTATATACAAGGGATAGATTGGTTTTTTAGTTTTGGAGAGGTCTTTCTTTACTAATTATTACAAGTTATCCGGTGAACATGGAGTATTTTGCAATAGTCATATGACTATACATTAAAAACATTTCTCAATGTTTGTTTTAATACTATCTAAGTATTCTTAACAACAATAACATATTTCTATTAAAAGTAGTTTTAGATAATATAAATTCAGAAAAACACCCTGTTTTTCAGCCATCACAGTAGGTTTTCTCCTTTAAGAAATCTTTCAAAGAAAAATTTACAAGTAATAGAAAGATTTACAAGTAATCCTTTCTTCGTTGATTCAGGAAATACTCAATTAGAAAAGTGGTCTGCCAGTTCAATCCGTCGTGCCGGTCTGTGTGCAGATCACTTTAGTGAAAATTCTTTCAAGGGAGAAGGTAAGAAATTATTAAAACGCGGTTCAGTACCCCTTCCTTTCAGGAATATAACCTCGCCAAATAAAAGCAATGAAGACACAGACATGGAGAGCATGCCTATTGCGGTGACCGAGGTAGAAAATACAACTAATGTAACGGGAGCAAAAGAGAAATATGAAAACAGCATAAAGCCAACGACATTAGCAAATATTGAAAACGATGGAAACGATGAAATGACGCAATCAATTCAATGGCCACCATTGCGAACCTACCGATCACCGCGACTACATTTTAATGTGACATCGGAAGAGGAAAATGTTATGGAATGGATGCATTTGGAACCGCCAATCTGCGAAAAGATATCAGCGCAAACAATAAGGAAGGAGCAAGAGATACGAAATGAAGATATAAGAAATGAAGAAATAAGAAATGAAGAAAATAATTTATAATATATATAATAATTAATTCCTTAACAAATGAAAATGTGCGTCTACGCCGGACAGTAAAAATGTTAAAATTACGTCTACAAAGATGTACTCGACGAATGCCCGCAAAACGCACAAATAAGAAAAGCATAAAAAGGGATATACAGGAATTGATGGAGAAGAATAAATTGCATCCCGTTGCGAAAGCAATGATAAATTTGCAATTACATACGCCAAACGCACCATACACGGAAGAAGAAAAAAATATATCGAAGCAACTTTATTATTATTCAGCTTCTGCACTGCGTGGTTTACGAAAGGCAGGTTGCAATTTTCCTGGAGAACGAACAATTCAAAGATGGCACGAAGAATATAATATGATGCCAGGATTTTGCGAATTTATATTTTGTAAATTGCAGGAGAAAATTTCTAAGTTATCTGCAGAAGAAAGAGTATGTGCTTTGTAGTGGGATGAAATGACAATTAAATCATATGAAGAATATTCACTGAAATTGGATCAAATAGAAGGGCTTGTTGATTTAGGGCCTCTAGGAAGAACAAATGAGACTGCAAAACATGTATTCGTATTTTGTTTAGACAGCATAAACGCGCATCATTCATGGCGTCAACCACTAGCATATTTCCTTTCTGGAACAGGTATGAAAGCCGAAGAAATAATATTTTTATTAAAAGAATGTTTAGATAGATTGATTAAAACAGGTGCTGATGTGCAACTCGTAACATGCGATCAAGGCTCAAGTAATCAGAGTGCTTATGTAAAACTTGGCGTGCACTCCGATAAACCATTTTTTATACACAATGGAAAGAAATATTATGCATTATTTGATTTTCCACATTTAGTGAAAAGATTGGCGAGTTTATTAAGAAAACATAAATATCTGTATTGCGATGAGAAAGTAATTGCATCATTTACCGATTTTGAATTGACGTGGTCTATTGATGACGCCACTAAAGGAGGTTCCAATTTATTATCCCATATTACGGAAGCACATATTCGCCCCAACGCTTTTGAAACGATGAATGTCAAAAGAGCTTTCCAATTATTTAGTCATACGTTTGCAGCCGCAATAAAAACTGCTGGTCATGGAAATATGTTACGAACAAATACATGGAATGAAACGGCTGATTTTACAGAACATCTGAATAAAGTAATAGATGCTTGCAATTCTTACAGTCTGAATATCACATTTGGTGGAAAACGACCATTGTCTTTCAAAAATCCTGACATTGAAATTTTGTTAACAGATTTTGTTGAATGGTGCTCGAAATGGTCGGTATCATCGAACAGATTATCGAAAATTCCTTGTTTGAAAGGCTTCAGTTTAACTGTACAAGCCATTCTTGGAATATATAAGGAACTCACAAGACGATATGAAGAATTTGAACTTGCCACAGGATTATGCAATCAAGACTCGGTCGAACATTTATTCTCTAAATTAAGACAACGCGGAGGATTTAATCCCAATCCCACAGCAAGAATGGTCCGACTTTCTCTGAGACATATAATATCTACGGGATACATCCCAAGAGGAGATAAAGGCAATGTTCAATGCCCAGAAGCCGAGTCTCATTAATCCATCGAGCCATCTTGTTAAAACGCTAGAAAATTCATTGAACGCAAGTCATACCGTCGTACAATGTGACGTTAATTCTGAAGATGAATCATTTCTGGAAGATGTACAAATTCTTGAAGAATACGATAATGTGGGAGATGCAGAAAATGTTGATCCACTTAATATATATGATCAAAATGCTGTTGCATATTTTGCTGGATATATAGCGCGACGAAGCGTTGCAAAAACTAAATGCGACAATTGCTGTAATTGTATGATGAAAACGCCCATGGATAACGCTGCGGAAAATGAGATGTATATAGAATTTCGAGAATATCCAAATGCAGATGAAGATGCTCCTACAGTAACGAAATTACGACCGACAGATCTTTTTACAAAAGTGGTTCAAACGCAATTAATGGCATTTAATCGTGTATGGGAACATTATTGGGCGTCAAAGCAAATTTTGGATAAGATAACGAATGAGTGTATAAATGCAACAAATGAAAAATATTCCGAATGGCTAGATAAAAATAATGCGTGTTACAATCATCGGCTGCAAGCGTTAAGATATATGATCAAAATAAAATTGTACTCTCGCACAAGATATAACAATCGTGCTATAAAAAGAGGTAATGTCCGCAGAAAAATGAAAAATTTGTTAAACAAATAAAAAAATGAGAATAAGATTGTAGCAGGAAAGCTAAAAAGAAGTTAACCATTTTGAGCATCATTCTTGAAAAAAAATAAAAAGAATAAAAATGAGGAAATACATGAAATGGAAGAACAAAACAAATAAGTAATTGAGTACACTGTAAGAGGTAGAAAGACAAGTTGAGGTAAAAAAAAACAGCAACAGATAAGCGAAGAAAGGTAAGCAATAAAATAACGTAGAACGCAGAAAATTTTTAATAAATATGAAATTTAAACTTTTTTTTGACGTATTTATTTTGTAAAAAATATTAAGGGGTACTTTCTTAAATCTATTATTGTTTTGTTGTAGCTTATCGTTTCGTCATTATGGAAATACTTGCTATATTGTATCATGACATTGCATTCATAATATCTCAATAGAGTCATAAATGTTTGCAAATCATGTTACTTTGCAGCATGACTTCCCAGTAATGAGAAAAAGAAGCATGATTTTTTCAATTTCATGTAGAAGATCGCAATCACAGTTGAAATAATTGCATAAATCATAGACTAGCAGGTCTTATCACGGAGTACATAAGAAGTACTAATGCGGTCATGCTAAGAAATTGTGAAATCATGCATTTTCTTGTTACCAATGATGCATAATAAGCAAACTGCAATAAAGATTTGAGGAAATATCTTAACTCTGTTATATGCTACCATTAATTAATAATAAACATATAAAATGTTGCCATACGGTATTCTATAGTTAAAAGGTAAGGTACACACATGTACCATACACACTGATATATATATATATATATATATATATATATATATATATATATACACACACAGAATACCGAGATCTGACTCAAGTAAAACTGTGATTTTCATAAATCACTCGCAATAACGGACGTCTTGAAACATAAATATAGGAACATAAATATAGGAAAAAGAGATGTCCAAAACATAAATGATACTTTCAGTTAAAGGAAATCTACATCATGTAAATTTCCCGTGATAAGACCTATCAGTCAAAGATTTATGCAATCATTTCAACTGTGATTGCGATCTTTACGTCATGCTCATTAATACTAATAACGGCAATACAAGTACTGAAATGAAACTTCTTTATTAAAGCTTCATTTTCGTCCTTTGAAACATTTTTTGAAAATGCGTTCTACGTTCAAAATTATATTTCTATTAAATATAAACAAGTTTTTAGCAATGGCTTTTCTCCTTAAAAAAAATTCATTTCCGAATACTATAGAAATAATAGAGAAATTTTTATATTACAGTCGCCCTCGTATGGTATAAATGAATTTCTGTTTGTAACAGTAAAAGTATAACTAAATAAAATTTTTCCACAAATTTTAAATGAGATTGTACCTGGCTTCGCAAATAAAACAAGTTATTTATTACTTTTGTTGTTATATACGGAGTAGCGAAATCATTAAGAGTCATTATTTGCAAAGCTGGGTATTATTATTCGTTTGTATTATTATTTCGGAACCTGATCTATATCCAATGTATCCTCCTTTGATTTGTTTCCTTCTTTTATGAAAATATTACATAATGCATTCGTGATAAATACATATATTACTTGTATCACAATTATGAGCGAGTTTTTTAATTCATCGATGGACTAATCGCATGAATTAAAAAACTCGCCCAAATATAATTTCAAAAATATGAAAGTGGATTAGACCTACTGGGGATACCACTTAAAAAAAAATGCGCCATGTTATCTACCTCAGGGTGGTGTGGAAACGATAGCAAATATCTTCTATCATTTCACGAGAGAGAGAGAGAGAGAGAGAGAGAGAGAGAGAGAGAGAGAGAGAGGAGTGAGAGGGTGGGAGGGAGGGAGGGAGGGAGGGAGGGAGAGAGAGAGAGAGAATAGTTCGACGCGGGGTTCCAGCGTAATGCGCCGCTCGCATAATAGACATGGTCCTTTGTAAAACCCCCTTCCCATCGCTTCGCCACGCGCCAAGTATCGCGTTAAACATGTAGGACGTCTCTTCTCGCCGCGCTCTTTCACTCGCGCCGATCTTTTTTAATTATTTTCATTAATTGTCTTACTTCATTAATTATAATTTGCATTTATTATCAACTTTATTAATTATTGTGAAGATATATATATATATATATATATATATATATAGAGAGAGAGAGAGAGAGAGAGAGAGAGAGAGAGAGCGCCAGAAAGCAAAATATAATATGTATTTAACTCAGCTTTTTGCCAAGAAGTGGACTTGCTTTACAAAATTCCTTAACCACACATACCTTTCATACTCACATTTATTCCTCTTATACCTCTAAGACCAGTTTATTTTATCACAGTCTTATTAGAAAGCAAAATATAGAATCGATTTTTTTCAGCAAAAGAATCGTCAATTGTCGTCAATAATTTTTAACTTTTACTTTAAGCCGTTAAAATGAAAGACTTTTTATATTATAATTTCAGTCTCAAAAATAATAACACCACAAAACGTCTTTATATTAGAAATTCATTTAATACGTAAGCGTCTTACGTTGCCGGACACCCTGTATACAAAAAGACAGAAATCGTGTTACCGACACTTCGTGCACATAGCACGGAACGCAACCGAAAATGTGCACATTGTGAGTTACCATTAAGAACATTCGTGGACATTGGCTACGTAGTTCAATGTGCACGTTTCTTATGTCCACAGAGGGCGTATCGCTTTCAGGGATCACCTAAAACCGGGCCGTGACGTCTCTCAGGCTTCTCTCTGTGTACCTCTCTATTCATTTATACAAATATCTTTTGTAAGCGATCACTTTGCTCACAATAAAATTAATTGTGAAACATTTAATTTGATATAATTTGTTATTGTATATCTCCTTTAGTTTTAAAGATAAAAATAGGTGGTTTTACTATAGTAAAAAAGTCGACTTTATAACATTTGAAAATGTATGTATTAGTGATGTAATTACCCGGTAAAAAATTTCTTATATATAATTATATATAACAATATAAAATTATATAAAAATATATAAAATTCTATATAAGTTATGTATAGTTATGTATAGTTATGTATAGCATGCATAATTTTGTATTTTTGTTGACTGACATCTAGCCAACATTAATATAAAATTATATATAATTATATAATAAGTCATATAAAATTATATATAATTATATAATAAGTCATATAAAATTATATATAATTATACATAACTTATACAAAATTTTATATATTTTTAAATAATTTTATATGGACATATTTCATATATATGATTATACATAACAAATTTATTACCGGGTATGTTTAAGGATATATTAAGGATATATTAAAATAACAATATAAATATTAGGCTCTGTTATAAAATAAATTGAAAATAACGGGCTAAATAAGAGCCAAGGCGCTGTTAGGGGTGCGCAAATAATTCTTTTTTCTTTTGGTTTTTTTTAAAAAAACCTTTTATTCAGAACGTACGTTTCGGTCCTCCTATCGGACCATCATCAGCGGTGTCAATAATTAACTGTCAATGAACAAAGAAATGATAAACAATATTACAAAAAATATAATTATACAAAATAGTCTTTGACGATTAAAATCTAGTGGGGCGTGGATAATTGGTTTTTATCGGCGTTTATGTTGCGTATTCTAATTTTGCCATGGAAATTGATTTACGTACATGAAATATTCGTGCGTTTTTTTTTCTCCTTGGTCATCGCGGACCTCACCATCTGTTAAACGAAATAATTCCTCTCCCGGTTCCAGTCGTGAATGAAAAATTACCGTGGTTCTTGAGGGTTGTCGCCATTTTGACTGTAATTATGTATGAGAAATCATTGTTCGAATTTGATTGTTGATCGATATAATGGTGGAGAGGTGTCTTACTTCGTCGAGCGGTGACAGGACCGTGAGCCGTGGGAGACTATACTCAACTGTCGGTTAACATATGTCAAAATTTCGACGTCGCGTGACATTGTGCGTGCGTGTATAAACAATATGGATATCGAGGTGATTGTTTGTCGATCGAATGACGTAATGCGGCGCGCGATAGTTTTAAATTTTTGGCATTCTTTCTACTGTCGTGAGATAAGCCAGATGCATACTTTCAGTATCGGTTTGTAGATTGAGGCTGTTTTTTTGTCTCTTTATAAATATCATCTCCGACATCATGCGTTTTCTGTATATATTTTCCTCATCCAGGATTTCCATCTCATCCCATGCGAACTCATGACCATTTAGCCTGTGATCCGTGATGACAGAGTGCTGTGACGTTCTTTTATTAATGTGATTGCGATGCTCTGTGATGCGAGTTTTAAGTAGCCTGCCTGTTTGGCCTACGTACGAGGCATCACAATCTTTGCATGATATTTTATGTACTAAATTGTTGTGTAATTCTTCGAACGTGAAAGTTCGAAATTGTTGTGTATACTAAGTTGTTGTGTAATTCTTCCGAACGTGAAAGAATAGAGAGGAAACTTTTGTGGCTGACGAATAAACATAAGAGACTCACTAAACAGAAAATCCGTCCAGTACAATATTTCAATGCCACGCCACTGCACACAAATGTCGTGACATTAAACACATGCCCTCCATCAGGCAATGACATTCAAATAGAGACGATTAACGAAGTGATGTTCTCTCTTAAACCAGATTTTCCCATCCCCGTTTCCTCTATTAACGAAATAATTCTCAATCCTACCGACTTCCAAGATCCATCCCCCTCTCCTTTACACATCCAGAACAAATGGTTTGTCAATTTATCCTCCACGCAGATTCCACAAGAGGTACAAGGACTTCTACAATTAGGGGAAAACTTCAGTTTGCCCACAACGAATAAAGACGCAATCACAATAGAATTCATTAAATGCGTGGACAACAACATTGGCAAACTTCCAGCACACATCCGCCACACCATCCGCAACAGAACTAATCCCATCATAAACAACCTATCTAATTATACATTCAAGAATTCACCATTGGAAAGGGAGATCATCAGTGCGTCGCTCGCCTCAAAAAACTTCATACACGATCATCCGGACTTGATTTTCACAAGAGCAGACAAGGGCAACGTAACCGTAGCCCTTGATAAAACAGAGTACATGAACAAAATGAATGCTCTTCTAAATGACAAGAATACTTATTCGATAGTCAACAAGGATCCTACAAAAAAACTCATCAGAAATCTACACGAGACGCTCGCGAGATGGAAGAAACATGATTATATCACTGACAGTAATTATAAAAGACTCAACTGTACGGACGGTGTATTACCGAGAGCTTATGGGGTGCCAAAAATTCATAAGCCGGACTGCCCTCTACGTATCATCGTATCATCGAAAAATAGCCCGCTGTACGAAATAGCCACCTTTCTACACAACGTCATAAACAATTCCGTACCAACAACCAACAGCAGAATCGACAATAGCTTCCAACTCGTCGAAAAATTAAAAAATAAGCATTTTCCGGATAACCACAAGTTGCTATCACTAGACGTGGTTTCATTGTTCACCAACGTACCGATTGATCTAGCCTTGGAGAGCGTAACAAAAAGATGGAGCTCCATCGAAGAAAAGTGTACCATACCACGAGACGAGTTCCTATCGGCAGTCCGGTTTGTTTTAGATTCTACTTATTTCACTTTCGACAACGTCTGCTATCAACAGACGTTCGGCACACCTATGGGCTCCCCGCTCTCTCCAATCATCGCCGACATCACTCTACAAGATCTGGAGACGAGGGCGTTCGAGATTCTCCCAGTAAACCTCCCATTTTTTTATAGATACGTAGATGACATTTTGTTGGCCACGCCTTCCTCCATGTGTAACAATATATTACAAACTTTTAATTCATTACACAATCGACTACAATTTACTATGGAGGAGGGTGAGGACAGCCGAATTAATTTCCTAGATGTCACTCTAATTATTAGAAACAACGTAATCAACTTTGATTGGTATCACAAATCAACGTTTTCAGGGAGATATTTACATTTTGAGTCTCGACACCCTCTCTGCCAGAAAAAAGGCACTGTCATTGGCCTCATAGATAGAGCATTCCATCTTTCGCATCCAGATTTTCACCAAAAAAACCTGGAGTTCGTAATTAACACGACACTCAACAATGGCTACCCGTTAAAATTCACATTTGAGACATTAAATGAAAGACTCAAAAAATTAATTTCATTACATAATAGGAACAACGAAAACTCGGGCATTACGAATTCCTTTGACATAAACAACATGATTAAATTTAATTACTTCAACATCCCGTACATACCGACAATTTCGGAGCAGTTTGGACCTGTGATTCGTGATATACAAGCAAAGCTGTCCTATACTAGCTTGAATAAATTAATGAACTACATTCGCGTACAAAAAGATACCTTACCAAAAGAATTACACAACAACTTAGTATATAAAATATCATGCAAAGATTGTGATGCCTCGTACGTAGGCCAAACAGGCAGGCTACTTAAAACTCGCATCACAGAGCATCGCAATCACATTAATAAAAGAACGTCACAGCACTCTGTCATCACGGATCACAGGCTAAATGGTCATGAGTTCGCATGGGATGAGGTGGAAATCCTGGATGAGGAAAATATATACAGAAAACGCATGATGTCGGAGATGATATTTATAAAGAGACAAAAAAACAGCCTCAATCTACAAACCGATACTGAAAGTATGCATCTGGCTTATCTCACGACAGTAGAAAGAATGCCAAAAATTTAAAACTATCGCGCGCCGGATTACGTCATTCGATTGACAAACAATCACCTCGATATCCATATTGTTTATACACGCACGCACAATGTCACGCGACTTCGAAATTTTGACATATGTTAACCGACAGTTGAGTATAGTCTCCCATGGCTCACGGTCCTGTCACCGCTCGACGAAGTAAGACACCTCTCCACCATTATATCGATCAACAATCAAATTCGAACAATGATTTCTCATACATAATTACAGTCAAAATGGCGACAACCCTTAAGAACCACGGTAATTTTTCCTTCACGACTGGAACCGGGAGAGGAATTATTTCGTTTAACAGATGGTGAGGTCCGCGATGACCAAGGAGAAAAAAACGCACGAATATTTCATGTACGTAAATCAATTTCCATGGCAAAATTAGAATCCGCAACATAAACGCCGATAAAAACCAATTATCCACGCTCCACTAGATTTTAATCGTCAAAGACTATTTTGTATAATTATATTTTTTTGTAATATTTTTTATCATTTCTTTGTTCATTGACAGTTAATTATTGACACCACTGATGATGGTCCGATAGGAGGACCGAAACGTACGTTCTGAATAAAAGGTTTTTTTAAAATAACCAAAAGAAAAAAGAATTATTTGCGCACCCCTAACAGCGCCTTGGCTCTTATTTAGCCCGTTATTTTCAATTTATATTAAAATAAGATTAAAGAGAAATATTTAAATATATTGAGAGAGAGAGAGAGAGAGAGAGAGAAATTAAAGAAAAGTGATAATACTCTTATTTTCCAATATTTTATTTTGTTTCTGTAATAGGTAATACTAAATTAGAAAAATGGTCACCTACCTCTATTCGACGTGCGGGATTATGCAAGGACCATTTTCATCAAGACTCATTTACAGATGGCTCGAAGAAAAGATTAAAATGCAATGCAGTGCCAATTCCATATACATCTTTTGTTAATTTATCAAATATGAAAAATACAAAATAGAGAAATGCAAATAGAACAAGTGCCTCGCTTCGATGAAACAAATGTAGAAGAAATAGAATTCATAGAGGAAAATGCCACATCATCTGCATCTGTTTCTATTTATAATAATGTAATGACAGATGAGCAGCCACTTATAATTAAGCAACAGCCATTGCGATATTATCAGCCATCACATTTATATTTCGATAATTCCATGGAAGAAGAAGATATTATGGAATGGGTGCATCTTGAACCATCTGAAGTCCCAATATCTACACCTGAAAAAGCCGCTCCAATACCTGCAGTTGAAAGAGTCTTTACAACTCTCCCATATAATAAGAGAAAACAGAGAATAAAGAGAATAACATTACATGATTTGTACACTCAAATTAATTCTCTAAAATCAGAAAATATTAGATTGCGGAGACAAATAAAACTTTTAAAATATCGTTTGCGTTGTATTCCACGAATACGTAAAGCGCCGAAAAATGAACAGCAGAAGAAAAAGATATTAAAAGAAATGATAGATGAACAAGAACTGCATCCCGTTGCCAAAGCAATGATAAAGTTGCAGTTGCATACACCAAAGGCAAATTATACGGAAGAAGAAAAAAATCTTTCGAGACAACTCTATTATTATTCAGCCGCTGCTTTTTGTCGCTTAAGAAAAGCGGGCTGTAATTTTCCTGGACAGCGAACTATTCGAAGATGGCTAGAAGAATACGACATACGACCAGGATTTTGCAATTTTATCTTTAAAAAATTAAAAGAAAAGATTTCTCGTATACCAATGGAGGAAAGAGTATGTGCTTTAAAATGGGACGAAATGACTATTAAACCTTACGAAGAATATTCGCTTAAATTGGACGAGATAGAAGGCCTCATTGATCTCAGATCTCTAGGAAGAAAATCCGAAAGAGCTAAATGCGTTTTTGTATTCTGTCTAGACAGCTTGAATGCGCATCATGCATGGCGACAGCCTTTGGCATATTTCCTCCCAGGAAAATGCATGAAAGCAGAGGAAATAATAATATTATCAAAAGAATGTCTAGATAGATTGACAATGAGTAAAACGGGTGCAGATGTACAACTTCTTACATGTGACCAAGGCACGTCAAATCAAAGTGCTTACGCTCAACTCGGCATTACTCCAGAAAATCCATTCTTTGTATATAATGGGAAAAAATATAATGCATTATTCGATTTCCCACATTTAGTAAAAAGATTACTAAGTTTCTTTAGAACTCATGAAAATATTTACTGTAATGGAAAAATTATTGCATCATATTCTGATTTCGAAACGACATGGTCTGTTGATAATGCCACAAAAGGAGGTTCTAATGTATTGTCTCATATTACAGAAGCGCACATTCGTCCAAATAATTTTGAATCAATGAATGTGAAAAGAGTATTTCAGATATTGAGCCACACTTTTACAGCTGCGATAAAAACAGCCGGTCATGAGAACCAATTAGATACAATTACATGGCAAGCGACAGCTGATTTTGCAGAGCACTTAAATAAAATTATTGATGCATGCAACGCTTACAATATTAATATTTCATTTGGCGGCAAACGACCACTATCGTCTAAAAATCCAGATATTGAAAATCTATTAACAGACTTTGTCGAATGGTGCTCAAGATGGTCTAAGTCGGCAAAAAGCATAAGTCAAGTTCCTTGTTTTAAAGGTTTTGTTGTGACAATAAGAGCTATTCTTGAAACTTATAAAACACTCTCAACGCAATATAATGGATTTGAACTTGCAACAGGATTATGCAACCAAGACTCAGTGGAACATTTATTTTCGAAACTGAGACAACGAGGAGGATTTAATCCTAATCCAACTGCAAGAATGATCCGATTGTCTATTAGACATATACTTTCTACAGGATACATACAAACTAGTGACAAAGGCAACACTCAATGCCCAGAAAGTGAAGCTCTTATAAATGAACCAAGTCGACTTGTAAAAAGGATCGAAAATATGAATATAAACAATGATGTTATAGAATATGATGATTTCGAAGACGAAATGCTTCTTGAAAGTGACAATATTCTTCTTGAAGAATTTAACATTGAAGAAATTGAAAATGTTAACCCGCTTAATAATTATGATGAAAATGCTATCGCATTTTTCGCTGGATTTATGGCGCGACGAAGCATTCAAAAAAGCAACTGTGACCATTGTCGTAATGATATGATGAAAACTCCTATGGATGAATCGACGGAACACGAGAAATATATAGAATTTCGCGAATATGAAATGAAGATGAAGATGCTCCAACAGTAACAAAATTAGTGCGCCCAACGATTTTATATGCAAATATTACTAAAACACAATTAATGGCATTTAATCGCACGTGGCAATATCATTGGGCATCTACAAAAATTCTTGAGAAAATTGTGACAGAATGTGTGCATGCAACGAATAAAATACACTCTGAATGGCTAGATGAAAATGAAGCATGTTACGATCACCGGATGCAAGCACTAAAATATATGATTAGAGTGAAATTATATTCTCGAACGAGATATAATAATCGTGCCGCAAAAACAACTAAAAACATACCTTTAAAAAAGAAAGTTAAAAGATTTTTAAACAAGTAAAAAAAAGGTATATTTTAGAATAAATCATCTTGAGTACCATTATATAAGGAAAAAGAAGAAAAAATATATAATAAAAGAAAAATATATGAAATGAAGAATAAAGTAAAAAGGAGGAAAGCAGGAATAAATATTTTAAGACAAAGGTAAATAAAAAAAATTGTGCAAATTAGAAATTTGCACATTGCTTCCTCACCATTTTAATTCGCTCACAAAGTTCCTCCCCAGAGGAAGTTATTTTTTAAATTAAATTAAAATTATTAGTAATAATAGATTGGTTTCCTCATAGAGGAAGCTCTTTTATAAAATTTGAAATTTTATAAAAAATAAACCCCTTCACCGATTCTAGCCAAATTCAATACCAATCAACCTTTAATGATACTCTATTCATGTAAAAAAATTTAGCCCGATATCTAAAAATTTACGGAAGTTAGAGCGACCACGCCCTTTTTGGTGCACATACATACACACACACACACACACACACACACACACACACACACACACACACACACATACGGACATTTTTTTTAAATGTGATTTTTCGACGTTTTAGAACATTCTGAACACATTGGCATAAAAAAATGAAAAAATAAATTTTTCACGAAAACAGAGCTTCCTCTATGAGGAAGCAAAATAAGGTAAGCTAAGAATGTTAATAAAAAAGTAACAAATAAATAAATCAATGTAGAACGTACAATAAGCATTATTTTGAAAAATTATATTTAAATATTTTCTTTTTTCTTTTTAACATTGTATGTGTTTTTCATTTTTGTCATTTAGAAAAAGTACTTATCTGCCACTTTGTACTATATGATTGGATTCATTATCGAAAATGTTTGCAAATCATATAGTTTAGCGCAATGAGTATTCTTTTCTATTAATGAGAAAAATACGCATGAATTTTTCAATTTCATAGAAGATCGCAATTACAGTTGAAATAAATTGCATAAATCGTTAACTGGCAAGTCTTATCACGATATAATCAAAAGGAAAAGCGGTCATGCTAAGAAATTGAAAAATCATGCATTTTCTTATTATCAATGACAATACAAGATACATATAATATTAATAAAGTTCTAAGAAAATATAATACAGAAATATATATATATATGTTGGCATATACGGTATTCTACAATTATATTATAGGGCAAGGTATATACGAATACTGTAAAATGTATGATACACAAGTGATTTTGATAAATCACTTATTAAATAAAAGATATCAAAATATATAAATAAATAGGAAAAGAGATATCAAAAGATGATTTTTTCAGTTTTTATAGGAAATTTATATTATAATATATAAATTTTCTCGTGATAAGACCTGCTAGTTTTAGATTTATGCAATTATTTCAACTGTGATTGCGATCTTTATGTCATGCTTATTACTAATGCCAACAAAATTATATGTAACATATATACGTATATAAACTTTTATTATTTATAAAGTTCTGAATTCTTTTAATGCGTTCTACATTGAAAAAGATAAAATTTAATAATATGATATATTAAAAAAATATTAATACATATGTTATATATATATATATATATATATATATATATATATATGTTAATGTAAAATATATTTTTAACGTTATTCATAATACAGTTTATATTTTTTAAATATAAATAATTCATGGAGGGGTTTTTAGTGGATGCAAGCCCCACATAACCCCGGGCCGATCCCGAGGTATGCGCCATAGGCATTTTCCCCTCCGGCACCATGCAAAAAAAAAACGCGACCGGTACTTTTTCTTTTACAAGTCTTATAAATTTTAAAATAATATTCTATTTTAACTATTTTAAGAAAGTCATTATGTACGCGTGCCCTTGAAATGATTGATAATATAATAGATTTATATTAATTTTTCTTAAACGCACACACGCACACCAAAGTAATAAAAATATTAATTTTTTTATTATTTAAAAAATTAATTAATATAATTTTTTTATTAATTTATATATGATAAATTTTTTATATGTTGTATAAAAAAAAGCATTCTAAATAATTGTCAAATTTAAGTTTTGTTAATTGCTGTAATAAAATATATTTGATACTATCTTTTAAATAAAAAAAAATTGAAAAAATTTTAGGATAATATGCGGAATCGAACTCGAGTCTTCAGCGTGAAAGACAGAACGTTTTCCACAGAGCCATCGCGTATAATTGAAATAGACTCAAACATTATCGTTATTTACGGTACATATTTGCCTCAAACTATGCCGTTTTTTCTTAAAAATTAAAAGTATTATTTTTTACTTAATTTCCCTATTTTTCTATTTATTTCTTACTTGCTTTGTTTTATCTCAAAAATGGGAACGGGAAAAATAATTACGTTGCACATCTATAATGGTTTGATCAAATTGAATGTACAATTTATTTGAAAGATATCGCAAAAATAATATTTAATTTATAATTTATTCATTTATACTTTATGGATATATGTATAGATAATAGACATGCTTCAAACGATGGCTTTACTAATCGAAAAAGTGGATCTAGTACGGACATGAACCACAAATCGAAAAGTGGATGTATTTAGCACGGACATGAACCAAATGACGGACGGTATCGAAAAGTGGATGTGGCTACGTAGTTCCAATTCCTAAAAGTGGATGCACGGCGCTGCTGTACGGCCTAGAATCTAGAAAAAGGGTCCCACGAAAATCGCCGGCATGGCCTCTCTCAGGCTTCTCTCTGCCATGGTTCTTGAGGTCTAAGGAAGAGATTACACGTCCGGATTACACTGATTTCAAGGCTCAGGTCTCATCACGTAGCTGTAAATGCTCGTCTTTGGGAGAAAAATATTGTTGCTTCTTCAGAATGTCAATGTGGTTTCAACGCCAGGGGATCGATTATGAATCTTTTCGCCCTAGGGAAAAAGATTAATGATCGACTTCCAGGATATAAATAATATATTCTTTCATTGCCCGGAATATCATGAACTTTCAAACATATTGACCACCTCTCTATACAAAATATACTCTATGGTCACTTTGGATGTTGATATTGCATTCTCTAACTGCTTTAAGGCCTATAAAACATTATATGCGTTTACAAAGCAAGCTAATATATACATCTAAATTTAACAGATAATTCACAGAAGATTATTATTTTCATCACCAATTGGCGTATAGGCGAATTCTGTTAAGAAGCCTAACCAGATATATAGAAGAAGAAGAAGAAGAGCATGCGCACTACTTTTTTGACTTAGTCGTAATCGAAAACGAGGCTGGTTCTACAATAAGTGTCGTAAGTCGTGTCGTATGTCGTAACATAGCCGAGATCCAATGAGGAGATCTCGTTTTCGATTATGATGTGACATCCCGCCATTTTTCAAAACCTTATTTTAGCAAATAATTTTACTCCGCTTTTATTTTTCACATTATACCAATGGAATAAAGAACGATTATTTAGTCCGCTTGCTTTTATTCTTATAATTATTTAATTTCATAACAAAATAATCTCTAGTGCATTTTATTGCTTATCATTCTTGTTCCATATAATTATTTAGCTTAGTAATTTAAGATATAGCGCTCAGTTGCACAAAGAACTAAATTTACCTAGAGTAACTAACGACCAACCAATCAGGCGTCGTTCCGATACACCAGGACATGCGCGCGCAACACTCTAGAATTAACGTGCGACTACTTTACAAGGACGAATTTGCGAGCGAATCTTGACTACCAGTAATTATGCCAATGATATTATTTAACTGAAATACTCAATATATGTTCTATCCGAAGAATATATGCGTTACGATTTACGGAAACATAAATTATATATAATAATTTGTCTTAAACTTTATTCTTGAATATTGAACTATCAAGGTATACTCACAAACATTAATATTATTTTCTCGGATCATAGACAAATTATTATAAAAATGATTCCGTAAGTAATAAATTACAAAATAGTTTAACATTTTAATATATGCGATCAAATTCTTTATTTGTCCTTACGAGTGTGAGCTATTTAAATTCTACTCGATTGAACCTTGAGGATAAATATTCAATATAAATGTTATTTAAACTTAAGAACTATATGCGCTTTAACTTATAGAATCACAAGCATAACTTGCTCTAAAATACCTTTCCTTATCACAAATTCCGGAATAAATATAAAATGTTTAGAATCATTAAACCATTCTAATTATTAAATATCCGAATTTAACAATTTAATCTCTTGGAATAATGTAAAGCAAATTATGCGAAAGGTGATTCTATGAATTAACAAATCTATGGCGATATGCCTTACGCCTATATTAATTTTATTAAAATAGTATTAGAAATTCAAGTGACGGAAATCATTCTTGAAACGTGACAACAATGTTATGAGAAATATTAAAATATCAGATGCCACATCTTTCGATTGCATGCGGCCGATCAATAATTCTCCATCGTCGCATTCTCGGAATAATCGATGCAACGTCGCGAACTATTGAGCGGCGATCTCTACGTACGATGACAGCGTTTTTCTCGGAAGATTGGAGACACCTAGAGGGAATAGCTGTACGCGACTCCGGAACCCTTTGTGTCTCGCGGGTATATAAACCACCAATCTCGAGGCGAGAAGACACTTCATTATTCGTCACTTCAATTAGCACTTCACTTCGAGCATTATTCATCAGGCATTATTCATTATTAATTCGGCCACTAATTAGTCACTATTTCTCTCGGCATTAGCATTCGGCATTTTACTCAATCATAAGCACTACAATTCTAAATCTTTCGAACACATCTCGTCAATTTATCTGCGAAATTTAATTGTCGGTCTTAGATTCGTTAAGCCAAGATCAGTGTAAAGAAAAGTTCAAATAAAAGACTTTATACACATATCGGCGTACATCAATTCAGCCTTCATATCCCGAGACCGAGGTCCTTGAGAGCAAACAAAGGCTCGATGCACGCAATGATCTTGGACAGCTAAAGTTTGCAGACATTATATGGTAAGTAATTAAACTTTTTCTAACTCAAGATACCCATACTCTGCGAAGATTAGAAATCTATAATCGACTGACAATCATTTACCATTTCACCTCATTACCTTTCCATCATTGCTCAGCATCCTGAATGCCCTTAGCAATAATCTTACTCCTTATATAATAAAAAGAAACTCCCTGTCAAGCACTGGCATGCAGCTGACAGTTTTCTGGTCAGTCTTTATTTAATACATATCCCTACAATTACCTTAAACCATAATAAAGTATCAATACTAAATAATACTTAGATCTTTGTATAGAAACAATATTGCTGTTGTTTTGACATCATCTGATTCCCACTTATCTCACCGCCGAGCACCCGTGCCGTGCCCTAGGCGTCAATCCATATAAAATCAACCGAGCATCCTATGTTATGCTAGGATTGATAAAATCTAAGCACCCTATGCTGTGCTAGGATTGTAAAATCAACCGAGCACCCTATGCTGTGCTAGGATTATAAAATCAACCGAGCATCCTATGTTATGCTAGGATTGATAAAATCTAAGCACCCTATGCTTTGCTAGGATTATAAAATCAACCGAGCATCCTATGCTGTGCTAGGATTATAAAATCAACCGAGCATCCTATGTTATGCTAGGATTGATAAAATCTAAGCACCATATGCTGTGCTAGGATTTATTCCACATAAAATCAACACCCAGTATACTCTTCCCTTGTCATCGAGCATCCTACGTTATGCCTCGACTTGACATCTTCCATTCGTAGCCTTTCTCTAAAATTTAATTACATGAGAATATAATTTTAGTATCAATACTGTTTTCTATAAAAGTATCCTTATCCATCCTTCTAATCAATAAATAAAATTTAGTAACCCTTTTAAACTATTCTAATCTTCAATTTATTTTAATGATTGAACTTATAAATTCATCATCAATATTTATCTCTCGAATAAATTCTTTGACTAATTAACTTTAATATTCTAAACTCTGTATTTCAAGAATTTTCTCTCAAATACTAGTGAAAACTCTAGTAAATATTAAAAGTCCAGCCTCATTTCACTTCCCTAGATCACCTCAATCCTTGCTCTCGGCACAGTATATACAGTAGCGCAACTCCCTGTCGGCATCTTTGATGTTTATGATGCTCAAAATGGAGTGCGCATGCACCAAGTCAGCGAATACATACAGTATCGCCATCTAGACTTTTTCTCACTCTTTCTCCTTCGCTTTGTTTTTTCTTTCTTTTTAACTTGTTGCTAAAACTAATATAAATGAAGATTGAATAGAAATGAGACAAAAAATGCAATACAGAAGAAAAAATAAAACAAGAAAAAAATTGCAAAATTAATATGTCTAAAATAATATGTAATATAATGTAAATGTAATGTAAATATTAACAAATAATAATAAAATATGTACATATTTTTAATTATATTTAATATTTTAGTAAAGAAATGATTAAAAATATTCGAATGCAATTTATTAAATAAAATAAATATATTTTTAAATAAAATATACTATATTTTATAATAAATATTTGAATATTTAATGAATATTTAATGAATATGAATGAATATTAAGTTATTATGAATATAATGAATGAATAAATATTTAATTAAATATATTAAATCAATAATGAATATTATATAAATAAATATAATGAATGAATGTATAACAAATATTTAACTATCATAAATATTTTATTTTACAATAAAAAATATGAATATATATATATATATATTAAATTACAAGTAAATTACAATATTTTCTAATTAATCTATTAGCAGTGTAAATCCAAATTAATACACATTTTAATTATTAAGATTAATTTTCAATATGAAGATACAAATAAAAATTTAAATACATACAAGAATTTACGCAATTATAATAGTTTCTTACATTACATCGCAATTTTTTTATAAACTTACAAACTTATTAAACTATATTATAATCGCGAATTGTAAACTTAACTCCTTCTTCTTCACAACTCAATCAATCATTCATACTTTAGCTACTCGATCCACCTCAGTATGAATAAAAGAGAGAAAATAGAGAAGAAGAAAGAGAAAAGCATGTTTTATCGCAATCACAATGTAAATTTAATGTTTGTCTCCAATTTTTGATTTTGCTTGTTCCTGAAATCCTAGAGAAATAACAATTAAAAATTATAATTAATATTATACATATATTAATAAGCAATTTATAATATACTATATATAACACACAACATGCAATAAAAGTGAACGCATACAATGTTATGAAATAAAAATATATAAAACAATAAGCATGCAATAGGAAGAATCAAATAACACACATAAAGATAACACATAAAGATAACACATAAAGATAACACATAAAGATAACACATAAATAAAATGAAACACGCAAAATATTATAAAAATAAGACTGTATAAATATAAAAATCATCAAATAGGGTAAGAAAATTTACAGATGTAAAATATTTGAAAGTTTCACATTTTTTCTATTTATACTTTTGCAAGATTTATTATGTTCTGTTAATGTATAATAAATACGCATACGTAGAAAAAGTTTAAGCAAAAAATCCACAGGAAAATTGGACATGACGGTTCAAAAACAATAGTTCGCGCAAGTTGATATAAATAACCACCAATATTCTTTTTAAAACAATTATTTTTAAAATTTGTAACAAATATTTTTTCTAATTTATGTATATAAGAACAAAAATTGTTATTTGCGACATGTAAATTTCCAAATTCATTATCTTGTTCATTAATGTAAGCTTTAAAAGAACTATATAAAGTAGTATTATCTAATACAGTCTTATTTTCATTTACATATTCTGTACATACATGACATGAATGAATTTCTATACATTTTTTAATTAAATACCCGCATACATATTTAAATGCATTTTCCTCTGACAGATCCATAGCATAATAATCATGATTTGGGATATCTAAAATTTTGAGTGCTGGAGATGGAATAATTTCTGTACATTCATTTAAATATGACGTTCCAATAACATTTAACATTTGATCTCTATCTTCCGTACAATTCTGTGCTTCTGAATATTGTAAAAATTTTACACTAAAAAGTTTTTTAAAAGCACGCTGAAACTGTATAGGTGTCGGATTCATACAATTGCCACCTTGTTGCCTTACAGTGCCAAAGAAATTTTCTATGCAATCCTGATTAATTCTGCGTGTTTGTAAGAAAGGAAAATCATAAGATTTTAATTTATCCCATAATTGCATTATGCTTCTAATTGTGATCTGCCAGGAGTCAAAGCATTTTACTTTTACATGCTAACCATTGCCATTTTTAACATTAATATTTTTTATTAAAAATAACATTTGTTCTAAAAATTTAATTTGTTTTTTAGTTCCAGTATTAACTTTCCCATATTCCTTTGGATTATTAACATGAGAAGAATTTAAAATATCAAATAATTTGTCAAAATGGTCTATTAAATCTATAGTACCAACTGCTTCACTTGGAAGAAATCCGCAAGACATTTGTGTGCACATGCCAGCAGCTACTCGATTACTAAATATTTGCACGGCATATTTCACCTTCATTCTTTGAAAATTATTTGGTTGAATATGACGTCTAGATAATTTTGGAGCCATTTTCATCCATTACTTACTGTCTCTGTTGTAAAATTCAACAATGTCAGCCCATGAAGCTTTTTTATTATTAAATTCATAATCATATTTTAATAAATTGTTGCGCGTTGCTTTTATTAAATGAGAAGTGTCAAAAATATAAAATACTTCCTCTTTATCTACTAAGAAGGATGAATTTTGTGTTGAAATACCTAGTTCTCGAGATAGCTGCATAAAATTAGACCCCATATCACTTATTAAAGCATGCACTATAGCACCACTTCGTAATTTTATTATAATATTAAATAGCATATCTTTTAGAACGTGGCTCCGATATGTTGTTTCTACAAAGCAATAGCAAACAGGAAGCTTCCAATTTCCTGCAATACTTCGTGCCATTACAACAAATGCACTTTTTGCTAGTTTAGACGATTTTTCATAACCCTTATCTTCAAAACCTATTATTTCATCCCGCGATATATTATAAAATAAATGAGTTTTTAAACTCATTTCATCCATGCACAATATACAATGTTTTTCTATTGACGGTAATGATTTTAACTTTAAAGTTATAGCATCAAAAACTTTTTCATTTATTCCTGGCATAAGACTCCAGGATTGTGTAAATAATTGAAGTGAACGCACTGAAGGCAAAGCAAATTCTTTTACTAAATTTTTATAATTACGCGGACTAGAAAAGTACAGAGATAGTGCAAATCTCTTAAAATCATTATCATATCGTCTTCCATGTTTGTTTTTTGTCAGAACATCGATCTGTGCAGTTAATAATTTTTCGAAATTTCCAGAAAATAACTTACGGCCTCATTTGCGAATGTTGGTTATGTCGCTCTCTTCTTCTGATGATGTTATTTTCTTCTGCTGCTCCAGTTTTTTTCTCAACCGTCGAACCGTTTGTTGCAACTTCTTCTTTTGCTTCCTTAAATGAACGACTTTTAATTGCAGCTTCTTCTCTCGCGGACTATCAGCCTTTAATTTCTGCTGAATGCTCACTGCTGTACGTGCTCTATAACATATCAATGTATTAGATATTAGATATTAGATATTAGATATTAGAAACAATGAAAAAGAGAATTTATTTGAGTTTAGTTTCATAAATAAAAATAATATAAAAATTATGTAAAAAAAGAAAACAAAAAAATATACAAAATGTTCCAGATAGCACAAATGTCTTAGACATGTTAAATTAAAGATATTTGTACTGTCTGAAGTATTTTATAATTATTGTTACCTTCTTTTCGTTCTCTTCTTGTTGGTTCTCTTCTCTTATTAATGCAGTGGGCTCTATTTCTGCTTCTCCTTGTATTTCTTCTCTTGTTTGGGTTTTCGCTTCTGCTTGTCTTTCTGCTTCCCGGGTTTCTATCTCTGCTTCTGTATTTCTAAAAAAATAATTAAATTTTTTATTTTTAAAAATTATTCTTATAATAAAAAATATTTATTATTATTTTTATATGTATATATTCTATTATTAAAACTAAACTGCTAACAAAAATATAAAGAAAATTATAAATAGAAACTTACTCTAAACCAAAAAATAAAGTCGGAACTGCATCTGAATGTAAGCAAAGTGTGGTCTTTCTTCTAAACCACTTTTCTTCAAAGTGCAGGTGACATAAGGTACAATTATTATATGCATAATTTGGACCTTTTTGTTCCAAATCCAGCCTATTGGATGCTCTTATCCATTGCAGCCACCTGTATATGTAATAAGAAATAATATTAAAAATGTATATATTATAGATTAATGATATATATAATTAATATAATAACATTATACATTAATTTTAAAAACTGTATATAATATTTATATAAGAATAAATGTAGGTAACCATTAAAAAATACTTTTTTCAGAAATTATAAATAAAAGGAGATCATACCTGTCATGTTCCTTAGGAAATCTAAAAAAGTGTCGTTTTTCTACACTAATGTTCATACATTTTGGCGCAGCACACCATTGCTTTCCTTTTCTATTCATTTTTTTAATATTTAAAAACGCCCCAGCAATATATCTGAAACAAAAAGCTAAGATCAAAGTGCTTTCAAGAGAAAATAGAAAATCTATATAAAAATAAATCTTTATATAGGTTAACTATTTCTTCTAAGAATAATTTTTTCCACTAATTCCACTTCACTTTCACTACACAACACTATTTTGTAATCACTTTCTTACCATTTGTAATTTAACTCTGCACTCAAACTTATCAATAAAAACATACGTTTTCACGACCATTTACATGCTGAGAGAGTAAGTGAGAGAGAGCGTAAACAAAGAAAGAGGAAGTGAGATGAAAGTTCAGATGGCGGTACTGTGTTTACTCGCTGACTTCGCGCATGCGCACTCCATTTTGAGCATCATAAATTTCAGTGAGTTGCGCTACTGTATATACTGTGCTCTCGGCGTCCCTGGGGTATAATCGGTGAAAGCAGATTGCCCTTCAAAAAATAAAGAGCATTCCTTTTCTAATCACTAAAATCTAGAAAAGGTCACTCAGACGTGACAACGACTAAGTCAAAAGAGTAATGCGCATGTTCGCAACATACGACACGACTTACGACTTAAGCCTCCTCTACAATAGAGTGGTAAAGTCGTAAATATGGTCGTACAGTCGTATTGCTGGTCGCTTGAATGGTCGCAAAGCAGTGGAAGCGTCCCGTTTGACCACGTTGCTTTTGACCACAGCCAATTATATTGACTGCTGTATAGGGTCTTTTACTAGGTCTACCTATCAGAGGGTTCTGTGGTCAAAAGCAACGTGGTCAATCGAACCCCACTCAAAGCAGTCCTAGGGGCCTATTACGGTTCTCGGATTGGGTGAAAATGACGAAAGTGAGTAACTCACCCAATTACGGTTGATCTCACCTCGTGAAAATACGAGATTATTTGCGTGAGCGGGCTTGACATGAAATTTCGAAGTGAAAAGGTGAAATCAAGCAAAATGGAGCACTTGTTATTAGTGATATTTAGGCGCAATCGTGAAAATACAATACTGAGGATACGTAGAAGACTACGGGATGCAATTTACATTCTGTAAAACATGAAAAACATTAGTCAGCATATAATAAAATTGATTATAAGACTGATTATAAAATTGAGGAAGAAAATTATATCATCATATTTGACTTTATTTCAGCATTTATTTAATAAGAACGCAAAAATAATCCTTAAATTTATTAATTTTTATTGAGAATTAGATTTACGATTTTTATAAACGATACGATTTGATTGAAACTGATGTCTTTTTTTATCGCGCTGTTATCTATTAAAATATTAATCGTGATCAATATTACTTAATAAATTATGATTATGTATTGTGATGCGTTCAATATGTGATTGACAATAGGCCACACTTCTAATTGATGTTGATTCAGTATTTGCGCACTTTTACACAATATTTGTCAATTATATTTAGGATATGGCAGAGAACGAGATGTAATCGTCTCGTTCTCTGCCATCAGCCTTCGTGAAAATGTGAGATCACTATCCCGGAAGTGCCTAGTGATCTCGCAGTTTCACTCGACACATCCGTAATTGGGTGAACAAAGTCACGTGACATGAGAATGTGAAAAGTGAGTGAGCTCACCCAAGAACCGTAATAGGCCCCCTAGTTGCAGTCGCTCGAGTTGGTTCAATTCCTATTCCTGCGACTGCGACTGCAATCTATTAATGCGACAGACCAATCAGAGAAGAGAACGTCATGTATCGCGCATGTAAGGTAGAGAGTGCGGAAAATCGAAGTTTCGATGCTTATAAAATTAATAACGCGAATTTCGAAGTTTAAAAATGGATTCGAATGAAAATGAATATGTATATGAATATTTGGATGAGCAAAACGAAGAAGAGACATTTGATGAAAGTTCTTCAAACCAAGTTCTAACCGTTCTGGAAGGCATTCCTAACCTTGAAGATAAGATACAAGATGACTTGGATTTGATTGCACTTGTTGAAGGCAATTCTAAACTCTATGCGAAAGGAAGGACGGGTTATCGCAACGCACAAGAGAAAGATTTGGCATGGATTTATATTGGTAAAGCCATGAAATACCCAATAAGTGGTGAGTTCAATTTTTTTTACATGCAGGTTATGATCAACATCATATGTCATTGTTTTTAAATACATTCCATTGTGTTTCTTATAGGATCAGAGGCAAAGCACAGGTGGGAAATGTTGCGGAATCTTTATGGTCGTGCAAGGCGAGAAATAGTAGCGCTCATAAAACAGCAAGAACAATCAGGCTCAGGGAGAGATAATGTGTCCTACGAAGATCTGTTGACACCACAGAGCAAGGCCATTCATCGTTTTATGTCTTGTCTGTATGTCCCACGAAAGTGAGTACTGGTATTCACATTGAGTTCTTTATTTCCAATTGTGCAACTATTGCCCTGTTATTAATTCAGGAAAATTATGTTATAGGACAGTCTCCAATTATACCAATCCTTCATTATGCACATCATCTTCTTCATTGTCTTTTTCTGCTTCTGGAAGCAAAAGAACTTCCTCTAAGCTTCCCTCAAGGTCATTATTGCTGAAACAATCTTCACAATCTTTAATGTCAGCACCACGAACATCAACCGTATCATCACCAAAGGGTTCACCAGTAAATTCGTTTCTTTGGAATCAAGATTTTGAGAACACTTCTGAAAGTAAATAATAAACCACTAATTCTTAAAAAAATCAACTGCCGATTGTGAATACTTCTAACATTTTAAAATAAATTTTAGATACTGAGAATGCTGACAGTGAGAGCTCATTTATAGTGCCCAAGTCAGATATTAAAAGAAGGAAGAAGACAGATCTTGGAACGGAGTCTGTACTTAAAGAATCATCCCAGGCTATTTATGCAGCCTGCTCGGCTTTGCCATCATTGCTGAGTGAAACAACTTCCAAGGCCGAAACAGAAGAAGAAAAAGGTATGGGAGCAATCCTGTTACATGGGTTGAAACGTGTACCTGAGCAACAAAGGATGAAGTGCATGATTAAGTTATTGGAGACATTGGAAGCATTTACTAAGTCTGAATGACTGCATAGTCATTGTTAATTATGAAGTGCCAAAGATATAATTAAAATATTTTTTGTTATGCTGTATTAAATTCTATGCATAATATTATGCAAAATATTTTACTAAAGAAATATATCTAAAAAAAGATTTTATTTTAAACTTGTGATCTGATTGTCACTGTGATTTATACTATTAGTTGTGATGGACAGTACTTGTGTCTTTCATTTGACGCTAATTTTTAGGCCAGTATTCATAGTTAGATTTTATACTTAAGACCGTCTTAAGTTTATCTTCAGATGCCTTGCGAATTATTTCATTGGCTACGAAGTATCTGAAGATAAACTTAAGACGGTTTTTAATATAAGATCCGATTTTGAATACCGGCCTTACTGTCATTAGTTCTATATTTGGCAAAATTTTGTTAATTTTAATATTATTCTAATTTCATGTTTTATTTTTATTTGAATTTTAATGATTAAGAAATAATAAATATTAGTTGAAAGAATAACTTTTGTTTTGTGCAATAATGTTGTGCAGGAACTACTTTGTTGTATAAGGAAAAACTAAATAAAATCCAATGCTTTATACATTGTTTTATTTCTAAACACTCTTAGTTATAAGTTAATTATAAGCATTCACAGACATTTTTCAGAATTGAAACAAGTTTGTACATTTTATAAAAAACAGAAATCGCTTTAGAACATTAGTCTTAGGTCTTCCATGTAAACTATTATCAAATATCAAATCATATAATCACACATTTTTTTACAATTTATAGAATGTTGCAATAAAACAATTTATACTCTCATGGTAATTTTTTCCTATTAAACTAATCGAATAGCAATCTGTAAAATTACAACAACTTTGTAATTATATAAAAATTATATATAACATACAGAGATATAATACAAAGATTTAATCTAAAAAGTGATATTTTATATAATATAAGGAGAACAAAAGAATTCTTCTGATTCTTAACTAAAAACTGTGTCTTATTAGCCATGTTTACAACAATAAGAACCATTAACAGCCTAATATATATGCCTTATGTGGGAACATTAATGCTATAATCTCTCAATGCATAATCAAACTGCCAGTCAATTGCACCGTCTGTCATAAAATATTTTTCCAGTATGTCTCGCTGAGTATTTGCAGTGTAAGTACTTCAGTTTGAACCACTTGAACAACTTGACTAATATGTTTCATAAGCTGTCCCAATTCTTTATTGCTCCATTCCCCTGGAATAACAATGCCATGATCTATTTCCTGGTCCACAAGTTGTGGTGGACAGTATTTGTGTCTATTAGAGGATATGATGAAGTTATGCAAAACAACAACTGCAAGCACAATCTTATGAGCAGTTTCTTCTTTGCACTGAATTGATCTTCTTAAAATTCTCCACCGAGAAACAAGAATCCCGAAAGCATTTTCAATTGTTCGCCTTGCTCTGGACAAACGATAATTAAAAATTCGCCGTGAATCATTCAGTGATTTTCTTGGATATGGTCTTATGAGATATGATTTGAGAGAGAATGGTTCGTCTTCGATCAAAGCACAGGGTAATCTAGTCTCTGTACCAGGCAATAATTTTGGAGGTGGAACATCTGCTGTACCAGATTCCAAGCTTTGACCAAAACTACTATTCGCCCATATTCCACCATCATGGTTTGAGCCTGCAAAACACAATTCCAACTCATTCTTGCATTCAATGCATAAATACATATGCTTGACATTCATATTAAGAATACATGTATCATTTACCATAGTCACCGACATCAATCCAAATAAATTTATAATTGGCATCACAAATTGCCAGCAGTACAAAGCTGAAAAATCCCTTGTAGTTGTAGTTCAATGAATTACTGTTTGGTGGGGCCTGAATAGAAATATGCTTTCCATCTAGTGCCCCTAAACAGTTTGGAAAGTTCCATTTGTTCCAAAATTCATTGATTGTTTCCTCCCATATCTCTTGTGAAGGTTTTGGCAAGTAATGGGCATGGAGAGCTTGCCAGATTGCATCACAGGTCTCATACACAATTTTATACACAGTTGATCTACCAATTCGGAACTCCCATGATTTGGATCTGGCACTGTCACCATGAGCAAGGAACCTTAAATTATGAAAGAGAACACTATTGTTAATATTTAATGATGCAGAGCAAATTGTATAACTAGAAAAAAATGACAAGATTTTGCTTACAAAAGAGTCATGGCTATTCGTTCATTTACTGAAATAGATTTCCGCAAACTCTTCTTTGTAAGAAAAGGTCTGACTAGATTGCACAAATGGTCATACTGAGCAGGTGTCATTCGCACCATATCAAAAAATTCTTCATGATCTGTTTCATACGCCTCTTTAAATTGATTATTAAAGTATCCCAATTCGTTTCTGGTTCTGTTTATAGGTTTCACCCACCATCTTCTTTCTCGACGCCTCTTTCGCTTCAGATACAAATACATCGATGTCAAATGCAACTGGGAAGCATTTAATAGCAGCAAAATGCCAGAAAATACACGCAAATCCATGTCACTTTTTATATACTTTCGTAAATATTGAACATATAAAACAAACAGATCGCCATCCACTTGCCAATTGATTGAAACGTATCTGTAATAATATTATTATATTAGTATGAGTATATTATTTGTATTAATTTAGTCATTATAATAATTTACTTGAATGTACTTTAAAAAATTTAATTTATTTCACTTACATTACTCGGTAATTTTTAGGTTATAATTCAACACGTTATGCCGCACCCTGACTGTGCCTGCGAGCATTCTGCTCTCTGATTGGCTGTTGTGTTGCGACTTCTTCTAACTGAGAAGTCTGTTGTAGACAAGCGTCACGATACGACCCAACTCATGACTCTGCGACCTTAAAGACTGCGACCATATTTACGACTTTACGACTCTATTGTAGAGGAGGCTTTAGGCTGGTTCTACAATAAGTGTCGTAAGTCGTGTCGTATGTCGTAACGTAGCCGAGATCCAATGAGGAGAGCTCGTTTTCGATTACGACTGTCAAAAGAGTAGTGCGCATGAGTGGGATTCGATTGACCACGATGCTTTTGACCACAGAACCCTCTGATAGGTAGACCTAGTAAAAAACCCTATACACCGGTCAATATAATTGGCTGTGGTCAAAAGCAACGTGGTCAAACGGGACGCTCCCGTGCGCATGCTCCCAACATACGACACGACTTACGACACTTATTGTCGAACCAGCCTTAAGGCCATTGCACGTACAAAAATTTTAGTCGTAATCGTAAGGCTGTAAGCAAATCGACCAATCACAGTCAAACATTCTTATTACGTTGTGAAAATGCTTGACTGTGATTGGTCGATATGTTTGCGGCCTTACGGTTACGACTAAAATTTTTGTACGTTCAATGGCCTTTATTGTAGAACCCATAAACATATAAGATAGACCCAGCATGCCATACGTTTCCTTATGATATAAGTTGGGTTTGGTAGAACGGAGAGAGAGGCAAAACATCGGTGAATCTGTGTCCTTTTCTGCGCGCGCATCAGTGACAGGCAATGGCCGGCAATAACCTAAAAGTATCGTCGGATACTTATTATGAAGTCAATATATAGTCAATATACATATATGTAGGATCTTATTATAAAGTCAATATCATGTTTAATAAATACAATATGCTTTTGGTTGCCGACAGACAACTACGCTTATGCATATATATATATTTTTTTAGGTTAGAATCTGTGTAGTCTACGTCAATAGCTGTCAAAAGACGACTGCACATCCTACCTGCGCAGATAAAGAGAGAAAATTTCCCCTATGTTTTGTCTCTTTGTCCGTTCTGCCAAGGACATGCATGCTGAGTCTATCTTATATGTCTATGGTAGAATCCAAGGTCCGTAGATGAACGACGGAAGGGGAAGGAAGGTCTTCGCATGGGCGCCATTTTGGGGCCACGAAGTATGTGTGAGTGTGTGTTGTACGAAAAGAGTGAATAAGTAGTAGTGAGAGAAAGTGGAATGTGGAGTTGATATTTTGAAAAAATGCCAAGCTGTTGTGCGGAAAATTGTCGCAATCGTGCAGAACAAGGATTTCGTCTCTTTAGATTTCCTGCTGATCAAGAACGTAAGGAAATTTGGATTGAACAGTGTGCTAAAAATCCAAAAGGAGATTCGAGGTTATGTGAGGTATTATTGAATCTGGAGTAAATAATTTTGTAATACGACTGTTCAATTTTAAAACATATAGTACAGAACTGTAAAAAATATCAAAAATTATTTATTTAATATCAATTTTATGAATAAAATAAGATATAATAGTTATTAGAGACTTAACATGTTCGATATTGATATATTAAGTTTTAAAATTGCATAGTTGAATATTTGGAGTATTCTTGGCAAATACAATAAATAAGCAATAAATATTTGTTGTTGTAGTTTCATTTTGATGATTCTCAGTCTGAAAATAAACGACAGAATGGACGACGTAAATTAAAACCTAATGCCATTCCTACAATTTTTATAAATGAGGAAAGTATTAATGAAGTTTTACAAGAAACTGAATCTTCTGTAGGTGTTCTGCCTGAAGAAAATGTAATTGATCGTAAGTGGCAAATATTATCTTAGCATTTTATTTTGTCATTTCTAATATCTTAATCATAATCTTTTTTTTATAGAAATAAATATTCAGCATGATAATCAATCTGTGCACGTTTCTGTAGATACAGAAACTCAAACTGAAGTATATAACAATGTTGCATTTAATACTATACAATTTTCCAACGAAGATGGAACAATCAGGCAAGCTAATGAAATTAAATATTTAAAAAATAAATTAGCTGAAACAATAAAAAAAATAATGGACTTACATTGAAATTTGAAAGAGAAAAATTGTTAAGATTAAAGCACAAGAAAGCACAAAATTTTTAAAAAAAAGATGCAATATTGTTTAAAAAAATAGAAAAAATACCATTCCTGAAGGAATTTGGATCAATGTTAACCAATCGACGAGTCATTTGGTCTCCACAATGCTTGAAATTGGCTATGCAAATAAGATATACTGGTAATTAGTTTCTTTAATAGTTGTTTATTCATTAATAATGTTGCGTACAATAAGTCGTGCGTCTTAGCCAAAATTAAAATACCACACACACACACACATACGAACACGTACTTGTGGGAGGACGGGCCTCAGAAAGCGAGATCACACGAGAGCACATTCGTGCGAGTTCGTGGACCCACGAAATAGTGGGGATAGAAGGCGTGGAGGCCCGGTCCCCTCATTAGTAAAATACCACAGACCGAACAATTAAGAAAGGTTAAATGTGTGAGCCGCGACTCAGGAAAACCTTTTCCCGAGGCGTTGTCGCGGTCCGGACGAAGCGATCTTTTTAAGAGCATTGTCTCTATTAAGCGGATATTAAACGCATATCAATATAGTTGTGACCCGAGTCTTCTCCTAGGCGTTGTCGAGATCCGAGTTCTACTCGAGGCGTTATCGCGACTCAGAGTCGTTATTCGAGGTGTTGTCACGACGTGTGCACACCGAATCCGTGGCGTGTTCAAATAATAAATAATAAGGCGGGGAGCACACAAATTTGCATAGGCGCATAAGCATATGCATAAGAAATTCTATTGGTTGAATTTCTTATGTATACGTTTATGGACCAATCACATTGGTTTAACTTACGCTTATGCGCCTATGCAAATTTGTGTGCTCCCCGCTTATCAATTGGTGCGACCCGATCATACAGATCGAGGCGATGTCGTAACCGAACATGCGATACGGTTATAATCTTTGCTATATACCTCTGGACTGCTAATAGGCAGCCATCTTGCGATCCAAGATCTCAACGCCCCCAGGTACCAAATGGCCAAGCCAAGAACTAAATCACATATTCTGTGAATTATTTACAAGTAAAAAAAGAATTTGAAGTAAGTTTAAAAAGTGCTTTAAATAAAATTTAAAAAAAATGGTTTGTCATTGTTCATTATTAAAATTTAAATTGATTTAAAAATGTAATATAAAAGGAGCAATAACGGACCTTAAAAAAGAAAAGAATTAATCAAAATGTAATGTAATATATGGATATATATTTGCAAATAAAAAATTAACAGAATAAAAAAACGCAATCTTACATAAACGAATATAAATAATTATTTATTATAATTGCACTTATTGTCCTTTAAATAATATAATTTTTGTAAAATCTTTTCTTACATATGTTAAATGCGATTTTCTTGTCAATTCTTTTCCGAAGTAATAAAATTTTACTTTTAAATATAATTCTATTATTGTTTTTATTAATTCATACCTATGATTGCACATTAAGTCATTGTCCATTACGTGTACGTCAAAATGATTAAAAAGTTGATTAAAATTTATATTTCTTATCACATTTATAGTAATTTTTTGAAATGCGTGTTTCATTTTCAATTTATTTTCTATTCTATAAATATTAAATAGCTTTTCTGTTACACTCGTTATAGCATACGTATCTTGTCTCGCGCACGCGCGGATAACGTAAATTTCCAAGACTTTTTAAATTAATAAAAAGTGAATTTGCCTCTTTTGATTCATTCACGAGTTGGATGCATGTGTCGCAAGAAAGTTTTTGTAATAAGCGTATTTCAACAAAACCAGAAATGTAAAGTACGACGTGGTGTACTGTTGAATTCACATATTGAAGTGGAATATTATCAACTTTTACATCTTCAATATTTTCCTCTTTCAATTCAATAGGGCTCTTTTTAATTCTTCTTGAAGATATCGTCAATAAAGTAGTGCTATCAAGTGGAAGACAGTTTGCCGCTGCTGACGATTTGACTTCATTATGATGTAAAAGGCGCTTGTAAGCCGACGTAAATTGGATACAATTAGGATTGTTATTATATCCCCCCCCCCATAGCTCAGATGCATGAAAAAAATATTTCTAGATGATCTTGAGAGAATTTATATGATAAAATATATTTCAAATATCCTACTTCAACATAATCTTGATATATTTTTTCAAATTTTGTAAATCAATAATAAATCCTAAAAATCCGGTTTTTGATTTAGTTTCCGTTATCAATTTACCATTAGGATGAATTTTTATATTGGAGAAATATTGTATAGCTTCAGCAAAAAATTTAACATTTCAAAAGCCGTGTCTGGTTGTAATGGTCGTTTAAAACCATATGAAAACATACTTCGAGAATTTAAGCAATCGAATGTATTATTGACCATTCTTAAAAATGTAATAGTCGCAGTGCACTCTAGAAAATCCGGATATCCTTCTTTCATTAATAATTCTAAGGCAGTTGCACAGATTTCACTTAATGTTTGGGCTGCTAACTTTACGCTCATTTTATTTTTTTGCCATTGGATATGTTTGTTATTAATTTTATTTGCTAAATGAAAATAGTCATTTTCTTGTAGATGGACCAGGTTTTCAATGAACTCCCATTTTATAGAGTTTCCATTGCTGTCATACAAAATTTCTTTAGTGGCCCAAGCTGTTCGTATCAGCTTGAGCATATGTGCAGCATCAAAAAATATAACTATGTCGTGATCACGCGTTGGATGTCGGAAGTATGGCCTATTATTGTACACATCTGCATTTAACTCAGTGCACATTTTAATGTTTGCTGGAAACCCATCGAATGTCAATGCAATAATATTAATTCCTGACGGAGCTATGAAATTTAGAATTTGTAAAATAATTTCAGCTCGTTCTTGTGTTGTTAAACTATCTATGTAAAAGTAGGCAACCGGTATTTTCCATCTTTCATTAAGACCTGTTAGTAAGTAGACCAACGCTTCTTTAGCCAAAGGCATATTATCAAGTTCTGGTATTACGGTTCCGCAATCCACATAACCAAGGAATTTTTTTCTGAATTACTCCATTCAAGTTGCTTCCTTATTGCTATTTTGTCCATCATCAAAGTAGCATATATTTTTTTATCTCCGGCAGCCTCGCTTCTTTTTTTCAAAATATCAAAAGCTTCTTGTGTAAAACCAGGAGATCCGTTCGTGTTAGCATACCAAGATCGCAGCGTTGACGGAGCTGGTAATTTATTTTTGTAAACTTCTCGCACATAATTGTATGCTTTTGGACTATAAAAGTTTAATGTTAACGCAAAAGCCCGTAACTCTGGAGAATACCGTCCTTTTACTTTCCCTTTCTTAATTTCTTTAATGATTGATTTTTCTTCAGACAAATTCTAAGATATTTATTGAAAATACATTAAAAATACACGAAAATTCATTACAAATACATGAGAAATAAGAAGATCAATAATAGAAGATTTGTATAAGATCCATTATAAATACATCAAAAATAATGTATATACATTACATATAATATACAATTGATTAAAAAAAAATCGTATATTATCTGCATGAATAATATACAATTGATTAAAAAAAAATCTTATATTATCTGCATGAATAATATACAATTGATTAAAAAAAAAATCTTATATTATCTGCATGAATAATATATACAATTGATTAAAAAAAAATCTTATATTATCTGCATGAATAATATACGATTAAAAAAAAAAAATCTTATATTACCTGCATGATATTATAAGTATTTGAAGAAAGTGTTATTTTTTTTAAATCTGATAGTAAACTTTGCAATGATTCAATTTTTTTCTTCTGTCGGTTTTGAAGAGATTGCAATCGCTTGATTTTGTGATCCTTTTTTTGGCAAGTTTCTCTAAGCAACCGAACAGATTGTTTTAATTTTGTTGGAGTCATTTTTTCCAATAAGTTATTGGAGATGTCACCAGGATATCGGATTTTCTTTCTTGTTGGAGTAGAAAACGCCTCTGGCAAAGGCGTGATTGCTGTATCATGCTGTTCATTTACAGACACTTCGCTGAAAAAAATTCAATAATTTAATATTATAGTTAAGTAAAAGATAACTTTCTGTTTTGATTTTATGAACAATTCATAAAATATTTTTCTTACTTTGATAAGTTTGACACATCCATCATTTGCAACGATTGTTCTTGTTCGCTATTTTCATGGCAGTTGTCAATTGACTGTACTTCTAGTCTGCATATATAAATTTTATCATATATATTTTATTTTGTCATCTTTTATTATTGTAATTCATTATATTTTATTTCTCTTTAAAATACCTTTATTTTCTGCACATGGGAATATTGTTGGAATCGAATGCGGCTTTAGACGTACACAAGATAAACCAATCTTCTCGAAACAATTTTCTTCAAAATGTTTCGCACATATTGTTGCTGTTTTTGGCACATTTAGAATGTTTTCCTTATATAAAGTAATTAAGACTTGTACCCACTTCTTTCTAATTTCAGGATTACATGGAAATCTGTAAACATATATATTTATTTGTGTAAATAATTATAATAATAATAAATATATATTGAATATAAATATAAGACTAGAATGTCATATATATATATATATATATATATATATATATATATATACAAACACATATGTGGGGAGCTTTCCAGCAAGGACACAGTGCGACACAGAGTATCATTCTATCTTCGTTGCTCATTGGCATTGAAAGAAGATCGAACGATACTTGCTGGAAAGCTCCTATTATATAGAAGATTAAGTTAAAAAAAGAAAATAATTTTTTAAAAGTTAGATATTAAGTTTAGATTAATAAAAAGTAAAAACTTACCTATATAATGGCACAGAAGTAAAATTTTGTACTCCTTTTGCTTTATATCTCGTGTTATTATACGATTTTTTAAAACAATAACGTACCATATTTTATTTCACTTATTTTTTTTAACTCTGAAAAATCTTGTATACACCTCTAAGTCAAAGTAATACACAGTCAGAATCTCTCAGAACCAGACTTCTATTTAGAAGTCTGTGCTCAGGGGGTTGATTCTGTAATTCAAGTGAGATCACTCACTTCTCGCACTTTCATCTCACGTGAATTTGTTTGCGCGATTCTGTAACGTAGTGAAAATACGAAGTGAAAATACGAAATTACTAGATTTGCTAGTGTGGGGAAAAACGTTTTGTACGTACAGAAACTGTACCTAAAATAATAATCACAAATGCTTGAAGGTTCACCATTTAAAAAACAACTTTTACAATTGTTGCGAATAAATTCCTTTTTTCGGCGTTACAACACAATTATAGAATACATCAATTAGCCATGTTCAGATTTTTTCAAAATGCTTGTGCGCGAGCATTAATTTAAAAAATACATTTCAAAATAAAACATTTGCATAAAAGAATAAGATAACAGAAACATGATTATTCATTAGAAAACAATATTTATGTATTATTAGTAAATATATATTTGTTGGGATCAATATGTTTTGTACATAATTTGGACTTGAATAAATTAAATAAAAAGCACTCTATATATATATAAGTAAACAAAGAAACTTTTTTATGTAACAATATAATAAAATAAAATTTTATGGCGTTATTAATGTCAATTAGATTTAATAAACAATATTGTTAAACTTAAAATAAATGACATTTACACACACATTTTAGACCCATACAGCACAAAACATTGCAGTTACATTGCAGTAATGTTACAATCTTTCAAGTTGCAATGTAACATTGTAGAGACATTACAAGAACATATAATTGTAATATTTCAGGAGAATATTACAGCAACATTCCAGAAAGATTACAAAATAAAATCTATTAAATTTTATTTATAGTCACTAATTTGTTCATTTACTGTGTTACGGTTCTGTTGATCCAAATAGACATTGAGAAATATATGTAATTAATATAAAAAAATATACTTATATATATATATATATATATTATTTTATATACAGAGTCCCAAAAGTCTGGAAACGGTCAAATATCTCGAAAACGGTTCACTATAATGAAAGATATAAGTATACCAAATTGAAGGGCTTAAAAAAAGCTATTTAATTATCATATCAGTTTGACCTTGAATAGCACCATCAAAGTCACATAAAAATCACTTTGATATTTTTAAATGGGAACCCCCATTTTTTATTGCATATTCTTGTAACTTATCTCGAGAGCTTTTCAAAACACTATAATAAAATATTTTTTTCGTAAGTACTTTTTGAGTTATAATAAGGTTTCGAAGTTTACAATTTTTTGACATAAAATGTAAAATATTTTGTAAAATACTTTTTTTTAAAGCAACTTTATGTTTTGTTTACACCAATTGATGGATCTGATTATTCCGTGCATAAAAGTATTAAGTAAGATTTCCGAAAATTGAATATTTTACAAGATATTTTATATTTTATGTCAAAAAATTGTAAACTTCGAAACCTTATAACTCAAAAAGTACTTAAGAGAAAAATATTTTATTATAGTGTTTTGAAAAGCTCTCGAGATAAGCTACAAGAATATGCAATAAAAAATGGGAGTTCCCATTTTAAAAAATCAAAGTAATTTTTATGTGACCTTGATGGTGCTATTCAAGGACTGATATGATAATTAAATAGCTTTTTTATGCCCTTCAATTTAGTATACTTATATCATTATAGTGGACCGTTTTCGAGATATTCGATCATTTCTAGACTTTTGGGACACCTGTATAATATACAATATATATATATATATAATATTATATTTGTTTGTATATAAATACATATATAATAAATCTCCAAAATAAATAACATGTTTTTTTATTAATAAAAGAGATAGATAGTATTATATTAAAATGTTAATTTTGTTTTTTATTTACGTATATTATTATATATTATGTACACATATATATAGATATATAATTAAATAGATCTCTTTTAAACATTTTTAATAAAGATATAATTAATCCAATAATATAATTATTCCAATCGATGTTTGTATATTAATTTATACTTAAATATATTTAAAAAAGATCACAAAAGCGAAATTTTTGCCAGTAAAATAAAAAAAGTAATATTACTATATGGTTGCATATTCAGTAACGTTGCATTTTTTCAAATACATTACATTGCAATGTTGCTATAATGTTTCATTGCAATATTACAAAAAGCGGCCATCCAGCCGTTGCTGCAATCTTGCAGTAATATTGCAGAAACAATTCGCAATTCCCATGCAATATTACAATGTTTCAATGTTAGATCTACGCAATGTTTCTGCAATCTTTCGGTGCTGTATGGGGATATATATATTTAGAGTTATACATATAAACAAAATGAGAGATAAAATAATTTTCGTCAAAAATAAAAAAGGGAGAAAGAAAGTTTTGTAAAGCTTTTTTAAAAAGTAAAAATATAATTATACTTTTTAGTCCAAAAAGAATATAATTATATTTATATTCATTAAAGCTTTTATTTATAAAAACACACAAAAAGTAATTTATGCAACGAGTTGTAAACGACGCGTGAAGATCACGGTCCACAAAACAATGACAAAAACGAAATAAGCGGAAGCACAAATTTTCGATTAACTATTATAATTCTTTAATGTTCTTTAATGTTCTTTAATGGACAAAATGTTAACATGAATACACGACGATGAGAACTGTAAACAAAGCAACGACACTTAACCTTTTATAAACTGTCAAAAACGCGTCACGACGCTGTCTATGATTTTTCTCTCGCTCTATCTCTCAGTCTTTCACTCTCGGATTTCACCATTCGACAAGAAATTTCTTGTCGAACGAACTCCCGTGAGATGGATCACATTTTCACCATGATGAAAGTTACTGAATCGCGGCAACCGCTCACTTTTAGCATTTTCATTAGATTTTAGATACAGAATCGACCCCCAGAACTCAGAACTCAAGTTAGGTTAGGTGATTAGTTCTTGACGTGGCCATTTGGTACCTGGAGGCGCTGAGATCTTGGATCGCGCTTTTACATGGAAAAATGGGGCCATTAACAGTCCAGAGGTATATAGTCAAAGGTTATAATATATAATACAATATATAATATAATATATAATACGTTAATATTCGAAATTATAGACTGTGTACATCTGAAATAAAATTGAGACTATACTAAACTACAAATTCAAAATAAACTGTTTATATGAAACCATGGTGTGAGTACGAAAATTACTGACAACCACATGACAAATAATAATATTAAATAATGATTTTTTATGGCTTATTATTTTTTGGTTTTTAGTTGGATGGAAAGCATATTTCTTTTTAAAGAAGGATTTGAAATTACCTTTGCCGTTCTATTCCACTTTATGTAGACACATCGCTCAACTAGATTTCAGCCCTGGCATATTAAAAGATGTGATTTCCTTAATGAAAAAAAAACACACATCTTCACACCAATCAGACTGTGTACTTTTAATGGACGAAATGGATATTTGCAAAACATTGGAATATGATGTCAGCACAGGTAATACAAAGCATTAAATAAAAGTAGATTTTTTTATTAAATAATGAAATAAAACTCTGCCATAGCACTCACTAGTCATGTGACATAACATGATGGTTTGACTGTTTTTATACAGTCAGTTAAATATGACAAATTTATGGCAAATTGGGAAACAACCAACACATGATGAACATGGTGAAGGATGAGTTACAATTTCTGAAAACAACTTTTATTTATAAAATAAATAGAGCAAGTAATCTATTAATTGAAACTAATTTTAATGAAGGCATTAAATCACTCTAAAGTGATTTTGTAATAATGTTACGTCAATTAACTAAACTAACATATTGAAGTAAATAAGTGCATTCTGTGATTAACTTGTTGAAATTAAATATTTATTTCATTTTGCATTTAAATCAAGCACTCACTTTATTTTATTTTATAAATATAAACCGATATTTTAAATTTTTCTATTTCATTTATATTTTATATTAATAACACTAATAATTCTATACTAATAATTACTTTCCTTAATTTATTTTATATAATTAAATATTTAAAATAAATACAATTATACTCACACAATTTTCATATTCCTATATACCTATATTAATAATGAATAATTTTATTAAATCATGTATAATTATTATATATCATTAATCATTTACTAATATTTATAATCATAAAATCACATATATATTCTCATTAACTTATTAATTTCTTAAATTTATTAAATATTTTATGTTTTTTCTGTGTTTAATTTGTTGTTTTAGGATCTTTCTTTGGTCAAACGACATATCAAGAAGATATACCGACGTTAAGTTCAAATGTTATTGCTTTTATGCTAAGAGGATTAAATGACAATTGGAAACAAGTTATTGCATGGCATCTTACAACGAAAACCTCAGATGAAAAAGTCATGTGTGATGTAATTTTAGAAATAATTGATGAGATAGAAAAAATAGGTTACAAAGTACATGGTCTTGTCTCAGATATGGGACCAAAAAACCAAGCTGTATGGCGCACATTAGGTATGAAAGTGGGCAAAGATAACAATACACCTTTCATAACTCATCCTATACGATCGCATGAATCTTTATACATATTTCCAGATGTTCCTCATTTATTGAAAAATTTACGGTCAGCTTTAATGAATAATCTTATTATAAAAGTAGCTTTAACGATTGTGCAATCTCAAGGATTACCTTGTAATGAAGTTCGGTTTCGATATCTTGAGCAATTAGAAGAAAGCCAAAGACGTTATCAATTGAAACTTGCGCCAAATATCACTGTGGATATCTTGAAACCTTCGAATTTCAATAAAATGAATGTTGCAGCCGCAGCTCATATATTTAATGAGAGAACAGCAGCTGCTTTAGAAACTTTAGTGCAATTACAAATTATGGAACGAGATGCGTTAACTACAGCTTGGTTTTTAAGAACAGTCAGATCCTGGTTTAATGTTATGAATGGTAGATATCAAAATGATGCAATTACGCTAGGTAACAAACAGAAAAAAGTGTCAATTATTGATGATTTCTTACATTTAATTGAGCACATTGTAATTGGAGGAGCATGGAAGCCTGTTCAAACTGGTATCAAGATATCAGTTTTAAATTCAATGTGCCTTATAGATAAACTTTTTAAAGATGATTATTATTATTTTTTTTACATCTCGTTTAAATCAAGATGCTTTGGAAAACTTATTTTCCACATTGCGAAGACATGGAAATGTTAACCCAACACCTTTACAAGTAAAAAGATGTCTTCGTCTCATTACTTTGTGTCAATTTGTTGATACTCAGAAAACAAAAAAACTATGATTGTGATAATGATGAATATTATATTGATTTTTTTAATACTTTAAAAAAACCTTCAAACAAAGAGAAAAAAGACGAAAGTATTCCACCTGAAAAATGTATGTATTCTCAAATTTATGAAAATGAACAAGATTATAGTTTTGTTGAACCTATAGAAAATACAATTCAATGTAATGTCATCAATAATATTATTGGAAGTGCTATATCTTATGTTCTCCGCAAACAATATATTTGTCGATCATGTGTAATGACACTTATGGCGGATGATAACAATCGATTTTCAATTTATACTAACAATCTCTTCTTTGGATTTTTAGAAAATCCTTCTACTCCACTTTTTAAATATATAACTAAAGTCGAAGCACATCTTCAAGAACACTTGAATCGGTGTGAGTTACATCCTCAACTATTTAAGCACTTGTTGTTTATGATTGAAACTTGGGTACCTTCTACCATATATTGTAAATCATGTAATACATTTAATAATATTATCTGTCGCTATATCCACATTCGCCAAATTATCCATCTTAATAACAAAAAACAATTAATTAAAGAGTCAAAACATAAATCTTATGGTTCAAAAAGTTCATTTAGACAAGTAATATGTTAATTTTTTACTAATTTTTATTAATAATTTTTTATTTTGAGATCTAATATAATAACAACGTCTATTTTATAATTGATTTCTTTTATAATGTATAATATAATAATGTTATACTTAAAATTATATATTAAATTGCGTTATGTTTAAAAATACATTATATTTAAAAATTATATCGTTATGTTCAAAAATTGCATTCTTTAAAATAAATGTTGAATTATAATAAATATTTAAATATTTTACAATTTATTACGTTTATTTTATTTTTAATACACTTTCTTTCCTTTTATTTTACCACTTCTTGATGTAATTTCAATTACATTAATTTTTTAAAGAGCTCTTGTCTATCCTTAACCTCTTTTTAAATTAATACATTGACCGCTCTGACAAAAAAAAATCTTAGGTTAAACATCTGGAAGATAGTGGCCGCCATGTTGGGGCCAAAAGCTGAAATATGTATGCGAAGACCTTCCTCCCCTCCCGTCGTTCATCTACGGACCTTGGTAGAACCAGCCTAATAATAATCTCTGCCACGAAGTCTCTAATTCTTCCTAGATCTTCGCGCGTCGGTTTGTCCAGCATCCTCATTGGCTGTTCCATTATATAGTGACTAGTTCCGCCACAGATTGACGTGACGTGTCGCCATCTGAAGTTCATCATTTAGCACACAATGGGTGCTTTCCATTTAGTGACACAAGTTGACACAACCTGATACTCCTAGTATCATTTCTGCTTTCCATTACATTTGTGTCGCTTTTTGTCGATGACACAAGTCGACTTCGAGTGACTCTGCTTATATGATGAGTCAAGTGTGATCAAGCGTGGCTTTCCATTTATCGTATTGAGGTTACTAACTTGAGTTCACTTGAGTTAACGTAAGTCGACACAAGTGCATGTAAATGGAAAGCACCCAATGTAGAGAGAAGGAATTGTTAATCGACAAACCCTATCGCTCTATTATAACTACATTCGCGTGAGATCTGCGATCACAGACATCTATATGTATACTAGACTGCTAACCACGGTCTTACATACAAGTCTTGAAACGAAGGTGGTGGGGGTAGTCGTCTTAACGTCCGAGAATTAGTTTGGCAAGGGCGGCGCTGCGAATTAAGGTACGGATAGCGCAAGCGCCCTGTGCATGAAATCCTAACCTATTTATATATATATATATATGTATGATATACAAAACCGTGTGATTAAATTGAAATTAAATTATTACATTATTACAATATTAAATTATTACAATCACAGAATCAAACGTGGTATTAATATCAGTTATGTGAGGTATTCTAACCAGGTACCATAACCAAAAGCGAGTGGCGGCTAGAGACATAAAATTCTTGATGCTAAGGCGGCTACCCCCACCACTAAAATTTGGCTTCGTTTCAAGACCTGTATGTAAGACCGTGCTGCTAACTCTCTTATATACTGTACGAAAAAATGGACCCCAAAAAGTATGTACTACAGAGGCGAGTGAGAATCTGCGCATGTGCAGTGTAAGTGGTAAAGAAGAGGAGTGTGCTGTATATGTGATATGTGTGTAGCATACATGTAGCACGAGAGTGGCACGTGACCATAGACGTATAATATATAGACCGAGCATTGCCTGCATTTCCTATAGAAAACCGTATCGACAGATTAGAAGAAGACGGATGCTCAGTACCGTAGATCCATCTTTGTTTAGTAACGAAGTGGAAGGGAACGAAACTTGCGATCATTGGTGGAAGGCAGAAACAGACGGAATGAGAGGGGATGAAGGAGAATATGAGGAGAAGGAACAGATTCTGACCCTAGTGCCCTCCGACAGGCTCCGCTCCTATCCCCACTCTTGAGATTACAAAAGAAGGACAGATCTACGGTACTAAGCATTTGTCTCTTTCTAAGTTGTCGATGCCGCTTCGGCCAGACGCTCGGTCTATATATTATACGTCTATGCACGTGACATATATTGCTTGAAATTTAACCAATCAGATGTGATTGCCATACCACTTACGCATACATACTTTTTGGAGCCATGTATTTTGGCGAAGTTAGCAGTCTAGTATACATATAGATCTGTGTCTGCGATTCACAGATCGTGAAACGTATTGAATTCTATTCGTAATCGCAATCAATTCTGGTAGAGCGCAGGTCTCACGTACTCAAGTGTCTGTCAATTGCCATCGATCTCCTCATTGCAGAGAAAAATTCTCCCGCGCTGCTTAGTTGGGTGGCAACCAGTTGTGTTAGAAGTTGCGACGTACTATGTGCAGCGGTGTGCGGTATGCATTGAGGTGTCACGAAAAAGTGATTACCACATCGGGTGAAAAGTATCCATTTCGAAAAATAGGATACGCAACGCGAAGCTTCTGAATGAAAATAATCTCAGGAAAAAAAGTTTAGTTTGCTTAATATAGAATAAAACCAACATATATAACTTTGTTGAGTTTATATTCTGATGGCAAAGATGCGCAAAAATGATTCTTATGTTTGTTCATGACAATGGATACGTAACAATTGTCACGTATAAAATCTTTTTGTGTGCGTGTCTAAAGTTACAAATTTAATTACTAAGTAAGTTCTTGTAAGCTTTTTTGGAATTTTTGATTTAAAAAAAATATACGCGATATGAAAAGTTTCTAAAATAGACAGAAGGCTAAGAAGAAAGAAAGAACGAAAATATTGTACACACGATTATTGTAGCTACGCTATCGCACAAAAAATGTGAGTGTGAGAGTCGAAGTTTAGACTATGTATTACCACGCTCTTGAACGACATTAAGCTCTGCACAACTCGTGGGTAGTAAAGGATCGCCAAAGAAAAAAAGGTATACAGATACAGTATTGCGCTCATTTGCAATTGGTTTTGTCCTGTCGTGGATATTACTACTCTTACGCATTTGTCGCCATTATTGCACTTGCTGTACGATATATCATATAATATAGAGTTTTAGTTTTAAATAGAAAAACACTTTCGCACTAGTGTGAGATATAGATTACATGATAAAGTGTTGTTAATGCTTATTAGTAAGATCATCTCTTTTATATGATTGAAAAATTATATAAAATATATCAAATTGTTTATAAATTTAAAGAATTTTTAACAAAATAAAAAAATAACCTGTACAAAATATCATAGGACCTCTCATGCAACAGATATATCTTAAATGGGGAATAAAATTGATGATTTTGGAAATATGAGGCTCTCAGCTATGCAGAAAGATAGAAACGGTGTAAGAAAACTGTCTCAAAACCATGTCTCTAATGATGAGATCACAATGAATGATACTACTAATGATAAATATCTAGAAGATAACAGAACTTTAGCAAGAGAAGAGGGTTCTATGGTATCCAATCTTCCTCTCTTATTTGCTAATGGATATCCTACATCTTTGGAGAAAATCACAATGGTATATATACAATTTAATTTTACCCTTTTTTGCCTTTTCTGATATAAATTTGAATTATTTTACAATAATTTGTAATTAAATAATTAAAAATAAGTAAAACTACATTACATGATGACTTAAATTCTATTTATGAATCCGTATACAATATATTGATGAATACTATTCTGCAGGTACAACTGGAACGCTTTATACTGTTTATGGTTCACTGTTCGTTAGGCCACGATACCACTAAAATCATTAACAGACCTAAGTGGTGGCCTCAAGATGTTAAATTTTCAAGTCCGCTAACAAGACCTAAAAAGATAAATGATGTAAAGTCTTTTATTATTTAATAATAATATGTATATCTTTTATAGACTATGAAATATATTATAAAATCACATACAAGCTAATTTTTGGAAAAATACTGATCTGAGATTGTCATTTTAGAACTGGATGGCAAATCTGAAGAAGTTGGTTTTTCGATGTTACACATATCACAGAAGTGAATATTTGTTACGTTTTTGCTCTTATTTAGCACAATATCCTCATGAGGAATTAGAATATGTTAATAATTGGGATTCGACAACTAGTCTATATCACAAAAGTACAGGAAAGCTACTAGTGACCTTTCGCAATGAAAACATGGTGTGTAGAATATGTATACGAGTATGTGTTCTAAACTCTAAAATATAGAACATAATACTAAGGATTCTAAAAATCTCTACTATAGTTTGATGTATCATCTCGCTCTTTCAATAAATAAAGAAAGTTTTCTACATCTACAGTATTACGACAAAAAAAATGATAGTCCTCGAAGAACATTGTTATCTCATAACGCATCTTCATCGGGTTATGGAAACAAGACTAAGCAACAACAAGCTCCCATGATGGTTCAACCATGTGACGATATTTACTTGTGTGACAATTGTGATGCTGAATTCATAGGTCTCGCGAAAATGAAGGTATTATTAACAGATTTATCATAACTCAGTTGTTAAATTAAACCTACTATATGATAAAATGTTTACCATATTTTTTTTATTTATCAAATTATTTAGGAACACGAAAAAATGTGTTGCGAACAAGGTGGTAGCGGTTCGCGCTCATCTACACCAGATCTGTCCATAATCGAGCCTGAATTGCAACAGGATCAGTTTCTGGAATATTTTCAATTATCTTCAAATAAGACTGAAGCTAAGTCGATTTGTGCGAATAACGCGAGTATTCCTGATAATAGTATTGTTAGACGAACTTCTCGGCGTGTCAGGAGTTCTTTTAGCTTCGCAAGATACGCCACTATCCCGTTCTCATCGCCCGCCGGTATAATGCTAACAAAGAAATCGAAAGCGATGACTGAAGACACGCAACAAGAACGATTAGATAGAATTGAGAGGCACGTCATTGCGCCTGTATTGAATGATTCGTGCAGACCAAAATGGCTAGACACAGAAGTGGATTGTGATAGATGGATAGTGACGTACAAACAAAACCGGGATAAACTGGCAAATGATTATGTGCATCAATATAAATTTGTGAACTCTTTTAAAAGCAAGCCAAGTATGTATTTTACTGTACTAGATACTATACATTTCAATATCCACTAGGCATTATATCTTTTGCTATTTATCAAAGTTATAAAAATTAAGTTGAAGTACAGAAACTTCCACATTCTCTCTCTGTCCTGCTTCTGTCTTTACTATTTCTTTTCTTTTTTTCTGCTTGTTATTTTATATTTGCATGACTATATGACCATACATGGAATGAAAAAAAAAAAGAGTGAAACATGATATTACGCATATCTATAACTTCACCTGTCAATGTAGATTCTTTGTCGATTATTTTGTATATATAGTACACAAAATATTGTGTATTAATCGATTGATCTCATAAATGGACAATCAAGATGTTCTTAATATTATACAATAGTGATGATGCATAAGACACATTGATTTTCACTCAATCAAATATATATCAGTTTTCAAATAAATTTGAACATGAAAACTAAGGCATTGAGTAAACGAGCTACACAATTGTAAAACAATTATAAATTATAAAAATTGATTAGAGATTGAAAGAAATAAAAAATCAAAATGGCATCACCACTAAATTGTTATGCAGGATGTAACAAAAAAGGTGTCCGCTACTTTAAGGGTGGGTAATACACATCAAAATGATGAAAAAAGTTCCTATCGACATAGGTTCGCAAATGATCCCCTACCGAGTTATGGACATTAATTACAATACAACTTTTGAGCTTAAATTCGGTTTATTAACTAACAGAATACGTTTTAAATTGTCAAACAAGTACAAAAATTAAAGAAGATGTTCAAAGTGGCGATTTGAAAAGCGTTGTGAATAAAGTCTCCTTGCTTGAGCTCTATTACAATTGGCAAGACCATACATCAAGTGCATGTCTGCCATTTCTACATTAGTGTAATTCTCCATTACAGCAACTAACAATAAATTGTACCTTTTTGTTTTAATTGACAGGACGATGTCAAATGAAAATAAAACAAAACAAAATTAAAACATTGTATTGTTTGTATTCATTTAATAATTTTAACAACGAATTTAAGCTCAAAAGTTCTAATGCCCATAACTCGGTAGAAGGTCATTTGCGGACCTATGTTGATAGGATTTTTTTAAATGTCTACTATCCACCCTTAAAATAACGGACACATTTTTTGTTACACCCTGTACATTAAAGACATTTGCTATACCTTAAAGACAGATTATTCTAGATTATTCATTTATTGGATTGATATACTAAGTACATAAATGATGAATAGAAGAAATAGATATATATAATCTACATTTACAAATAAAGTTATGGATATGTTTGATCATATAGTCATGCAAAGAAAAGCAGCACAAAACGAGAAGTAAATAAAGGGATTAGGAAAATAAAGTTAAAAAAAAAATATATAATATATATAAAGATTTATCTGTACTTTTATATATAAAGAGAGATAGAGAGAGAAATATAGTAGATATTATACTAAAAAGGTACCATAATTGATATAATATTAAATCTATCAGAAATTTTTTAAAAAGCTTATACAATTTATGTTCTCTTTAGTGCTGAGCATACGATCACAATTGTTGTATGCCACATGTCGACCTATTTATGTTGTTCTTACTCGTCTGAGTGAAAAACAAATTGATGAACTAAAAAAGGATTCCTCAAAATATCAGTGTCCTCAAAAGAGCATTAATGTGCGGAAAGTTTTATTAATGAGAAGAGTGGGACCAGCTTGCAAAACAAAACCGAAGAAGGCAACTTACGAGCAAAATGCGTTTGTATCTTCGAAACGTAAAGCATTGGGAAATGAATTAGATCCGATCATTGTTGAAGATAAGGATGCCGGTATTGGTACAACAGCAGCTAAAGAGGCTTTAATTGCGTTTACTGCCGTAAAATCACCTTTGGATAATGTGGAGATTACAAAACCAATCAAAGAGAGAAAATGTCCAAGTACAATAATGTTAATTGATCTCTGTTCATCCGACGAGGAAGAAAATGATCCAAGTAATCGAGCACCTTGCGACGAAAACACGGATCCCATGACTACCGCGGATTCTCCAATCGCAAAGTCTCTCCTGCGTAAATTGACGCCGAAACAGACTTTACGCGAAACTTTGCATTTACCACGTACACTTATCGACAGACTGGTTATAGAACAACGTATGGAACGAAGATAAGAACAAGAATAAATATCATCCGTTAAACGGTTTTATGCTTTTTTTCTCCGATCATGGCACTTGAAATACTAAATCCATATATAAGTTATTATTGAATTAATAGTTTATCTGGCTTTTTTGTATGTGTTACATTTCTTACATATTTATTATCCTATTGATTGATTAATTGATAATAGTTGAATAATTCATACTAAATTATCACTATATAATCTAGATAATCACATTATTGATCACTAGATAATCACACTATTGGTCACTAGTGACTATTATAATTTCGCTATGTTATTAAATTGAGTTATATCATGAATGGAATGGATCGATTGATCAAGAGTTATATAGAGTTACAGAATATATAGAAACTTGTCACATATACAAAATGTGATGAAATATAGTTAATTATATATAAGTATATTATTATAATTTTTAATATAAAATAAGTTTCGATTTTTATAGTAGATGTATCTTCAATCATCAAAGCATGTATATATAAAGTTCAGAACAGTATGTATGCGCTTTTTAATATTTTCCACAGTAAATATTACGAAACTTTCTAATATTACAAGATTATTGTTTGAAAATTAATGAGCAATTTTCTGTTGCTTTATATAGCATATAAAGCAAATATTTCTCGCTAGGCAAGAAGTTCAAAGATTATTTTTAATTTGTGAAATCACATATAAGAGAAATTCTTGCACATCTGTATTAGTAAAACTTATTTAATAAACAAAAATAAAAACGTAAATATATTTATTTAAATGAGAAATACACTTTACATATATTTATAATATATATATTTATTTATAGTCTTTATTCTTGTTTTCTTTTTATTCTAAATATTTTTTCTATGAAAAAGGAAAATAATTTACTTTTCCAATCTTTCTCAATACGTTTTAAGACCAATCTCTTCGTGGAAATATTGTGAAGCGGGCCAAATGCCAATGCGACGGCCGTACATGCAAGACATATGACATTGTAAGGCATACTGAAGTCTGGAGTCGGAAGACTGATAAGCAAGGATTCTGTTCGTAATTGTACTAAATAGTCGTCCCTCGAAGCATTAAAGCTGCAAGTTTAATTGTCAACATGAGCTACTTATACAGTTTATGCTGCTTATGATAATGAAAAAAATATTTCCGTTTTTGTAATTAGTTATTGACAGGCAGAGAAATTGCTAAGATAAGAAAACGAACCTTGAAGTGATTGTACTTCCATCGAACGGCAGAGCGGTGTAATTTCTAGCTATGGGTAACAAAGCTGTAACTATGGCTGGTCCCATGTAAAAACCGTGATTAGCGTCTGGTGGATATTCCTGCCATTTAAGAAATAAGTAATCGATATCGATAGTGATTTTCATCACCGAATATGGAGGTAGGCGCAAGATTAATTCTAAGTAATACGGGCTTTTTCTTTCCTTTCCAGGTAGATAGCGCTGCGCCACTGTAATGTACAATATTACGAATAATACTACAAAACATATGTATCGACATTTAACTATGTTGTAGAATTTTCATATAATAAAGTTTCTTTTGTACTTGTATTTTACTGGGTTGTTTATATTGTATTATATTGTATGTTATAGATATTGTGAATAGATAATAATCAACTCTTTAGATTATCATGTTTTTTATCTTATGCCTACTTACATGGACGAACTTGTTTTCCATTTTGAGTTATTGTAACAGAATGTAAGTAAACTAATAAGTACCATGGAATATTTTCCAATAAGATCACGTCTAATGTCTGCCAGTGATTGTTATATAATTTAATCACTAAACTGCCTCTTTCTTGACCATACCCTAAAAAATTATATATTAATGTGTGTGTAAATTTATTTTTAAAATAGAAATATGATTTTATGTTATAATATTCTAGAGAATATCAATATAAATTCAAAATAACTGAAAATATCTTATTCATAAGAACAAAGAATGGTGCAACTTATGAATATCGAATGTATATCAAACATTGATTAATAATATTCAAAATCTTTGAGAAAAAAATAATCAATTTGTACAACTTTGGATCCAAATAGTTTGATAACTATATAATAACTATAATAATTTATTAAAGGAGTAGATTTTTGTTGTATACAAAACAAAGTATCCAATTTACTTACATAAGTTGCATTTCTTTTTATTCTTATGAATGAAAATGATATTTAGTCGTGATGATCAAGTAGTTATCATTTCCTACAATATTATTTAAAAAAAAATCATATAATTCTATTTAAAAAACTCTAATTTTTTTTTTAAGAAAAAATATTTTCAATTTTTTACTATAAGTTATAGTTTGCATGGAACAGATAAATTTTATAACTTTTTTCTCAGATTATATTCCAAATGTTTTTAAAATCCTGTGGACTTTAGAATGAACATTCTGTGTGAATAATGTACACACACGAATGTGTGTGACATATGTCACAAAGTAAGTCACAATTCGTGAGGCTTAATCACGATTTGTCAATTTATAATAAAAGAAAAAAGTTCAGTGGCATAATACTGACTATCTTTTTATGATTTCTTTTTTTTTCTTGAGTGCAACAATGCACCCGAAAGTGCAATTGCATCCTTTTCTTTAATGGAACCTCCCTGATTCTTTTATATAAATAGATTGCTCAAAATATTCTACATAAAAAATTATAAGGATAGAATGGCCAAAAATTGAATAATTCGAAGGCAACGAGATATTTTACTTTAGTCTGACACATTTTGACATAAAATATGAAATGTTTTATAAAATATTCATTTTTCGATAATCTTGAATACTTTTGCGCAGAGTAATGAGATGAATCAATTGATGGAAAAAAAACCAGTTATTTTTAAGAACATGTATGTAGTTACATTGCTAACTACATACTTTTTCTTAAGAACTATGTGTTTTCTTTATGTCAATTATTTTATCTCATTATTCTGCGCATTAAAGTATTAAAAAAAGATAATAAAAAAATATTTTACAAGATATTTCATAAAATAAAATATCTCATAAACCATTTAATTTTTGGCTATCCTATCCTTATGAATTTTTTTTTACGCCTAATATTTCGAGGAATATTGATTCCTTTATATAAAAAAATTTATATGAAATTTATATTAAATTTATATAAAAAAATTAGGAAAGTTCCATTACAAAAAAATGACCATAGAAAGATAATCATCATTTAACTATATTTCTTCTACCAATTTTTTTATTATGCAATTCAACAAAAAATAACATTTCTTCGAACACAAAAACAAGACCAGTTACTTCCTGTAATTTTTTTTGATACTGAACACGATTTCGGTTTTTAAATTGCTCCATCATGTAATAATTTTGAAAAATGTGATAAAGTTGCAAGAAATGGCTATTTTAATGTATTTTGTCATATTATAGTTACAGTATGTGTGACATGTTCGAGAAGTTTTATTGCAAAGAAAATTAAATATATTGTTAGCACTTTCAACCTTTTTAAAAGGAATTAGTTGTTTATAATTAATAAGATATTCAGGTTAAATATGGGATATGTCGCAAATTAGAGATCAGGAAAAGATCTACCAAATAATTTTCAGTTATATTTATTTAAATTTAAGAGTTTTTAGGTCACTAAAATAAATCTGTCAAAATTGATAAATTCAAATTATATCAAAAATTTTTGCAAAAAATATTCTTTAATTCTTTTACATCCACATTAAAAAATTCTGCCATTTTTAATAAATAAAATTAAAAACTATTTGATAGATACTCTCAATGATCTAATTCACATATTTAATAGACCGCATATTTAACCATAAATGTCTTGCTAACTATAGTTGATGTAATAAATTCCTTTTGAAGATTGAAAATCCTAACAATATAGTTAATTTTGATTGTAATAAAACTTCTCCAATACATCACATACTGTAGTTATAATATGACAAAATACATTAAAATAGCCATTTTTTGTAACTTTAACTGCACTCAAAATTGTGATGGAAAATTTGAAAACCAGAATTGTATTCGCGTAAAAAAAAACTGACTGATGAGAAATGACTAATTCTTGTCTCTCTCATTGCTTTTTATTTTTAAAAAATTATATTATCAATTGTAAAAGCAATTTGCCCCATGCAAATTGCATAACTCACTCTATAAATAAAATGTTTTCTAACTTATGTGCAAAATATTAAATAATAATGATAGAAACATTAGTTGTGGTCAGGATACAAAAATAACAAAATTCGTATAACTATATATCCGAAATGACCTTATTTCCAATTTATAGTCTGTTTTATATTTCAACAAATATTTGTCTATTTTTAATAGATATTCAAAATGATACTCAAAATGATCATCTCTTGAATGCAGTTTTGAACATCTTATCATAAATTATCTGACATGTTTAAAAGGTCCAGATAATTCTCAGATTGGTGTGTGCTAGTAATTAATAAATAAATACTTGAAACTATAAATTACTGAAATTCTTGCCCTTTTGATTTGAATTTACTTGATTATTTCATCCAAAATTGTTTATGCAATATCTACTGATTCAAAATATTTTGCTTTCTATTTTGCTATTGGAAATTCCCAATATATTTGAGCACCATCTTTTAAAACATACTAAGTAATTGGTGATAAGACATTCAAATTTAGAATGAGATGTTCAAATCTGAAATGAGATGTTCCGCCTATATTCAAATTAATAGTAGTTATTTTATAAGCAATTATTTTAAAAGTAGGCAAATACTTATTAAAATACGTATTTAAAACAGTGTATAATTTTGAAATAGTCATATGTTTTTTGAATATTTTTGTTATTTTTGCATTCTATACCTACTATTGTAGTATTTCACATAATAGTAAGCAACTTATGTATTATTAATGTATTCACGTATATAACATTTAATTAATAAATCCGATTTTCTAAAATTATAATTTTTTAAATTACGCATAATAAATACATAAATAGAAAATATATTGAATTGTAAACAATATATTAAATTTAATTTATAAAAATATTTTTTAAAGTGAAACACATACCAATAATATATCTATTTGCATAGAGGATTGAAGGATAGTTTATAGTATTAGTTGGCATATTATACATAGCAGCAATATTAAATATTCCTCTACTAGAATGAGTTCTGATATCATATACCGCTATTTCACTCTGTTGTCCTCCACGTAAGCTAATAATTCTTGCACTCGGTGGTGGCGTTAATTCATATACATGATTCGTATTATTACTCGATATATCGACATATATGTTACTTAATGTTGCAAGCGGGCATGCACCTTGAAGCCCCATTCCAAAAAATTTTCGTATTGACCAATCCTATGTAAATTAAGAATATTAATATAATCGAGAAAAATAGTATATAATTTATAATAATTTTATGTACGTCAATCTTTTTTACCTGATTCATGTCTGTCATATCGTATATTAAAGAGACAGTCTGTCGCAGTTCTAAGGAAGTTTTTGTGCATGTTATATCACGACATATTGATCGAAAATGTATTCCAATGGAGTGATAATTTGTATTATGAATATGTGCAGAATTTAACAATGTTGCTAGACCTCTCTGAGGAAAAATTAATTAGTTGCTACAATGAATCAATGTAGATATAATGATATGTTGGCTTACAGTTTATGAATACCTTGGAATCACATGGCAATAATTTCTTAAATGGTGTTAGATTTTCAGTACAAACTATTTCCTTTGGTAGCGATGAATAACGTAAGTGACTAGCATTAACTAGTTCATCCATAACCAATCCAGTGGGATGAAAGGTAAACTCTGGTGACATACTATTAGATATATCAATAAAATTCAGAGATGCACAAAGTAATCCAGCTAAAGCATTTGTCAGACCTTTCCATCCTTTGTCTATGCTATAAAATATTTATACATTATGCTTTAAAAGTTTTTCTATATAATTAAATTTCTATATAATTAAATTTCTACATAATTTAAGTAATCAAATTTTTCTTAATAAAATTTATTCTGTACCCCATGCATCAGAAATTAAGGTTATAGCAATCAAAAAAATTTAATTTCTGGTCTCATAGATTCAATTATATGATATATGAATGTTTATATATACTACTTGATATTATATATAATTGTTTGATATTGCTAAATATGAAAAAATATAATTATAAAATCTAATACTATTTCTTACTTTGTTACATTCTTATTAAACCAGGCAGTGATTTCAGCACCAGGTCCAGCATCATGGAATGGATATCCCCATTTTTCATAATTCCATAAGCCTTCTGTTAAAGTAACATGTAACTCATCGATATTATGACGACCTATGATTTCACCCAAACCTCTCGGAAAGAGATGCGAATGTTGTACTAAAATTATATATTATTTTTTTACATTTATGTGAATATTTCAACTTACTGCTCAAGTACTAATAACTTACGCGTTTCTATATGTTTTGCCGTTTTCCATATCGTGGTAAATTGAAAATAAGCATAAATGTGATTACTTGATAAAGGTTTCAACATTAACTCCTCGTCGAAGAAGTCATTGTATGCATTATTACATGTTATGATACCAATCAAACCGGCAAACAATAATAGTACGTGTGAAATTAGCATATTACTTTAAGTTAAGTTGCACTGATTAGATAATTTCGTTTTGAGTTAATCACTATAACTCTTTTCATGAGATAAATATTTATTATTTACATTTAGCAATGCATTGTTGAAACAACGCATGTATGTACAAATGTATACGATACAATCGTTGATATAAGCTGCGTTCCAAAATTCACTGCCAGCACTGGAAATCTATGGGCTAGTTTACACTAGAATCCTAGAAATAAGGGTGCGGACTGTTGTCACGTCTGAACTGCGTTCCAAAATTTACTCTGTGACGTCCCGCCATTTTTTCGAACCCATATTTGCAATAATAATTAAGAAATGCTTTTACTTATAAATACAGAACAATTATATAACCTATTCGTTCTATTTCTTATTATTAGCAATTTTTATTATTATTGTTAATTACTTAACGTGCTTATTTTATACGCCCTATTTAGCTTAGAAATATAATATACTTTTACTCTATAACTACGAACTATAAGAAATTAGAGATCTCTTTATATAACAGCGCCGCAACCAATCAGCGAGCTCCATTTTGGAACTAGCGACACGAACCAATCAGGCGCTACCCCTAGAACCGAACCGCGCACGTGTAGCGCTCTGGAACTAACCAGCGATTTTTAGAATTAATTAATATTAAACATCTTAACATAGATTTGGGGATGGTAATACGCTTTAACAGTCATTATTAATCGAGCTTCTATTACAACAAATGTAAAAGATTATAAAGTCATAATTACCTATTGAATTAACCTTTTATAAACTATTAAAGATCCGAAAGCGATCATTGAAATTTATGTTAAAGTCTCTTAATAACTCAAATAAATAACTTCAATAAATAATAATTATGGCTTTGTAAATGATTAATCTAATTATGTAAACGTTTCACTTTTTAGCTTAAGCATTATGCGATGACATAACTACTTATTAAGACTCCATTGTTATACTTTGTGGAATCATATTTGCATATAATAATTTGCAAACAGCTTTCTTTATAAATAATTAGAACCAATAGTTAAAACTATATGAAAATTGATTAGCTCTAAAATATCATTGAAATACTAAGCCAACAATAAATTATTATAAATTGATTCCATAAACAAGAGAATTAGATATAAATTTTAATATTTTACACTAGCCTAGCATTACGAAATATTCAAAGAATAAAATATAAGAATATTCAGATCAATTGATGCATGTAACTCGATAGAGGGGATGCTGAGACCGGCCAACTCCTTATCTATATCACTCCGGCGTGTATCAAAACGAGTGGGGTTCGATTGACCACGTTGCTTTTGACCACAGAACCCTCTGATAGGTAGACCTAGTAAAAGACCCTATACAGCAGTCAATATAATTGGCTGTGGTCAAAAGCAACGTGGTCAAACGGGACGCTCCCATCAAAACATACGAAATTCGCAAGCAAGCTCCTGTAGCTACCCGGTGATTCGATTAAGAAGAATTTTACGACGGATCTTTCTGGAAGGAGTAATTCCCACCCCCCAAAGCCCTTCAAATGACCTATGACCAATGCATGTTCCACACGGCACCAAAGTCCGATTCGAATGCCTTTGTCTCAAAGGTATATAAAACGCTAATTTCGCGCTCCGATTCATTATATATTCTATATTCGTCCTTTAAGCAAGTATCTCATTATATTCTTCGAGCTGTATCAATCATTATAACATACATTACTCGGCGTTAAGACTTCTGATTCTTTCATAATTGTTAATCGTGCGCTAGATATTCAATTGTGCAAAAACTGAATAAAGAACTCTGTGCATAATTTCGAGTGAATTAAATTCAACCTTACTCGCTGCGACCGAGGTCCTCCTGGAAGCGTGAAGGTAAAGAAACGTGCAGCAGAGCTATAGATTGCAGTTACAATACGGTAAGTAATTATAATTCCCCTTAATCCTGATCACGTAATCTTAGCGAAGATTAGAAATTTGTTAATGACTGACAGCCACTTCAATCCCTTACCTCATCGATTATTCCATCGTCACTCAGCAACTCGTACGCTCACAGTGACATTCTTATATCCTTTATTTAATAAAGAAAAACCCCTGTCAAGCGCTGGCATGTAGCTGACAGTTTTCGGTCAGTCAATCCTTAACTAACGCAAACTATTATCAAATAATCATCAAATACCCTGAATCTTCCAAACAGTATTAATACTAAAAGAAAGTTAGATTTTTAGTTAAGTAATACTACTGTTGACACTCGGACGTCGTCCAACCCTTTGTTAACCTGACGTTGAGCATCCTCTGTCATGCCCTAAGCGTCATTCTATATCTAATCCTAGATATTCCTCTCGTCATCGAGCACCCAATGTTGTTGCCCTGATCGACAATTTCCAATCACCACCCAGTATATCTTCATAACTAACCGAGCACCCTACGTTGTGCCAGGTCAGTAAATTTCCTCGACTGCCTATCTCTCCATTTAAGATCGTCAGCAGAAGAATTATAAACAGAAATATATCTCATATTTTATTCTCTCTCTTCTCATCCGCCCTTAAATTTCCATCGCCGCCGAGCACCCAATGTTGTGCCCTTGGTAGCACTCCGTACAAATAATTTTGCTTTTATTAACTGAGCATCCATTGTCATGCCCTGGTTAACGCTCTCCGCATTCTCCATACCTTCCTTTTGAATTAAAATATTAGATTGTACAAAGATATAAATTTAGTAATGATACTGTATTCTTTATAACTAATTACCCTCAAACCTTATTCCCTTTAACAGCAATCATCCTTAAGAAATTTTAACTTAAATAAAATTTCTAATCTTCAATTTAGTTTTAAGGCACGATTCCTGAATGCTATATATATATATATATTACACTCTATATAAATACATATATTAAATAATTTTCAAGTTACATGAAATATAAATAACTTTCTTAGACTTTTATTTAATTAATTATATCATAATATCTTTTCTCTTTTCTTACGAATTCACATTAAATAAACCTTGTATGGACTGATCATTTTATTCAATTTAACCTTTTAAGTTTTATTTTAACATAAATACACCCTTGTAGATGGTCAACCCATCATACAAACTCGCTCTCAAGAAAAAACAAAAACATAGAGCAGGAAAGATAACGCACGCTGCACGTGCAGCCTCACACCTGCATTGGCTCAAGAAACAGTCTTCAAAGAGCAAACCTCGGATTAAATCAATTGAGGAAGTTTCATTGTCCCCGGACACCTTAACAAAATTAAAAACATCAATAAAAAACACATCTTATTTTCAAGCATATTCAGAACCTAAACGTCATATTAGCGACCACACGGGTTTATCAGAGTATTCTCCTGAATTGATATTGTTCCAAGATTTATATCAAAGTATCAATTATCAAAGAGAAAATTGTCAAAACCATAATTTAGAAAATCCTCAACCTAAGGACTTAATGTCTCAGATAAAATCTCAATTTCCTGAAGAACTTTTTAATATAAATGAATACGAACAATATTTGAATCTTTAAGTTACGCCACACCGTATAAACACCACTGTATGTACATGTATTTCTATAAAAATCCACTATTAATAAATCTTTCATAAGGTCAACAATAATTACCATTTAATACACACCGAGACCATATAAAAATATTTCACAAATTACAAATGAAACCTTTATCCTTGACTGAAGAACTTAATAAAATAGTAAGCAACTTACCACAATTAACCTTATTAATAATAATTGGACTCATCGATGATTACTTTAACGGATATATAGATGAAGATCTATTAATAGTTCTCTTAAAACATCTTTGAAATTCTCAAATCATATATTTGTATTTACGTACGTAAAACAACCCTAGCAAATCCCTAGAAAAATAATAAATTGTTATTCTGTGCTCCACACCCCATTTTCCCTAGATCTACAAGTCAGGTCCTAGTTCTCGGCGTCCCTAGGGTATAACCGGTGCATGCAGGTTGCCCAATAAAATAGAGAGCATCCTTTTCTTTTGCTAATCTAGGTATAGTGGAAGGAAGAATTGTCACTCCAGACGTGACAACTCCTTAAGGTAGAGTAGCGTTTGCTTGACCAATCAGAATAAAGAAGTTGTGACGCTTGTCGTCCCGCCATTTTTCAAAACCATATTTTTTACAAATAATCACGTTTCGCTTTTATTTCTATAGCATATCAATGGAATAAAGAACGATTATTTAGCCCGCTTGCTTTTATTCTTATAATTATTTAAATTCATAATAAAATTAATCTCTAGTGCATTTTATTGCTTATCGTTCTTGTTCCATATGATTATTTAGCTTAGGAATTTAAGATTTAACGTTCAGTTGCACAAAGAACTATAATTACCTAGAGTAACTAACAACCAACCAATCAGGTGTCATCCCAAACCACCAGGACATGCGCGCAACACTCTAGAACTAACTTGCGACTACTTTACAAGGACGAACTTGCGAGCGAATCTTGACTACCAGTAATTACGCCAATGATATTATTTAACTGAAATACTCAATATATGTTCTATCCGAAGAATATATGCGTTACGATTTACGGAAACATAAATTATATATAATAATTTGTCTTAAACTTTATTCTTGAATTGAACTATCAAGGTATACTCACAAACATTAATATTATTTTCTCAGATCATAGACAAATTATTATAAAAATAATTCCGTAAGTAATAAATTACAAAATAGTTTAACATTTTAATATATGCGATCAAATTCTTTATTTGTCCTTACGATTGTGAGCTATTTAAATTCTAATCGATTGAATCTTGCGGATAAATATTCAATTTAAATGTTTATTTAAACTTAAGAACTATATGCGCTTTAACTTATAGAATCACAAGCATAACTTGCTCTAAAATACCTTTCCTTATCACAAATTCCAGAATAAATATAAAATGTTTAGAATCGTTAAATTATTCTAATTATTAAATATTCCGAATTTAACAATTTAATCTTGGAATAATGTAAAGCAAATTATACAAAAGGTGATTCTATGAATTAACAAATCTATGGCAATATGCCTTACGTTTATATTAATTTTATTAAAATAGTATTAGAAATTCAAGCGATGGAAATCATTCTTGAAACGTGGCAACAATGTCATGAGAAATATTAAAATATCAGATGCACATCTTTTGATTGCATGCGGCCGATCGATAATTCTCCATCACCGCATTCTCGGAATAATCGATGCAACGTTGCGAACTACTAAGCGGCGATCTCTACATATGGGGATCAATTTTGTATCTAAAATCTAGTGAAAATGCTAAAAGTGAGCAGTTGGCGCGATTCAGTAACTTTCATCATGGTGAAAATGTGAGCCATCTCACGGGAGTTCGTTCGACAAGAAATTTCGGGAGCGTCCCGTTTGACCACGTTGCTTTTGACCACAGCCAATTATATTGACCGGCGTATAGGGTTTTTTACTAGGTCTACCTATCAGAGGGTTCTGTGGTCAAAAGCAACGTGGTCAATCGAATTCCACTCGAAATTTCTTGTCGAATGGTGAAATCCGAGAGTGAAAGACTGAGAGATAGGGAGCGTTTCCACTAGGCGCGTTACGCGTCGCGTCATGCCGCGCGTCACGAGTTAAACCAATCAAAACGTTCCATTTTATTATAGTCCAATATTATAGTCCAAAATGGAATGTTTTGATTGGTTTAACTCGTGACGCGCGGCATGACGCGACGCGTGACGCGCCTAGTGGAAACGCTCCCATAGAGCGAGAGTAAAATCATAAGATTTGTTCTTTATAGCTGAACTTTCTGCACTAGTGAACACTAGTGACACCAAAGCGTTCTTTATTGCAGTGCAAGGGTGCTTTCCGATTCACGCACATGCGCATAGATCGCATAGCGCATCAAAATCGTTTCTTTTCAGTGTAATGCGCATGAAGCGACAGAAAATCGTTCCATTTCACGCCAATGCGCGCATAGGTACGTCATACACAAAAAATGTAGAATATGAACATATTCCCTAGATTTATCCTACTTTTACGCGCATTAGCTGCTTCAAGTCCGAACGTGAGGCAGTTAATGCGGAAGAAAAATTCGGCATATATATATATATATATATATATTTATGAACACATAATATAATTGTAATTCATATTTCTATATTTTGTAAAGTGTTTTTGTAAATAATTATATTTTTGTATGAGATACATATGTATCTAAAGTAAGAAAAAGACGGAGGGAGGCACGGAGAGGAGCTGGATTGAAAAGGATAAGGGAAAGGGAGAGTTGAAAAGGGGGGAGTGGGCAGAGGTAATGATAGAGGGTAGGAGAGAGATGAGGAGGGACGGGAACGAGGTTGTGAAAGGATTCGGGACGGTGGGAGGGAGAGAGGTTGGGAGAAGAGAGAGACAGGAAGTTAGGGAAAGAAATGAGGAAGAAAGGAGAAGGGGTGTGGTGGAGGATGGGAGGGAAAGAGAAATGGGTTCGAGGGGGGAGGAATATGGGAAGAAAAAAGACAGGGTGGAGAAAGAGAGTGAAAGAAAGGATAGCTGGTGGAAGTGTGTGGAGAAAGAGGAGGGGGGGGGGAGGTAAAAGGAATATGGGAAAAAGTGAAAGATAGGATGGATAGGATGGATAAGGAAAAGAGAAGAGAGGAGGAGAGAGTAAGAGAGAGGGAAGCAAGAGAGAGAAGAGAGGAACAGGCATTAAATCATATTCTTGATGATACATCATCATCTTCCTCATCGTCATCATTTTCATCTTTATCAGACAGCGAAGATGAAGTTATTTTACATAATTCTCAAATGCTGAATATATTATTAGTTAACGAGTTGCATGATAAGGTTATGCGACGGGTTAAAATAGACAACTACGTAGAAGGTGTTATTCCTGGATATTCAAAACATGTATTCAAGGAACATTTTAGGTAAGGCTAAATAACGAATAAATTTGTAATTTATTTATTTTAATATTAATTTTAATTTAAAATGGAAAAATGATTTGTATTGCAATTTTTAATAATTGTATAAATATTCTATAAATCTAAATCACAAATATACAAACAGAATACTAATTTATTTATTATATAATTTAATATATTAAAAAATATATCTTTACAGGATGTTCCCAGAAACCTTTGAAAGCGTTTTATCGCTAATTGGTTCTATATTAACAGCAACTAATAGAGCAAGTGGTAGAAAGCCCATTGATGCAAAAACTCAACTTCTTGTTGCATTATGGTATATGTCAACATCAGATTCCTATAGGTATGTATAAATATCAAAAATAAACATCATTATTATTAGTAATTATAGTGATAATCAAATATTTAAAATATTATTGTTTTGTTTAAGATCTGTTTGCGAAAAGTTTGGTATTGGAAAAGCTACAGCTTTTAGAGCTGTAAGACGCGTTACTTATGCTCTGTATTGTTTGGCACCTCGAGTGATTCAATGGCCTAAACATCAACATGCTATTGAAGTTACCCTAACAGCACGATATATTGCAGTAACATTGCAGCAATATTGCTCGGCAAGATTGCAATATTGCTGCAATGTTGCAGCAATCTATCTATGTCCTACCCTGCGCAATATTGCTACAATGTTCAGCAATATTGTAGCAATATTGTAGCGCAATATTGCTGTAATGTTGTAGCAATGTTGTGGCACTATATTGGGCAAATATTATATACTATTTATTATATATTAAAAATCATTTAATTTATTGAAATTTATAAATTTATTTAAAACTTATTTCATTACAAATTCCATTACAATGTTAATGTATATTGTCATGTAATCATTACTTTAATCAATTTTACATCTTCTATAACAAAAATATACAAGTAAATTATTATTAATATATTAATGTCTTTTTGAATAAAATAATTTCACCTAAAATAATTATTAATATATTAATGCATTTTTTAATTACACACCAATATTTTCTATAATTTACCATGAAAAATGAATTTATTAATTTTCACTATCATTGTTCTCATCAGTTTGATTAGTTTTTTTTTCTCGACGAATACGTCTGACCTTGGCTTGAGCCAACTATTGAGACGCAATTTTTTTTATTTCCATCTCGGTACAATTCGGGCATATACTGGATACTGCTTCTGAAAATATTTTACATAAGATATTAGTTGTATATTTCTAGCGAAATTAATGTGAAATTATCATTAATAATAATAGTAAATAATATGTAGACTATTCTTACTTTTCAAAACTTTTGCTATTAAAAGAATTTTAAATTCTTTTTTGTTCCTTTTGCCATCCCAACTAAATTGTTCTGCAAAACAGTCGTCTAATAATTTTTTTAGGATGCCGGTGGTCACTACGTTCACATCACTTCCACCGAATCTTCTTAAATAAGATAAGTGATCTGTGAAATATTAAAACATGAGATTAATTTGAAGAAATATGTAAAAGATGAATAAAAATATTAGAAAGTTATTACAAGTAAAAATGATTATCAAACGTATATCATGCAAAGTATTTTTACTCAAAAGATTTACGACAAAAATGTAAATTCAAGATATTAAATCATGCATTATACATTAAAAAATTAACTATAATCAATCAATTTTTCCTTCATTCATAAATTTCATACAACTATACAATAATTTATATAGTTATACAGACTACAGAAAAAATTTACTTTTATTTGTATTCGTGTGTCTCCACGAATATATATGGAGTCCCAGTTGGAGACGTTGGCCTTTGAAGCCACATGAAGTTGCCGTCAGACAATTATTCAATGAATTTAAAATATTATTTGTAATTTGAATTCAATGGCATTGAATTTAATATTGTAAATTATAATACAAAGCTGTAAAATATAACACCATTTTTTCCAGGAATGCGCGGCTTTTCAGCTTCTCTTCGATTTCATCTAATTGAGCCATACTTTTTATTGGTAAAGAAATTTCATCCTCTAATTCATCTAAGTCTTCATTTGAAACTTTTCTTATTTGCATTTGTGACTCTATCTGAGTCATTCTATTATCTAAAATCGCCAATTTTGCCAATATAGGGTTAAGTTTTCGCAGCACAGCTTCTTCAAAACCTATCAAGTACAAAAAAAGTTTAATAAATTTCTGTAATTTAAAAACTAATTAATAATTGAACAATTCCAAATTTGTTTTATTATCACTGGATACTTTTTCTCCTTGTTGGGGAATCTCAACGACATTTTTGGACTTATGAACTACTTTTGGAGTTGAAGATTGCTGAGGTGCAATTATTTCAATTGACGTAATTTTCGGCTTATTACTTTTCACAAGAGAATTGATTTGTGGCGGTTTTTTAATTATTTCTTCCATTGGAAATTCATCTGAAATAAATTATTTGCAATCAATTATTAAAAAATGAAGCAATTATTTAAAAATGCCATGTTAAAGTCAATTATATTGTAATCACAAATACAACCTTGGAGCATAGATTTTTTCTTATTTGTTTGGAATTGCTCTGCGTTACTCTCATCGTCACTACTGCTACTTAAAACTTTTTTTTTCTTTGTTGCCTCCTTTTTCTGGCAGCGGCCAGATTTGTTGAATTTAGATCGGAATCTTCTAAATTCGATGTCTCCTCTGCCTGAGCAAGCTTATCTAGTGCTCTCATATAATCATCTGTAAAAAAATTCGTGTTTGCTGAGTATATATATAAATGTTACCATATTTTTTACATATAAAAATTACCTGAACTACCAAAAATTTTTACTATCGTCAACTTCGACCACTTATCACCTTCTCGAGGCATTGTTTCGCGTAATATTGCTCGAGTAACGTCTATTTTTGAAGTTAGATGACTTGACCACTAACAAGTAATCTTATTCTCATCTATCCAACAGGATGGTACAACTTAAAGATCATCTTCAAATTCAATTATTGCATATTTTTTTTCACATGACTATATGAGCACATGACTATATGTTTCTTTATGAATGTAGCTGAAAATTCACTAAACGATGTGTATTTGGCAAAAGTTTTGCATCGACTAATTGTGCAGTGATGCCAGAATTGAGACGCGAGCAACATGCAGCCGGAGTGGAGCGAGACATACACAAGCGAACCGCATACATGTGACGGCAGCTGAAGCGCCGATTGGCGCCGAGCTCACATGTACGCAGTTTCGCTTGTGTATGTTATCCTCTCTACTCCGGTTGCGTGTTGCTTGCGTCTCAATTCTGGCATATTGTGTCTAGCTTCCTTGTTTAGCGAGTAGCGCCTAATATCTACGAATTTGCCCGATTTTTTCAGACCGTATGTTACTGCAACATAATAATTTCAACTTCTAAATTGTCATATATATGATATAAATTTATAATATATGTAAAACAGCAGTATATAAGCATATAATATACAATACTTATACATGTAACAAAAATATTGTTATTGGAATTTAATTGGAAAAAGACGCTATAAGTGGACACCGATATATGTATAATTCGTTACGTTTGAAAAAAAATAGTTTAATATTGTAGTGTCAAATGATTTATTGTATAAAATATTTATAAAAGTATATAATGGTTTCGGATTCTGAGATTCGACTTATTAACGCCACGCGCGACGGTCTCAACCCTCCAATATGTTTTATCGCTCGAGGACGACTGCCTGACTTTTACTTTTCTTCCATTTAATAATATAAATAACGAAGGACACGAGAAAACAATAAGCATCGTCGGCTCGACAATTATAATACATACATATAAACAGAGGTGATACAAATGTTTAGCCGATCTTGGTTTAAGATTAATAGCGTATTCGATTTGTTGACTGTACCCGACTCTGGGCTGCGTTCAGATTCCCCACCCAGGTGCACCCAGGCACTCAAAGAGCGTTCAGATTCCTTTTAGGGTGCTCCGACCGGATGTTAGATGGAGCGTTCACATTGTCATCTATCTACCCGGGAGGGTGGAAAAACCACATGGCTCCTTGAGCCAGGTGGAACGGGTGGGATGAAGCATTAAGACTTCTTTCTGTGTTCCAAAATGCATCGACAATGAAAATTTATATTTGAGGTTAGTACGCTATAGATTTTTGAAGTTCATTGTCAGATATAATGCTAAGCGATGACAATAAAAACGGAATAGAAATCAGAAATCATGTATGAAATGCAGAATAAACAGTGACGCGGTCAACAGTTTTCGTCACGTTGGAAATTCTGTGCTTATTGCCTGTGTCACTGTTTATTCTGTATTTATACATGATTTCTGATTTCTATTCCCTGTTCCTATTATTATCGTCTAGCATTGTGTCTAAGCCTTTATTATCAATACAATATTTCAATATTTTTTGATATTAATAAAATATATAGGTACATTCATGCAGCGTATGGACTTCATCTAATTTATGTCAAAATAAGAATCATCCATTTTTTTAATTGATTTCTCCTGTGCCATTAGTAATTCTCTACTTACACGAATCAAGACATACTTAGTAAGATATTTATGTATTTTCGTTTATTGTTATTTTATATATTGACCTAGTTTACACTGAGCATTTGATACGCGTATTAAATAGTACATTTGAGCTGATCAGCCAATAACTAAATCAATTTACTAGTTATTTACTATTTGATATGTGTATCAAACGACTGGTGTAAATAAAGCCATTATGAAATTTATTCTGATTCTGAAATAATGTTATAATTTGTTTTAGTCATTACATTAGATGCCCACTGTTAAACATGGATGAACGTCGGCGAGTTGTTGCACTTATTGCGCTCACTCTCAGTAATAATTTTCTCCGTATCCATGTATTTTTCGATACAGATAGTGAAACCAGTGATGATTCAGATTTAGATGAAGGAAATATAAGAAGAATTCAATTGCATGGAGGTCAACGGAAACTTCCAAGGATGAAAAATTATGTTGAAGTAACTGTACCAAGATTTAATACACAGCAGTTTAGAAGGCATTTCCGCATGACCCCAGCAACATATGAAAATTTAGAAGCAATGCTAAGTCCTGTTCTTTCTTTGTCTCAAGGAAAAGCTGTAATTCCAATAAGAAAGCAATTATTGGGATCATTGTGGTTATTGACAACACCTGATTCATATCGGTAAGTTTCTGATAAACATTTGATTTTGTATAAGCAAAAAATGTGTAAATAACAATTTAGTTAATATGAATCTTTTATTTAAGTTCTGTTGGTGAAAGGTTTGACCTTGCAAAAAGTTCGTTAAACAAAAGTTTTATGAGAGTCGTTGAATGTTTAAAAGATATATCAGGCCAAATCATTGTATGGCCAAGAGGCCAAGAACTTGCTAGAGTAAAAGCAGATTTCAACAAAAATTCATTACTGCGGGGCATTATTGGTGCCATTGATGGTACACACATTCTCATAAAAGCTCCTAAAGTATGTAATTATGTTATTGATGTCTATTGTAAAAATTTAATATTGTACTTGAAAGTAGGAGAGAAAAAATAGTATCATGTATTTCTTTCTTTCATTTCAGGTTGACTCCCAATACTATAAAACCTATAAGAAAACGTATGCCATAATTTTGCAAGCAGTCTGTGATGCCCGTATGAAATTCACTGACTGTTTTGCAGGATTTGCAGGTTCAGTTGGAGATTTAAGAGTCTTCAGAAATTCAGATTTATGGAGAGAAGTTCAAATAGATAAACAATTATTCTTTCCTAATAATGAATTTATTATTGGTGACAAGGCATACCCTGTCTTAACATAGTGTATTTCTCCATATATTGACCGTGGTCAACTTACAGCTGTAAGATATTTCGTTATTTATTCTTATATTTTTTCTTGTAGAATAAATTTAAAGTACATTTTGTGATATCTTCTTTTCAGGCCCAGAAAAAATTTAACACTGTTCTTTCATCCAAACGATCAGTGATTGAACGTGCATTTGCACTATTAAAGGGTAGATTTCGTAGACTGAAGTTTCTTGATATGAATGTAGATGAAATGATTCCCCATGTTATAATTGCCTGCACAGTATTGCATAATATATGCCTGGATGGCATTAATGAAAATGATGTAGAAGACTTTATACAGGAAGGTATAGAAATGGAGATTGAGGAGGCTTATGCTAGAAATATACGTAATGAAGAGGCAGGAGAAGTAAAACGTCAATATTTGTGTGCAATTGTCGCTGAAGCTTAATATTTACATGCAATCTAATCAATCTTTTTATAAGTATACATTTAAATTAAAAAAAATATAATTAGTTTTTAGAAAAGAAAATGTGATTATCTGATACATATTAAATGAATGAATGTAATATAAATATTTTATTCTAATTCTTATAGGTAGAAAAAGATAGGAATTAAGTTAAACGAGATTCAACTTATAAAACATCTTTTAGTTACTTCTTATCTTTAGTTATTTATTGAATTAAAACTTTTTAGCATTACATTATTATGTAAGAACAAAGAAAAGAAAAGTAAAATAAATTGTCGATTTTTATTTATAATTTCTAATGTAAAAATATATTTTTTTATTCTAAATAAAATAAAATACTATTTATTAGATGCCTATTTTTCATATAACAGCATCCTTCTATCTTCTTGACAGTAATAAAAAACCTCTAAGGAGTACCATAATAACTTCACAATATTACCTTACATATCACAAAAAATGGCTTGTGACTAGAAGAATGGAAGCATTTCAATTTCATATTTAAGAATTCTAGTATGAAATATTTATCTTAAGAACATTGAATATTAAACAAGAGATAAATATATTAAAGAATACCTTACAAAATAAACATATATAATGTTCTTAGAAATTACATAATTGTATGTAATGAGAAAGACTGAATAACTTCTTTTTAATACTTAACGCTTATAAAACTAAAAATTCGTATTAAATATTTTTAAGCTAAAGTAAACATTAAATGGACTGTGTGTAATCTTACGTTATATATAATATAGCATAAGCTATCTTTGGCAAAAAAAACAAATTACTGTTAATCGCTATTCTAAAATATAAGGGCTAATCTAGATAAACATGTATAGCTACATAACTATATGTGAAAAAAAATATCCAATCACATTTATTTACATTATTATAGACATAGGTAAAATGCAAGATAAGAGATAATTTTTTTATGTATATGGTTATACATCTATACAAGTTTATCTGGATAGGTCCTTACATTAAATATATAAAATATGAATTAGTAAAGAAACATATTTTATGAATAGAGATCTTATAAGAACACAGCCAAACATTGCATGAAACTACAGTATAAGGAAATCTATGTCCCAATAAAACATTTTGAAAGATAAATACTTTTGTGAAATTCTACATTATAAAGAAATTGTTAACCAAAAAAAAAAAGAGAAAAAATACTGTTTCAACTTATTAAAGCTTTTCCAATAATTTTTCCATTTGTTCTTTATAAACTGCTATAGCTTTATCTTGTCTTTCCATTTTCTCTTTATGCCGCTGCATTTTAGCTTGCTCCCGTTTCATTGCTTCTGTTTTTTGTTGTGCACTCCATTTGTCCAATTCTTTCGCTATTTTTCTTCGATTTGGCTGTCACAAATTTTCTTTTCCATCACTGTCAGAATTATATGGTGATTCTTCTCCCCTCGGATACGGACATACCCTCTTCTTTAATGTTGATGCTATTGAAATAGGTTTAACAATTGGTTTTTCACCCAATACAGCCTCCGATTTTCTAACATCTTTGAATTTATTTTCGCATTGAGTACCATTAAAGCTCCACAAAGGATTTTCTTTTTTTAAATCATCTGCAATCATCTGCCACACCTTATTATTTCTAATCTGAGTATTTTTGAAATCACTTTCGTGGTTTTTCCATTTAGAAATGAGTGCTCTCACAGCATTGTTATCTGTCCACTTGACAGGTGCAGAATCCGATGAAGAAGAAAGAGACTGTGTATTACATGTATCTGCAATGAAACGTTTATACAGTGAAAATAAAAGAAAAACAATAAATAAATCAAATTTTTGTTAATTCAATGAATACCTAAATTGTTATTCCTAATCAGTTCTTCTGTACTAGTTTCATCAGCATCAGATGAAACTGAAGGAATAATACTAGTATTACAACTTTCTACAAGAAAATGATTATATTAATAGAAAAGAAGATAATAAAAGGAAACGAACAGTCTATTTATTAAAAAATGTGCATACTAAAATTGTTTCTGATTGTACTAAGATTAAAGAACTTCCTTGTTTCTAATGTGTCAGGAATCATCATAAGAACATCAGCTGTAATAAATCATGCTTTTTAGTTTATAAACACACACATACACACACAAAATTAGCTTTACAATAAATTATTTTAGCAAAAAGAATGTTATATTCTGAAATACACCAAATGAATGAATGTGATACAAATTATTTTATTAATAACGTTATATATTGATAATACACAATAACAGCTCGAAATTTCATTATATCTTTATGGGTCTCTTGTAATAGATAAAACTGGATATAAATATCTCAAGTAATATTTAAAAAATAATTGCAGAAAATTAAAAAATTCTCCTATGTACGTACGTGTGAGTTCAAGTCATAAATACTTACTGATTTTATCGCGAATAAATAATGATCCATCTAGGATAACAGGTTCGTTGGTTTCTGATGATTTATATAGTTCATGCCTTGTGGCATCTAAAGCAAAATTCGAACTTGACATTTTTATGTAGAAATGAGGTTAACTGAGAGGTTATGTGAGAATGTATACAATTTTGTATCGGTAGTCAGTGCGTCGAGCAGCGTCGAGTGCGTTCAGATTCCGTAAACCACTCGGGAGCTTCTCGCTAGCTCCGCCCACTCACCTGGCCACCCACCGGGTGGGGAATCTGAACGCAGCCCTGAGTCGAGTCGGGTCAGATCGAAAGTATACTATATTATACTTTTTTTTACTATCTATCTATATTTTCGATCTGACTCGACTCGACTCAGAGTCGGGTAGAGTCAACAAATCGAATACGCTATAAGATTAAAATATCTTACAATATAGCAAATTTATTGTTATATAAATTTTTTTTTAAATAAAAGTAATCGCAATATGGATATTAAAATTGTTCAGCAGAGAGAAGATAATTCACCTGTAATCCAAGGTATTTCATTAATCAAGCACTATCAAAACATTCCTTTATAGCAAAATGTGGTGACTTTTTGGCACAATAACGTTACACGACACTCGTGGACACTGCCCGTCATTAATTCGTTCCATCTCCCTAGCAAATTTCTATAGGATATGTCACATATCTTATAGAAATTTGCTAGGGATATGGAACGAATTAATGACGGGCAGTGGACACGGTGCTGAAACCGTGCCGTCATGTATTGAGAAGTCGCCACGTTTTGTTATCAGGGATAGCTATTATAAAGGAATGATTTACATGACTTCTCTATTTATAATTTTTTAGGAAGGCATAAGAGAAAGGCTATTCATTTGTGTAGTCGTAGGCATCAAAGAAGAATTATTCAGGCAAAAACACAACATGAATACCATGTAGAAAATAATTTTGATCATTCAATTCAAAATTAATTAAATATCAAAGTGGATACTAATAACAATAATGCAAGCAGCACATTTGAAAGTAATGAAACAGTTGATAATGATTTCGAAGAAATGTTTAATAAATCAAATACTTCTTGTAGTGATTTTGAGCAATGCGAGGTGTCAAACGAAATTCTGAATGGTGACAATTATGAATCCCCATCAAACTTTTCAGACAAATCTGATGATGAGTCAATTGATAATGATGAAAATGACACTAATATTGATACATTGAAGGCGGACTTATCACAGTGGGCTTTAAAGTATGCGATTCATCATAACGCCATTAATGACCTCTTACCAATCATTTCTAAATATATACCAAGCTGTTCATTACCACGAGATGCTAGGACCCTACTCCGCACACCTCGTGAAACTAACGTTGTTGATTTGGCTGGAGGACAATATGTACATTTTGGACTCATACCAGCTCTTCATTCAATAATGCAGGAATTAAAAAATGCTGGACTAAGTGTAGACAATATAAATTTATCATTGAATATCGATGGCTTGCCAATATCGAAGTCATCAACCAACTCTTTCTGGCCTATTTTAATATCTGAAAATATTTTTCGAACAGTCGAAGTAATAGGGGTTTATTATGGCCAGAAAAAGCCCACAAGTGCTAATGACTACTTAAGAAAGTTTGTGAACGAATTGAAATCTGTGATTGATAATGAATTTATTTATAAAAATAAATAAATTAAGATAAGACTTTCCACAATCATTTGCGATACCCCGGCAAAATCATTTATTTTGAATATAAAAGGCCATACAGGATTTTCAAGTTGTTCAAAATGTACGATAGTTGGTCAATCTGTAAATAGAACAACTTGTTTTCTATATGAAGACGTACCAAGTAGGGGTCGAACGGATGAAGACTTTATTCGACAATCAGATGAAGACTATCATCGAGGCAGAACCATATTAACGGAAATACCAAACATCGGATTAGTGACTAATGTAACGTTAGATTATATGCACTTGGTCTGCTTAGGCGTTGTTAAAAAACTGATATTATTATGGATAAAAGGACCTTTGTCAGTAAGGATTAGTAACAATAACATAATAAAGTGTTCACGGTATATGGTTTCATTTCATGACATGATACCATCCGAGTTTTCAAGGAAGCCAAGAGTATTGACAAATATCAGCAACTGGAAAGCAACAGAATTTCGACAGTTTATATTGTATACAGGACCAATTGTGTTGCAATCCATTTTGAAAGAACATATCTACGTACATTTTTTAAGTCTTCATATAGCTTTATCAATACTCGTGAGCCCATCTTTAGTTGAAGAAGAATGTAATATAAAATATGCTGAGGATTTATTAAAATATTTCGTAAAAAACTTCCAAACTCTTTACGGTGTGCAATTTATGTCACATAATGTTCATAATTTGCTCCATTTATGTGATGAAGTCAGAAAATTTGGTTCTTTAGGCAATTTCAGCGCTTTTCCATTTGAAAATTTCATGATACAAATAAAAAAAGTGTTAAGAAAATTTGAAAAACCACTACAACAACTAGCACGAAGATATGGTGAACAGAAAATAACATCAGCACAATCAACAAATTCTTCATTTTTTGATATATTATCATTAAAAAAAGAAGCATCATGATAGCCCATTGCTATTGAATGCAGGAAAAATCGACCAATCGCAATACAAAATCCTCAAAACAAATTCATTCAATTTAAATTGCGATGATAAACGAAATAATTGTTTCCTACTGAAAGATAATTCTGTTATTATCGCTTTGAATATAGTACAATTAGAAAATAATGATATTTATATTATAGGACGTAAATGTAAAATATTGAAAGAATTATATGATCAACCACGTTCATCAAAACTTTTAGATATTTATATAATTCATGATTAATTCGGCGTTATCTTGGTGGCCAGTATCTTCCATAAATAAAAAAATGTGGAGAGTACAACTGGCAGAAATAGATTATGTAATTCCAGTAAGGCACGTAGCATATAATTAATAAAATGAGATATGAATTCTACTGTATATTTCTGTATATTATTTTTGATTTTTTTATTGATCATTTTGGTTATTTTCTTCTTCATCATCTTAGAATTTAATTATCAAATGTATTAGTGACGGATCTGCAATGAATAATCATTTATATAGAAGCTTTTACATGTACAAATATATGATGTATTTGTTGATTGCCTGATAATAATTTGTGGTACGTCAGTAAAAATTGATTAATTTTAAAATCAACCTAAAGAATTATATTAGGAGAAATTGGAACAGTTCCGAGCTGCAATAAAAGTTTACTTTCATCATT